>VZZY01011293.1:0-19088 GCA_013400335.1 Eurystomus gularis | reverse complement strand
GCTCCTCTCCGGCAGTGGCGGAGGGAGGGGGGGGGTTGCGCTCAGCAGGAGCGATGTGCTCCCTTTGTGCAGTGAGGCGGAAAAGAGAAAGTTTGTTTTCTTTTTCAATATTTATGGCTGGCGTTATCACGCTTCCGTCTTCCTGGAGGATTTATGCAGAATAGATTTATGGGAAATCGAGTTTTTTGCTCACGGTTTTAATAAGGCAGAAAAATCAAGTGGTCGGTTCACCACACCCAGCATGGGCCAATCACTTTATGCACTTTATGCACTAGGCAATTCTTTCCAGCTTTGCCATTCAAACCAAGGTCAGGCCACGTTAGATTTTAACAAATTCATAATTCACAAAGCATCTGGTCAGTTAATAGCATCTGAGTAACCAGTTGTATATAAAATCTGGAAATAGTGTATTTCAACATGTATAAAGTATGATGCCTTACCATGAGAACTATCAGACCTCAGCAAGGGCTGGCATCTCCCTGGGATCAGGGCACCAGAAGCACTGGGGGCTCCACAAACCTGGGGCCTGGTAAGGCAAGGCCTCAACCGCAGTGCCCATCCCACTGCCTCAGTCAGGAGCAGGACAGCTGGGAGGCACCAGGGCAACCCCTGTCCTGGGCACCTCCCTGGGGATTGGGAAAAGCTAAGGCCAGGGGATGTAAGCCCATGCATAAATGGGACCCATTGTCAGGCAGGGCTGTGAGGAGCTGAGACTGGCCCTGCTGAGGCATCACTGGGGCAGGGGCTGACATGGGATCCTGAGCCATGAGCAGGTATGGGGATCCCTTGGGCCAGACAGGGACAGCCAGACCTGGAGATGCCCTCAGGAACCTCACAAGAATTGGATATTTTACATCTAAAGTATAAATTAACTACAATATCCAAGAATGAGCCAGTGAGGAAGATTAAAACATGCAACAAAATTTATCTTGAAAGGGGAAAAACTGAAATCCCAGGTGTCCCATCTCTCTTTAATATTTATATTGCTGCCAAATGTATTTTATCACTCCTTTATCTGTAAATCACCCTGTGCCTTCCTGCACCCTCACCTTCCTCAGGCCCTGCAACAGTGGGACTATTGGGCAACAGAGAAACACCAAAGCACTGGAGATCAGGTTGCAAAATTCTAAATTAATTTGTAGAATGTTTAGGAGTGTGTTAAGAAAAGGAATTGTTTTCATTGTTGCAGCTGTGGGGTCTTTTTTATTGTCTACCTAAATTAATGCTTTTCTGAAAGATGGAATTAACCTGCATTTATTATTTTGTCCAATTGCAATTACTTGAAGTCTGGGGTGCTTTACTTACATCACTCCCTATTATGGTATAAGTTCACTTTGCCTGATACTTAATTTATTTCAAATGTTACTTTTTTGGTAATTTAGAATAAAGAGACACTTAGTTTAATGGCAGTTTGACAGCTTTTTCTCCAAGTGACAAACTAAAATTGATGAAATGTACATTAGAGCTTTTAACTCTGAGTCATGTGGTATCCTGTAGGGAATGCAGCTGGAATAAGCTATGATGTATAAAAACCACTGCATTCATAACCAGTTCACTCCCACTAAACTTCCAGTTATCTCTTTTTATCTGCTCAACTGGCTTCCCTAGATTTAAAAGAGGTGTCCAGGACAACTAAAATAGTTTCAGATCAAAATCCTTTAAGTTCTTTGGCACAGACCTATCATGTATTTAAAACTCAGGCACTATGGGTTAAGTATTCAGATAGTACTACTCACTCAGTACTACAAAAGTCCTGATTTTCTTGTACACAAGGAGGGTTTTTTTTAAAGGCAAAGATTGTACAGCACACATTAAAAAAAAAATAGAGTGGCAAAGTGGCAGTGTGGTATTTATTATTTGTTTGCTTAATGAAGTTGAACATTATACTAGTATAGTGTCAGTCATTATATTTAAAAATGAAATAAATCCTTTTCTCTTTAAAATTATAACACCTGATTGAGCCCTTGCTTAGATTGCCACAGATTGGGAATAACTCCGCTTACATCAAACCATTTTCAGCTATGTAAAATGGGCATTTTAAAAGTATTTATTTATAAAGATTTTCTAATGGGTTGTTGCAAGGATCCTTTAATATTCACAGCTTTTTTGATTCTATGATATATAGCAAATGGTTTCAGGCACCTTGAGCATGAAGCAGTTTCTAATCATGGTGAAGTATTAACAGCTATACATATTTTTTTTTCCATGTAGAATCTCTCCCTGTAGTCTTCCCAGAGAAATTATAAGGTGTAGTATACCTATTCATTCTAGGTTCATCAGATAGCTCTGCTCTAGAAATCCACAGAGATTTCTTCTCCTAAAACATAAAATGTCCTTTGAAACTTATGAAGTATCATATCTCATCAATTTGATTTATTAGCAGTAGTATCAGATGTATTCTTTACTTTATGAGACTTGAAATCTTCCTGATTTTTGGAGACTTCATCTTTTTTTCCACAGTAGGAATTAAGAAAAAGTTTATATAAATAAGCTGTGAATAAATAAAATAAGTTTATTTCTTGGCAAATCAGAGTCTTTCTTTGCATTTTGTCAAATGTCTGATACAGAATATGGCACCACCACCTACAGCTCTGACAGAAACACTTTGCTGATATTTAAATGAATTATTATTTATCTTTCATTGCAGTAATGCTAACATCTATTTGGCAGTTATAACCCCATAAAGTACTAGATTTGAGGCAGCTTTGAAGATGACATTGTATCAGTTGTCAGAGTTCTCTAGAACAAAGTATTTTTCTCCTGCCACTTGTTTTTTCTGCTCTATTTGAAACAGTAATACTGGACAATTTCATATTAAGATACTACTTATGCCTAATGCACTGTCCACTTCAAAAAAGTTTCCTGCAGATGTAAACCTCATGCGATGCAGATGCTGTGTAAATATCCCAGTCTGCAAGTAAATGAAGCTTGCCTTTGTCTGTATCAAGGCATTGGGAATATGCCACTTGATAATATCAAAAAGGTCAAGAAAAGTCAGAGCAATTATTCATAACTGAAAAGTTACATGTGCATGCTAACATTTCATAGAACTGGGGATCAGGAACAGGAAGCTCTTGACTTACAAAACGAGTCCTCAGATTTAGAGTTGAAATGATGAAAAAAGCATTCATACAGATTTTGTATTTCCTTCTATGCATATGTTTGTGCTGGTAACTTCTTCTCCAGATTCTGTTACCCATTTACCTACTATTTTGTTACCATGGGCTGAGCAGGCTGCAGTTTTAAAGGAGATGTCACGATGAAATGAGGATCTAATTTCTAAGGACATGCTTCCTTTTTGCTTTAAAAAAAAAAAAAAAAAGGGAAAAAAGAGGGACAGGAATTATAGTTTCAATATGTCAAAAAACTTGGACCATGTCATCTGTGTGTGTGTCTGCTCAGCTTCACTACTGGCTGAATCTGCAAACAAGAAAGCAGCAGGTGAATCCCTGGGATGGAGACCCTGGGTCCCCAGATGTCACAGGCTGGACTCCAGTAGCAGGGCAGGAGAGATCCCCAAGCTCTGAGCTGCTGGAGGTGGTGGCCGCTCTTAACATCTCTTACACTTTGTGTGATTGTTTCCATCTACCTGTTTTTTGTCTTCGCAGAAATAAATTCGTCACCTTTTCTATTCTTCAGATTATTTTTTTTCTTATTTTTATTATAACCAACATATTTTGCTATGGCTCTGTCAAGGACCAATGAGAGCGATAGTCAGTGTAAACTGCTCAGGGTCAGAGGATGCCATCTATGTCACCCTTCCTAACAATAAGTGCTACAGTCACTCAGTAATAAGAAGAAAGTGGTTATTCTGACAGGGTTTTCAGGCATGAATGATACTTGCATATTGGGAATGACAAAAAAAAAAAAATAATGAAAAAGAACTAACTGTGAGTATGGCATAGGTAGAGTGAATTTTTTAAAAAATGTGAAAATGAATTATTGTTGGATAACAGCTGAACATAAATACAAGTAGTAAATGTACACAGTAGTTCATAACATTGAGGAATTTTAGCTCTGTAAGGTACCATGGGAGACAAACACAATCTTGAGGACAAAATCTTTTCCAGACTTTGTATTTGCTTACTTTACTAGCTAGAAAACTTGGATAAATTTCTCACCCTGCAGACTTAAAACACATTGCTGCTTTTTCTTCAAAGTCCTTCCTACTTTTACATATGCCTTTGCAAATAATATTCTGCAGTATATTAAATCTGAATTTTATTCAACAGTGTTAAATATGCATACATCCACTGACTTCCTGAGATACATATTAAACTGAAATCTACCTCAGCAAAGCAGATTTTTAAAAATCCTTAAATCAGAGCCAAATCACAGTGAATTTCAACTAGACTAATAAAATGCACATCCTACAGATCCTAGTTCTGACTCAGTAAATCAATTAAATGCATCCTTTACTTAAATAATGATATACTGTTATATCCCCTCAACTGAGAACTTTAAAATTCTTTACTTTAAGAAGCTTTTTTTTTTTTTTTGACAAGATATCTTCTCTCCTGCATTTTCTACCTCTCATTTTGCAGTCCTCTCAAATGAAATTCCTCTAAAAAGTAGTTTTTATTTTGATTGGACTTTTTCTTAGTTGTTTCATATATGAAATGTCAAAATGATGTTCAAGACAAACATTCCAATCCAAAATGTTTAAGATGATTTTAGATTAGGCACATTAATTTACCTGTCCCTCCCAGTTATCATTGGTATAGAGTAATATATGACTTGGAAGCTGGTAGATCTACAGTAAATTAAACAGTTAAGTTTTACCTTCAGTCATTGAATAGTTAAAATAAGTGTATTGAATGTGGAAGGTAGAGAAGTCTGTTTCTAATTAGGGCCTAATTCCAAATGGCGGATTTATTATAGCTTTCCTAAAACTAGTGGAGGAAATGACAAAGGTGTAAGAGTAAATTGAATCAGACCTCCAAAGAGAAAAATGAATGCCTTCTGCATTTAAATCGAGGGAGCTGGAATTAGAATTCTAGGTGGCATACAAAGATTGCATACCTAAAGACTAACTCCAAATACTGTTTATAGTATAATCTTGTCTAAATCACTGGGAAGGTTTGCTGAAATAGAAGGTGCATCAGGCCATCTAAGCAGCTGGGAAGTTTAAGACAATCAGAAACCAAGAAAAAATAATTTATAATGAAAAGTTAACTGAAAGTAATGAATGGAAAAAAACCCCAACGTTCTCCAACAGACAAGCAAAAATATATAGAAAAAAAATACAGAAGAAGCTCCACTATTGCCACATATTTGAGAATCTGACCACACTTACAATGATGGCTAGACATGAAGTGGTTACTGAAAAGCTCAACATTACAGCACCTGTTTCCTTGTACAGTTCAAGGGGAAAATTATTTACCCTAAAAAGCCCTTCTCAAAAGAACAGGGAGCTGCTTGAAAATAGCCAATAAGGAGACACTGAAGGAGTAAATCTGTGTTAAATCCTATCTGTCTGGGTGATGGATTCCTTACTTACATTTGTCATCATTTTGTGCCTAAATCCTTCTGTCTATTGCAAATTATTCAGTACATATGATAATATAGGTCCTCCTCTTCAAGGCAAGACTCAATTGTAGAAGGGTGAATGGAAAATATTTGGGGTTTGTTGTGTTTTCCAGGCATTGACATACACCTAAAATTTTTGAGAGCAATGGAGAGCTTAGCAACAGTTTTATGTTTACCTCAACATTCTGAGATGTAATAGACTTGAGTTTAAGTGCAAGTGTGCTACTGCCAAACTGTGTACTAAAGGAAAACCAGTAATGTACTGATTCCTTATCCTGTGTATTTTATCTCCTTTCATTGTCCAGACTGTCTTTATAACTTATTCAAACTGATTCAATATGAAATGTTTACAAGTTCCCATGATATCTCATTTTATCTTCTGGTCGACTTCCTCATCTGAGTTTGTTTTTAAGGTAAAAAATACAAATTACAATAGATCTTGCTCTTGTGGTCTCTGCCTAATATGAAGATAATGTAGTTCATTTTAAATATGCTATAACTCCTCAAGTCAAATCTTAATCCAATTAAATATATGCTTCTCTAGATCCTTAAAGTCTCCCAATTCAAATTAAAAAAACCCCAACCTTCTTAAAAGGCTTCTTATGTTAAATTGGTAGTAAATGTATTCTAAGATATAAAAGAATTTAATTCTATTTGTAAACCTTATGGTGGTATCTACAGTAATTCATGGGATTTTTATCTCTCACTACACATTTCTACACCTGCAATTAAATAAAAGTTCTGAAAGCTTGTGTTTATGAAAACGCATGAAACAAGTTTGCCTATTAAACCCGTGGAGATAAGCTTCACTTAGAGGTGATAGCATTTTTTTTGTTTTTCCGATGGGATAGAAATTCTCCTGTATTTACGTGCTGACTCACATTGGTTCAGTGTTAGATGCAGCAAGGACATCAAGCAGCCTACCTGATTTAGCAATCACAAAGCAACATAAAAGTAAAACAATGTGAACAAGAAGAGAAATGCATGTTCCAGGATTCCCAACAACACTATGATTAATGAAGTTAGTGCTTGAAAATGTTTTAAGTGCATTACTGTTGCTCCTATACAAATTAATCTCAGCAATGTATATTAAAAACAACATAATTATAGTATATAGATGAAAGAATAAATTACAAGTGTACTGGAAGTTTTACCTTGTAAAACTTACCTTGTAAAACTACCAAGATGCACATACGCTCAATTTATGATTTTATCTCCCCAGTTACCTATGTATCTACTCTTGACATTAGGGTCAAACTGGTATTATATCTGTTAATGTTTATGTATTTACTAGGTTAATATTTTCCTCCCACTTTCTCTTTTCATACACATTTGTCCTAGAAAAAGAGTTTTTTTATGTGTTCCTGGTTATTCCTTTTCCTGTTTCTACATCATTCTACTGATGATAACAGAACACAAGTCTAAAGAATTTGAGTATATCACAGATACATCAGCTAAGCAGGGGAGACAGGATGTAAGAAACACCTGTCACAGACTTGTGTTCTTCAGTAAATCTAGCTTCACTCTTACCTTACGTGAAAGAGTTGAGCTTGCCTTAATGAAGCATCAAAAGGAGATTAAAAAACCCCAAATGTATCAGCAAGTAGAGCTGACTTGGCAAATGAAGTATATCAGAATGAAAATACAGTTGTCTTTTTCAAATGCTCTCTCTCTCAAAACAGTGGGATATAGGAAGCCAGAAAAGCGTTCATGAGAGAGAGTCTGAAAGATTTATAGAGGTCTAATATAGGAGAAATCAGAATTCTTTTGAATCTAAGAGCTTTATTACTTTATAATAATTTAAAAAATCTAATTTGCCTTTATCAGATGAAGAAAAAGATATGGTAGAGAGAGAGATTTACATTTTGGGAAAAGCATAAGGATAAGTTCAGTAAAAAAAAGACCTGAGATATCAGTTAAAATAACTGTTGTAGCCTTTCACTGCTTTATGAAGTATTAGAGACGGTGCTCTGTAATGGTGAAGTTTTGAGACTAGCTTCAGTGTACCCCAACATATTCAAATAAGTGCTACCCTGTCAAGTTAGGATTTTACACTGACATTTAAACAAAAATGCAGAAAAGTCACACTGTGCCTGTAAAAGGGGATACAGGAAAAGAATTAAAAGACCAGAAGAAGATTAATTGAATCACTAGAACTTGAAAAAAAAAAAAAGCCCACTTAAAACCTAAAATTCTGCTTTATCCTTGCTGAAAAAAAGTCAGGTAGGTTGGTTTGATACATCGAAAACTTTTTCTGCTTAGAGGGAAAGAACACAACTTCCTTAGTTACAACAACAAAAAAGGAACAGGAAGTAGAAAATGAAGGTCAAATGGAAGAGGAAGGAGAAAGAAAAGCAAGGCAAGAGAATGAGTATGTTCACAAATGTGAACATCTGTTTTCCTCCTATTTTCCTCTTCAGCTTGGAGCAGTTTTGGTTAGAGAGGTTTTTTGTTAAATGTAGGATAATGCTCTTGAAACATTTTCCTGTTTTGCTGGCACACCTGTCTTGCTGTAGACACCTTTATTCAAAGCAGCTTAACGTGCAGTTGGTGAACACAAAATGGTAAAAAGTTATCATTTTGGAACAGAAACAGCTACACAAGAAATTATTTTGGTACAATTTTTCCTGCAAGTGTCTCCATGTACAAATGCCCATAGGATCCTTATGGCAACACTTTTTAAAACAATAATGAGCCCGATTCAGAGAAATACCTAGGCACCATGTTGATCCATGGGTCTGATATGCACCACAAGCCTGAGACTCATGAAGGTCTAGCAACTCTATTCACTGCTTCTGAACTAGAGAGTAGAGTGCTTATGGCTATCAAGTGAAAATGCTTTTCTTTCCCTTAACTTATCCAGGACTCTATTGCCAAATCACTGGAGACTGTAATAGTGGTTACCTCTCAATCCCAAGTTGAATCTTTTTCTCCTTGTTCTCAGAATTCAAGGGATAGATTTAAAAAATATTCACTTTTTTTTTTTTTCTGAAGTAGATTTTTTTTCAGTGACATGCATAAAAATGAAGCTTTTATTCACCGCATCCTTATGCTGGATAGAAAAAGAAATTAAAATAAGACCACTACATGTCTCCATCTTCCAGTGGCCTCAATTTCTCAGTCCTTTACAAGAAATCCTGTCTCTCTTTTCTCCCTCCAACACCACCCTTCTCTTTTAAGGCTTCTCAACAGTAACATTTTGCAGAAATCTCCCAGGCATTTATTCTGGCAAAGTTCTCAGTAACTTCAATGAATATTTAACCAAATATGATCTAAGCCAGGGAATGATTAATAAACTAGTTACCTATTGTAATATTTTCTTATCATTCTCTTTATTATTGTATTGTAGGAAATTACAAATTTTTTTTTAAGAATTAGTCAAAATTATTCACTAAGAGACTTCTGTGTATTATTCATGATTGATGGTTTTTGAAGCTCTTAATAAATTTATTTCAAGACATCGTTTAATTTTCCCAAATGCTGAACATAAATCGTGAGAATCAGGTTTGCAACATGAATATTTGTATTTATTAATTAAAATCACTTGCCACAAATGATCTACCATATTGACTTAATGTTCATTTTTACTAGAATGTTTTGCAGAAAATAACAGCAAAAAAGGTGCATAAACATCTTAGTCTGTAGTAGGTTGATCTTGGCTGGACACCAGCAGGACAGATGAGGAGGGAAGTAAGATGGAAAAAACCCTGTGGGTCAAGATAAAGGCAGTTTAATAAAGCGAAAGTAAAGGGCATGTGCATAAACAAAGGAAAACAAAGGTTTTATTCTCTTTTTCCCATGAGGAAGCAATGTCCAGCCACTTCCTGGGAAGTAGGGCTGCAATACACATAGATGTTGCTCCAGAAGACAAACACTATAATTAGAAATGCCTCTATTTCACCCCCCCACCCCCCGCCCCAGTTCTCTTAGCTTTTATTTCTGAGCAGATGATATAATACGGAATATCTCTTTAATCAAGTTGGGTCAGCTGTCCTGGTTATGTCTCCTCCCAGGGTCTTGCCCACCCCGAGCCTACTGGCGAAGGGAGAATGTTGGGGAAAAAGCCTTGATGCTGTGTGGACACTGCTCAGCAATATCCAAAATACTGGTGTGGTATCAACACCTTTCTGGATATCAGGACAAAGTACAGCAGGACTGCAATGAGGAAAATTAACTTCGTCTCAGCCAGACCAAATACATAGGCAAATAAACATGTAGTTATAACAAGCATTATTTTTTATTATAGTTTCATAGAAATATCTAGTTACACACTTGAAGTCTGGAGCTAAATTGAGGATGAAGTTATTGCTTCAAGGCAGAAATCTAATTATGGATCATTATGAACCACAGAAGCCTTTCCTATCCATTATATAAAAAAATGTTTTCAAGAATCACAAAGAATGAATTAAAATACATATTCCTCTATATTTTGAGAAATAATTGGCAAGGGCCAGTGGAACTCTGAGTTCCACTAAATTAATAGAAGCAAAAATTAACCTGATAGTTTATTGAAAGATGCTGTGTACATGCTATAAAATAAACTTCTTTAAGAGTTTAGATTAAAATCTTGAAAGTAGACAAATCTCCAGTGTTATTACAGAGTTTTAATCTGAAAGGAAAAGCCAGTAAATATTAGAAGTAGTCTATAGGTACAAGGAATATCCATTTATGACTGCAGTGCTTTGAATAAAACCTGATGCAATCTGGACAGCTGAGCTGGATGCTGAATTCCTTGTGTGAGAACAGTCTGAACAATACAAATTTCATCTGGACATGCAATTTGACTGATACAATATGAAGAAACATGAAGACATGTTCCCAGATAGCAAAATGGTTAAAAAATTAGAGTAGGTCAGGCTGGGGAGTCCCCCAAGAGATCATCTTCCTCAAGCATCAGCTCAGAAAAGGACTAAGTTCAATACTAGACAAGGGATGTTACTTAAGTAAGTTGTGAATATCTCCACAGTGTAATTTTTTTCCTAATATCTAATAACCCTTCTAAACTCACGATCATATTAAATATAAAGTATACTTTATAAAGACTATATGGTGTCTTGAATTGTGTAACATTCATTTTGAAAGACAGTACATGCCTAGAAACTCAGCAGAGATAATCTCTACGCACCTCTTCAATCCTATGGAACAATTTGTAAGTTGAACTTCAGTTAGGATTTTACAAGTCAGTATGGTTGAATTTTACTTCTCAGATATCAGTATTGCAAGATAACTTGACAAGATGCAGGCTAACAGGGTTTTAACCTGTATTTGGATTTATCATACCTACTCAAATTCTGCACATCACATTTAAAGCAATATTGTTCAGCTGCCTGGAAAAATTTTGTAAGGAAAGCCAAAAGATTAAAAAAAAAAGTAGAGCCTAATCTGTAAACAGATATTCTTATTCTTTTATGGTATTATATATTAAGAACTCCAGGATAATCAGTTTTAACTGTATATCAGGATTAAAGCAACTTGTGATATATGGCTCCTTCATAGAAGAGGAATAGACTGGTACAGTTTTCGCAGCAGAAAAAATTAAATGATGACGGGTGGTCTGTCAGCAAATGGCATTACATTAGCAGAATGAGAAATGATTGCAAACACAGAAAACTAATAACCAAAGAAAAAAATTATCAGCCATTGGAACAAGCTTGGCTTCCTGCCAAGTTTTACACAACTTCAAACAAATTATCTTACAAAAGATGTTGAATTTACAGACACATTTGAACAGATACATTTGAGTCAAGACTTTTTTCCCTTATTTTATGCTTATCATTTTTTTTTTCCCCTGGAATTCACTTCAGTAACATCTGGAGATAACCTAGTGGAATAAAGTACTCTTCTAGCATATGAAATTATGTTAGAAACTGATTATTGGTGTACTAATGATAATAGCGAGATTTTCATTGTGTACTAGCAATACTAGCAAGGCATTGTGAATAGTCTGTAGAGTGACTCCAGCATGACTTTGAACAGGAACTATAGAACATCCATGGTACAAACACCTTTTACTTCATTTGATTCAGGAAATAAACTGAAGGACCTGATCATTGTGAGTCACTTTAACTAAATATGCAGGAGAATCTTTTATTCCATTACAATTTTAGGAAAAGGTGCAAGGTGTCCCATCCAGAGCCCAAGTGACCAAACTCCCTTCTGATCTGCAGAGCAGTCTTACACAGACAAATTCTGCCTCCACGTTCAGGAAAATTCTGAATCTGATAAGCCTCCTAGCCAGGATACAGTTACAACATGATCTGATGCTAAATGAATAAAAGCTGCATTTTAAAGTTACAAGCTTTAAAGGTTTGCAAGGCACAGAATCTGCATATATAACTTATGTCACTGATCTGTGTCCTGTTCCTCTCTCCCACTCCCCTTTAAATCTAATGGTTAGAGTAATTGGTTTCATATTCATATTCTGCATATGTTACTTATATATATTTCACCAATCATCCACTAGAGTGCAAAAGAAAGAAAGAATTATGAGTAGGTAGAATAGACATGAAAGATCCATGCATATGGTGGTGCACCTGAGAGGGTAGTAAGTGACCTTCCTAGCATCACAGTGTGTTGCTACCAATTATACAGTTTTTTGTTATATAATTTTTATTTTCTGGAGTTTTCATTCTTTGTCATGGCTCACAAACATATATGCTTACACAGAAAAGAAAGAGTTTTTATTTTGATTGCTGGGAATCTGAAAATAAATTCTCCCTAGAAAGGGAAATACCATAGCTGCATACAGATATAGCGCTGATTGATCAGCAAGGCTAGAAAACAACATGGAACAGTTATTAATAGGATTTCAAGCTTGATTAACTTTCTAAGAAATCTATCCCTCACTACTCATCACTGGCTTTTGACAATTTACAAAACTTGCCTTTTCTAAAACCCCTATAGCTTTCTATATGGCAATAGCAGAGTAAAAATGCATATGTAAGAGATACTGCTCTACTTTCTTCGGGTCTGGAATTGAGTGATTTATTTTCAGTCTAGATTTAACGATCCAAACAGCTTGACTTTCTATCCATTATGAGCTACTTATAGCAATATTTTCCATGAGCCAATAAGCTTTCAATCCAAACTAAGACTGTTTTCCTTTCTCATTATATTATTATTTTTAGCAGGCCAAATTCTGATTTGTGTTTTCAGCTTCAATGGCAGTTTGTCAGAGAATTGGAGAACCCAGTCATTTTAAGAAAGTCAGTGGTAAATACATCATTGAACCATTTTTTCACCAGAAATAATAAGATCAGATAATATGATAAATGGCCAGCTGCTGTTTCTGCAAAATAAACGGCACAGTGTAATTGCACTTTACTCTCTCTTTCCATTCCGGTCTCATTTCAAAGACTTGGTAACACTTCATGTTTTGAAAAATTTCAAGGTGCATGCTCTGAAATTCTAATTAGAGTTTTCTCTCAAAAAACCCAAATTTCTGCAGTTATGAGGACACTGAAGAAAGAGTTAGAATCGTAGAATTTTAGTTGGAAGAGACCTTTAAGATCATCACGTCCAATCATTAACCCAGCACTGCCAGGTCACCACTAAACCACGTACCTCAGTGCCACATCTACACATTTTTAAAAAAATGCCAAGGATGGTGACTCCACCACTTCCCTGGGCAGCCGGTTCCAATGCTTAACAACCCTTTTACTGAAGAAATTTTTCCTAATATCTAAACTAAACTTCCCCTGGTGCAACTTGAGGCCATTTCTTCTTGTCCTATCACTTGCTACTGGGGACAAGAAACTGATTCCCACCTCTCTACAACCTCCTTTCAGGTAGTTGTAGAGAGTGATAAGGTCTCCCCTGAGCTTCCTTTCCTCCAGGCTAACTAACCACAGTTCCCTCAGCTGCTCCTCATAAGACTTGTTCTCTAGACTCCTTATCAGCTGTTCACAGTATATTTCTGATTTAGTCTCATTTACTCAACAAAGATTCAAGAGTAAATAAATATTGCTTATATATGTTTAAAAAGTAGAATACATTTTCTGACTCACATTTGGTAGATTAAAGTGTATTCATTTAGATAGGTTCTACAAATACCTTCAAAATATTCTTTGACCCAGTTCTGCTGTGAAGTTAGACAAGATTTGTTACAGCAGAATGTTGATAAGGCTTTTATTGACCCCTTCAAAGATCATCAGTTTTGCATTGACAAATGCATGCCAGGCTGTGTGATATAGCAGTGGCAAGGCAGATCTGCATCTCCTCTCTTCCCTGTAATCCTTATTGCTGGTATGTTCAGTACTTTTTCTGGTGACATTTCTGTAATATGTGATCAGGCAGCATACAAACCTCAGTAAATGCAGCTCATTCTCCAAATTGGTGTCAGAGGAACCCTTGAATCAGATAGAAAATAATGAAATTATTTTTATCAGCACTCTGAATTGTTTAGTCTTTCCTTTTATTTATTTATTTAGCTGGCAGAAGAGATGGATTTGGCATTACAACAATAATCATAACTCTACTGTGGGCCAGTTGCCATGTGGTAGTTGATGAAGACCTCCAGCCACTGCTATTTATTATGTCTGAACAAACTAGTTTAATGAATATTAGTGTCAATTCATTGAAATACCAAATTATAATCAACTGAACTAGAACAACAGAAAAAAGTTAGTTCCAACAAAAAGTGGGAAAAAAAATCCTGCACTGAGAGAAACTGCAATCTCAAGTTGGTCAAAAATGAGGAAACAAGCATATATGTTAGCAGAAGGCTCCTGATTACTGAACTAGTCTAAAAGTTCAAGCTATTATCTTTTCTTAATTAGCATTTAACAACACATTTTAGCATAATGAGGATCTTGCAAAGTAACCTCCAGTCAAAAGGAGGATTAGACAAGAGCAGAGGAAATAAATGAGTCCCACTAGAAAACCTTCCATCACCATATTCACCACTTCTGTGTTCTTTATGCTCATTACACTCTGGCTAAGAATTAAACTGAATGACCAAGATGAACATGAGAAATTATGGACTCATAATAATGCTCATATCATATCACCAGCATGGAACTTTGTCTTCCGAGTTACAGGCAGGAGCAGCACTGATCATTTCTCACACAGCATCATAAGCCATTGCAATGTGTAATATTACAATGATTTATACCCTGTAGGCTTTTAAGGGGCATCATATTTAATACTATCTATCTGAGCTAAACCATACTTCATACCATTTTTTGTGCTGCTTTACAAAATGAAGATGAGGTTTTGTTGTTTGCTTTTAAATTATTACCCTGCAGTGTGATGAAGTATTCCAGACAGAATTAGACCTTGAGTGTCTGACTAACTCAGTATGGCAAAGCAGCACTAAGCAAATTCAGAAATATCCCTAGTCTCATTGTAAAAGGCCAAGAATGAGCCATGTCACCACAAATGGTCAAATAATTCAAAGCAAGAAAATTTCTGTCATTTGACCGTCTTATTTTTTTTCAATAATTTATTATTATCACTATTTGTTAAGTACATTATTTCAACATTAGCACTCTAAAAGACAACTCCACACATTATTTTCTCTTGTTTTCTATGAATTCTTGATGATTAAAGACTCCAAACCTTCTGTGCATGTGTGCTTCATTCTGCCTACATGTTCTCCTTAGTA
This sequence comes from Eurystomus gularis, assembly GCA_013400335.1. Lineage (NCBI taxonomy): Eukaryota > Metazoa > Chordata > Aves > Coraciiformes > Coraciidae > Eurystomus > Eurystomus gularis. The sequence continues at coordinate 3,955 of VZZY01011293.1, read as the reverse complement.
TCTTTTTAACCTGTTACCTGAATTCAGTTTTATTTAATGAAGTAACATAGTTTCACAGACAATTTTTAAAAGTTTTATGAAAACTTGTGTCTTAGAAGATGACTCTGTAAGAATTTTTGCTGAGGAAATAGGTAATATATGAATTCAAACCTTTTTAGGCTCCATAGAATTTGTTTGGGAGTTGAAGACGTCACAGTTCTCCAGATGGGAGAAATAAATCATGGAACATGATGGAGGTGAGGTGCTGAAAATACAATACAGAGGTGTGACTGACTATGTTAAATAGAAACTAATGAAGAAGTGTCTGGGAAAAAAAGTCAGACAGTTGGGCAAAATAATTAGTTTGTATAGAAACAGAGTGCCTATAAGAGAATTCATCCAGATTTTCAAGAAATCCAAAGACATAGCACAGCTTCAAATAAATCCTCTTTGCCTTCTCACTCTGTGGGGAGCAAGAGAGGGAATGGAGAACTGAGGGGTTTCCCCACATCTTTTATTGAAGCAGCTGTTTCTTCATAGCTTGGAGTAAGAGAATTCATCCATCTTGCCACAGAACAGCTACTGAGGCATTTGAGCAGCACACAGTTTTTAAGAAAAGAAAGTTCCTGCAGACTTCTTACCCTTAAAACATTTTGGTTGTCCATGCTGGTTTGAAGAGTCCTGTGACACTCCCAGACTCTGCATGAGTCACTGTGTCAATCCATTCTGCATTTTCAGAAAAATACTTCTCTCCAAATGTCCACTGTTGTTTTTGACAGTAGAATCTTTATGAATAAAATTCAAAACATAATGTATTACTCTGTAGGCAAAAAAAAAAGTACAAAGGCTGGATGTACCAACAGGCTTTTAATGTTTGCAATTTTCTATTCATGCTGGAAGGAAACCAGTAGAGACAGCACCTTTAAAGTAAGACAGCTGTTGGGGTCTGTAGACAGGCAGCACTAGCTCAAGGCATTCCAAATAATATCTTTTGCAATGTCTTTTAAGATACTCAGACAGAGACACATTACAAAGCACCATAGCATTGACTACAGGCAGCCTCTTATCCAGACTCTTAGAAAAGCAGCTACAGGGCAAGCTGATTGCCCATCCAGATTTAGGTAGTTTCATTCAAATCTGATGGAGATGCCTGTCCACTCTGCTTGTGTCTCATAGCATTTGTTAGCATCAAACCTCACATGATTATTTTTAGAGGTAAAACACATGGGTAAATACGAATGACTTAAAAGTCTTATTACATATGTAACTAACTTTAACTGGTATCAAGGACAATTTGCATTGGAAATGGATTTTTATTTATTTGTGCAGTTAAGTAGGGGATAAAGTTCTAAACTGTTCCAAGACAGCTGTTTCCATTTTAGCTGTTGTAAACAGATAATCATGTGATCTTGTACACATAAACAGGTAGGGCCATTAAATGCCTCCTTTCTCTATTCAAATGCCTTCACTACTTCCCTACTAAAAGCTGTACAAAGTGTTTTTAATGAAACCACAGGGAAACTGCTGGTCCATTTGGGATTTCAAAATCAATTACAATATCCTGTTTCAATTAAATTAGGAAGTTTTCAGCCATGATTAGGCCCAGGTCCTTTCCTTAAGTAGCCATAGAGGCTGAGAATAAAAGCAGAAGCTTTGCCAGAGGGAGAAGGGGAACATCTTAAGAGAGGATGAGATTAGCTGGTAGCTTTGCAAACATGTTATGAGATTATTTTTTATCTGTCCAGTGCTTCCATTTTCCCAAGGCGGTGGTGGTAGGAAGGATCTGGATCCTTTCAGGGCAGTCCTAAGAGAAGACCTATATTCCATTTTGGTTTTGGGTTTAGCATTCTTCTAAGTCACAAAGCCAAACAAAATGTATTTACATGTTGAAGGTAGGGATCTCACATAGTACAGGTGTAGATTAGTTTCTGGAGAATCCAGCTTTTTACTTACTTACAAATTCATGTTTATCATAAGGACAGCTGAATCAATCAACTTCAATTGACTAAGAATATTATGCCTCAATGCAGTTTTCCAATAGCTTTGGAAAAGCAACTGCATGGTTATCTTGTTTTCTTTTCAGTGGAAACGTTTTATTATTGCATCAGTGAGGTCTTACTAAAAATATGTAATCAAACTGAAGCACCCAAAATACCCACACTATGTTGAAACTCACCTGATTTATTCAGTCAGTTAATACAGAAAATAAGAGATAGCTGTGGTAATTAAGTGTCTTCACATTCACCATGGCACTCCTTTGTGTCATGGGACATAACATAATATGCTCCATGGATCACAGATTTTGTACTAATAGGAAAAACCTGGGCAGCAGTTTTCCTATTTACTGAAAAAAAAAAAAAAAGCTCTTCCAAAATTCAAGACAGATCAGAAAATGCAACCATATTCAATCAGGTACATCCCCAAAACTCATGTTTTCTTTACAAGGGAACTAAATTAGAAAGATGAAAATGACTTGCATGCTAGCACAATGCTGACTCAGTAGAAAGCTAATAGAATCGTTAATAAAGGCACCAAGTTTCATCTGCTGAGGTTTGAGGCAGGTTCTGCTACTTGTAATATGTTTTCTGCATTACTGAAGCATGTATGTATCCCAGTGCTTAAAACAAGTGATGATTTTTCTTTCATTTTTACTATTTACTATTTTGCTGTTTTAAAATGCTGACATGCAATGACAGATCAAACCCAAAATTTAGATAGCTGTCTGTCTGTATAATCAGAATGAATCCTTCTACTTACTAATTCATATTTAATCCTTCGCTGTAGCTGACGTGATGTCAGCTTGACAATTAAACTCTTTAGTACAGTTTACTGACTGATCTTAAAGGCTTCAGCTGTTGGTATGTTGTTTACTTTGTGGTAACTTTTTAAAACCAAGTCAATAAAAATCAAAGGTCTGAAACTATATATAGAGAATTTTCCTTGTGATATTGTACAGAGAATAAACTAGTTATTTTTAAACTAATCATAGCATAGCTGACACTAAATATGTCACAGAATCAAATGCAAATCCTCCCCAATATAATATATAAATCATAGAAATAGACAAAAATTATTGAAATTATGGTTTTGTCACGCACACTATACATAAAAAATGCATGCTTTCTGGCAGTGTCTTTTTAAATGGGTTACAGTGGCTAGTCCCAAAGAAGGATTTGACAGAAAGAAAAATAGTTACAAATTCATAAGGCCTCAAGAACTGAAAATGGCAACAACAAAATAATGAAGAATTAATATTTAAAGACAGAAAAGAGGAAAACACAAAGAAAGCATTACTTAGAGTAATGGAAACAGTGAGTGAGTACCAAAATCAAGTAATAGATGCAGAACTTGGAAGAATTTTTAACAATCAGAGAAGTATACATACCTTTATTATCAAGCTGGTAAACAGATGTGAGCAATTTCTATTGTACATGGAGTAGAACATAGTATGGGAAACACTGCCATAAAATAGAATAAAATATGCTAATGGTTGTATGAAAACCTATGAACGAAAGCAGACTCATGCAGTTTCAGACCACGGGTTCAGTTAGCCCAATATCCTGTTTCCAACACTGATGACAAACAGAAGTCTAGGTAGGAGTAAGACTAGGAAAAATATAGTCTGTGTGGCCTCTTAGCCTCTTATTTTTTATAGGTTAGCAGATAGGTTTACTCATTCCTTGTGGAAATCACCAGGAGACTACAATAGACATGCAGGTTAAAACAGAATCACAGAATGGTAGGGTTGGAAGGGACCTCTGGAGATCATCTAGTCCAACCCCCCTGCCAGAGCAGGGCTACCTAGAGCAGGTTACACAGGAAGGCATCAAGGTGGGTTTTGAATGTCTTCAGAGATGGAAACTCCACCACTTTCCTAGGCAGCCTGTTCCAGTGCTCTGTCATCCGCAAAGTAAAGAAGTTCCTCCTCATGTTTAGATGGACTCAAGTTTATCTCCATTCCTTCTTGTCCTGTCAC
>VZZY01011292.1:254031-305940 GCA_013400335.1 Eurystomus gularis | reverse complement strand
TTTTGCAGGTATTTATATTTATACACATATTATTTATGTATTTATATGTATGTTATATATGTATTTATATTTATATGTATATTATGTTGGACAGCCTCTTTTTTTTTTTAATTTTACATTGCGTTTTCCTCCTCGAAGGCTTGTATTTTTGTAACGTATAGATGTATAATGTAATAATATATGACATAAAAATATTATTGACTATTGTATGTAATACAATAATATATAATAAAAATGTACAATACCACGTTATATATAAATACAACATATTTTGGGCTGTCTCCTTACATGGAACCAAGGCGTGTGAAGTAAAAAAAGCACAATCCTTCCCTCTCCTACACAGGAAAAAAATATTCACAGGCAAAAAAAAAAATCTACTCTGAGGGGGCTGGAAAAGGGCCAGAGATTTGGGCTGTGGAAGGAAGATGGGGGAGAGCCCTGAGCTGGACAAGATGGGATGGGGTGGACACCACGGTGCTCCAGGGACCACCCTGCACAAAGTCCATCCTTTGGAAAGGGCAGGAAGGGTTGGTTTGGATGTTTTTCCCCCAAATTCTGGATGTTTTCCCATGGAGGGCCACAAAAACTCAGTCCCTGGCTAAAACACAAGTCAGAAGACGGACGAAAATCCACATGATGCTCCAGGATGAGGAGTCTGGGCATCCTCCTTCCTCCCCACAGCTCTTCTCCTCTTCAAAACCAACCACCCACCCCATCAAAAGGAGCCCGAAAGCGAAACCCCGCCTGAATTCAAAACCCCAGTCACTTCAAATTAGATCCACCTAGTAACTCTTGGCTTAAAGACTCCAAAATAACTGGAGCGGAAAGCTTCAGCTCCTAAAGAAATGCCCTGGTTTCCCAAGGCAGGAGCACCCAGCTGCTCGGCGCGAGGTCAAGCGGCAAGAAGCATCATCACTATTTAGAAGGCGCTTTCACCGGGACAGGCAGGGCGGCACTGGATGCACCGAGAGGGTTTATTTTCCCTCCTCGAGTCGTGCTTGTGCGAAAACACTCCTCCCTATAAATAGAGCTGGGACTGGTAAATAAGCTGCTGCTCCCGGCACCCGCGGGGTGCTTAGCTCAGCGATTTTTCGAGACATCACGTCCTCCGATGCTGTTAGGAAGAGGTGCGGCGGCTCGCTGAGAGCCATCATGCCAAGGTGCTGCCTTACCTACCTCATCACGGGAACCTGCAGGCATTTAAGAAATGCAGAGGGACCGGGAATCATAGTCATGGAATCGGAGAATCATTTTGGTTGGAAGAGACCTTTAAGATTATGGAGTCCAAGCATTATCCTAATTCTACCAAGTCTACCACTACACCATGTCCCTCAGCACCACATCTACACACCTTTAAAACCCCTCCAGGGATGGGGACTCCACCACTGCCCTGGGCAGCCTGGGCCAGGCCTTGAGAAGCCTTTCGGGGTTCTCAACCTAAACTTCCCCTGACACAACTTGAGGCCATTTCCTCTTGTCTTATCACTTGTTACTCAAGAGAAGAAACTGACCCCACCTCGCTCCAGCCTTCTTTCAGGGAGTTGTAGAGAGCGAGAAGGTCTCCCCTGAGCCTCCTTTTCTCCAGGCTCAACACCCCCAGGTCCCTCAGCCGCTCCTCACAATACTTGTGCTCTAGACCCTGCACCAGCTTCGTTGCCCTTTGCTGGACATGTTCCAGCCCCTCAATGTCCTTCTTGTACTGAAGGTGTCCAAAGCTCACCCCAGGATTCGAGAGGTGGCATCCCCAGTGCTGAGTCCAGGGGGACAATCCCTGCCCTTGTCCTGCTGGCCACACTAGTGCTGATCCAAGCCAGGATGCCCTTGGACTTCTTGGCCACCTGGGCACAGTGCTGGCTCATATTTAGCCATAATGCCAGGGCTCAAAAGATGAAGGTCCTGGTGGTAGATAGGAGAAAAAAATGATCCTGAGCATCTGAGGGATGGAGGTGGCAGGCCCAGAGGAGTAGGAGAGGGGAGTCTGGCAGAAAAGTGTGAAATAACCCATTTCTGTGAGAATGCGACATCTGCCTCTTAAGCAGTTTACAGGCTGTGAACTTCTCTGAAATACCAAAGTCAAACCCCCTCAATTCCCACTTTCATTTCTCACCGAACTGAACTGGCAACCTGCCTGGAACCTGGTGGAATTAGGCTCTGGATACAGCCTAAAAATCACAATCCCAGACTACATTCCCCATCCCTTTTGGAAGAACCTACCAGCACCAAGGGGCCACCAGCCAGCCTCTTGTGGCACGCTTCCCCCAGCAGCAAAATGCAGCGATTGCTCCAGCGAGCCCCAACTCTGACTAAGCCATGATTCATTTTCCTCTTTTTTTTTCCTTTTTATGATGTTTGTTGTTTTTTTTTTCTCCTCTAAAGGAAACTTGGAAGGAAAGGCCAAGTCACATTCCTGCCTACGTTCAGTGCAACACGGACCATCACCTTAGGATGGGGACAGGGTGCAGCGTGCGTCCTGCCTGGTGGGATTCAAGTTCCGTGGTCCACCCCTGCACCCAGAAACTCTTTGCACGGTTAAAATTCAGAGGCATGGGCTAAAATTTGGAGCTGTGCACTGTTGAAATCTGGGAGCTGCGCATACACCACCATATAGATACAGCCACACGTGTGTGTGGTTAACAGCAGGGCAGCCTGACCTGCAGCAATTTCCAGCACGGCCTCAGTTTACCAGTCTGAGACATGGGCACAAACACTTCTCCCTACCCCAGGAGGGAGGTTCTGAAGGTCTGTCAGCGGTTGCCCAAATTCATGTTAGTGCAGGAATGACACCTTCTTTCAACGGTAGAAATTATTCCTCTGGGTTGACCGAGGGGTGTTTATACACTTATTTGTAAAAATAAAATAAAATAAAATAAAATAAAGAAGGCTAAACTTTGCACTTCCAAAAAAACCAGTGGGATCTTGGAGGAGACAAGAAAATGGTCTGCCAATGCTTTAGAGAAATCGGGGGCCTTCAAAAAAGGTCAGGGAGGAAACCAAGTGGTTGTCCCCTCCTCTGGACGCTGAGCTGTTTTCCCTCCTGACAGCACTTTCTTTGCAGGGACTTGAAGTTTGCAAAAGCTGCTGGAGGGGCAGGCTTCTGGAGAAGGGGGTTTTGCAAAGGTTGATAAGAAATGTTTGGGTTTGGAGAGGCAGCTGGAGTTCACGGTCCTTTGTGTCTGCACAATCGCCTCCCTCCCCCTCGCCCCTCCCAGGTATTTCAAGTACAAGAATAAATAAATGAGGAGCGAAGTGCGAACTGTTCCTAGATCATCGGGATATCACCTATCATCGCTCCCTCTCCTTATCTCACCCTCTCCCTCGTCCTGCCTGAGCCCTGCTGCCAAAGGGACCAAAATGACCTCCTGCATCAGCCCCTCTAACCCATCAGGGTGTTTCTGCCCTGGAAAAGAGCTTTTTCTCTCCTCTTAATGAGAACCTTTTTCCTTCCTCATTTCTTGTCTTTCACCATCCCCGCCCTCTCAATCTCACGCCTTTTCCTCCTCAACAGCATCAAACCTGCAGCACCATCCCTGCTGCAGGCCAAAGAGGAACAGAAATCGGGCAAAAACATTTCTTCATTATATTGTTTCAAGGCAAGGTTTCCTGCATTGATAGAATCATATAATATTTGGGTTGGAAGGGACCTTTAAAGGTCATCTAGTCCAAACCCCTCTGCACTGAGCAGGGACATCTGCACCTAGAGCAGGTTGCTCAGAGCCCCGGCCAACCTCACCTGCAATGGTTCCAGGGATGGGGCATCAACCACCTCTCTGGGCAACCTGGGCCAGGTCCTCACCACCCTCATCATAAAAACTGTCTTCCTTAGATCTAGTCTAAATCAACCCTCTTTTCGTTTAAAACCATCACCCCTTGTCCTGTCACAACAGGCCCTGATAAAAGTCTCTCCCCAGCTTTCCTGTAGGCCCCCTTTAAGTACTGAAAGGCCACAAGAAGGTCTCACTGGAGCCTTCTCCAGGCTGAACAAGCCCAATTCTCTCAGCCTGGCCTCCCAGCAGAAGGGTTCCAGCCCTCCCATCATTGCTGGGGCCTCCTCTGGCCCCGCTCCACCAGGTCCATGTCTCTCCTGTGCTAAGGACTTCAGAGCTGGCCCCCAGTGCACAGAAGGCTACTGGGATGCTGCTCAGCACGGGACTGGCAGTTCTCTACCCTGAAATCAGAGGAGAGCTCCCAATTGACACCTCTTGGCTCTGCAGCGAGGGCTGAACCCTTCCCCAGGGAGAAGGATCAGGGCAAGGCAGGGAACATCGTGTGTTCAGGGCTGCTCCAGAGCCACCCTTCCGCTAAACCCACTGGTGCAAACACCCGTTCCCCTGGCTGAGGACAGGCCGTCCAGTTTTGGAGACCATTGCACGCTGTAACCATACCTGACGTGCTCATGAACCCTCTTGCTTCCTATCGTACGAAATGCAGTGAGTTGCTAACAACAGCTGAGCCCTGAAATACCAGCAGAGCAGGCAGCCGGGACTGACTGCACACATGCCTTTGGGTGCAGCTTTCCTTAAAAACAGCTGCAAGCAGAAAAGAGGAAAATTCAAAGGGGTTCAGTCTCCGACGCTGAGAAACAAGTGCTGAGCCCGAGAGGGGGAAATCCCTGCCAAGGCACGGGGCATTGCTGACCCACTGTACCAGCCCTGATCAGATACTGTGCCAGGAGCTGGTCTTGCCTTTCCTGGCAGCCCAGAGGCAGGAAAAGCCACCAAAGGGTTGCAGAAATGCACAGGGGACACCAAGGGGACAAGCTGCAGAAGTCAGCTCTTGTGCACATGACCTGGCTTTGCAATGATGGGGACTTCCCAAGCAATAAAAAAAATTGGTTTCATGACAGCGACAAGAAAGAGGCTCCCTATAGTTTTCTTTAAGTGCTTTTTCAGCCTTATTCAACCGACTCAAGCTTGGGGACCTGCTTGTTTTCACCCAGCCCTCTGCTCTGAGCTCCCCGGCGCGCTGTCGCCGTCGCGCTCGGTGCAATGCAGAGGCTATTTCAGGGACAGTAAATCGTGCCTGAAGCCAACCCTCTGTCGTGCAATGCCGTCAGCCCTGCTAAAAGCAATTTATTTAATTCCTTTTCATTTAGGAGCCCTTCAAGCAGGAGGATAAGGGCTTGGAACGAGTTTCAAGTTCCCAGAATCATAGAATAGCAGGTTGGAAGGGACCTGGAACTGGGATTTCCTTTCCATTTTTCATTATTATTATTTTTTTCTCCAGAGATACCATGCTCTTTGTTCATAGTTGGCTGCTGAGAGAGTTTTATTCCCCCTGTCAGAGAATACCAGGTTGGAAAGCATCTCAAGGTCCAACCTTTCTCAGGAAAACCATGGTCTTTATAAGACTGCCCAGCACCCAGTCCAGCTGAATCTTCTAAATGTCCACTGTTTGTGTCCAAACTGGAGGTGTTAGGTCATAACCAGGTGAGTTGAAGGTACATAGGAAAGGAATTGGGAGAGCTGCAAACACATCGACTGGCCATGATGAATATAGGGAAGAAGGAAGGATGAAAACCTGGATTTAATCCTCATTTCCCAAATCAGCAGCAAAATCACCCAAGGATCCCTCCATCATCCTTAGAGAGAGGTGGGTGTCCCTGGCTGTGCTCAGGCCTTGGAGGATCCCTGGGAAGACCCAGTAAAGCTCAAGGCCAGAGATGGGAGGTGTAAGATGCGTGTCCAGTAGCCAGGATTGATGACCCCAGAGGAACCTCCTAGACCAATGTTCTTATTTAAAATCCCAGGAAAGGAGTTTCATCTGCAATTTTTGAGAGTTACATTCTGTAATCAAGAACTTGGAAATAATGTGCTGAACCTGCAACACCCATCGGTGCAGGGACATTTCTCAACACTGGCAGATCTGCTAAGAAACGGGTCCAGGAGGATTGAGCAATGTCCTGAGAAAGTTCCTGACCTTACAAGGGTAGTACAAAAAAACCCCCAAGTCACCCCGTAAACAGGCTAAATCATAAAGACAATTGACACCATAGGTTGCAGAGACAAATACAGTTTTTTGAAAGTGTTTACAGGGTATGTAAACGGCAAGAGGTTGATGATATTCCAGTCTTGGGAATCCGATACTGGTTCTCTTTGAAATGAAATCTGGCTGCAAAATTTCAGGCTTGGTCCCAACAGAAAGGGTCAAAGGGTGTGGATCAGTCAGAGAGCCAAAATGCAGGTTCTGGCAGTGCCAGTGACTCTGAGAAGCCAATATCTGCATTAGCCTGATGCTGGGTTGTGTCTCCTACTCCCAGATACTTTTAGCTACACCAGAGGAACACCTCCACGTTGGTCTTGTGATTTTAGGGCGTGAAATTCCTCCCTGAAAGTCCTGGGATTGATTTAAGTTTTAAATCCACAAGATGTTAAACATGACTTTGGGTTACCTCATCCCTAAGCAAGATGGCACAACCACCTGCGACAAGGCACCGATCCAGCACAAAAATCCTGATTGTTTGAAAGAAAAGTCTGTTTACAGGGTTACCCTGTTCCAGCTGCCAGACCAGATATTGCCTGTCCTGCTGCTGCCAGCATAAACCTGGCAGATGTTACCATAGTTCCTCCTCTGGATAATCATAGAATCATAGAATGTTTTGGATTAGAAGGGACCTTAAAAGTCATCTAGTTCCAACCTTCCTGCACGGAGCAGGGACATCTGCAACTAGAGCAGGTTGCTCAGAGCCCCGGCCAACCTCACCTGCAATGGTGCCAAGGATGGGGCAGCGACCACCTCTCTGGGCAACCTGGGCCAGGGGCTCACCACCCTCACAGCAAAGAATTTCTTCCTTAGGTCTAGTCTAAATCTCCTCTCTTTTAGTTTAAAACCATCACCCCTTGTCCTGTCACAACAGGCCCTGATAAAAAGTCCCTCCCCAGCTTTCTGACAGGCCCCCTTTAAGTCCTGAAAGGCCACCAGAAGGTCTCCTGGAGCCGTCCCTTCTCCAGGCTGAACAAGCCCAACTCTCCCAGCCTGGCCTCCCAGCAGAGGGCTTCCAGCCCTCCCATCATTGCTGGGGCCTCCTCTGGCCCCGCTCCACCAGGTCCATGTCTCTGCTGTGCTGAGGACTCCAGAGCTGCCCCAGCACTGCAGGGGGGTCTCCCAGAGCGCAGCAGAGGGGCAGGATCCCCTCCCTGCCCTGCTGCCCACGCTGCTGGGGATGCAGCCCAGGAGGACATTGGCTTCTGGGCTGCAAGCACACGGTGACAGCTCAGCTCCAGCTTCTCACCCCCCAGCACCCCCAAGTCCTTCTCCACAGGGCTGCTCTCCAGCCCTTCATCCCCAGCCTGTGTTAATACTAGGGACAGCCCCAACCCACATGCAGGACCTCATGAGGTTCACACAGGCCCACTGCTCAAGCTTGTCTATAATAAATTGGCAAATAATACATCAGCAGGAATACAGCCGTGTGCTCACACCTGATCCGGACCTAATCTGTGCTGGAAAGGGATTCAGCAAGGCAGAGATCCAGCAGGAGGGAGTTAAAATCCCAACGCTCCTGTAAGCACCAATTGTTATAGGAACCATTTCCATGGAGGTGCCCAATAGCTGAAGTTGGTTGTGTTCACGCAGAGCTTAATTCCCAGTCCAGGGATGCATTGGGGATGCAGCTCTTCAGGTCTCCTGCCTGCAGGGTCTCACTGATGGATATGAAACCTCCTGTAGATGAGTCTGTTCAACCCATTTAAAGCGGAAGATGGTCACCCTCTGGAAATCAGAGCCTGTCATTATCCCATGGCCTTTGCTATTGAACTGTTTCCTAACATCTTATTAACACCCACTTTTCATTAAGAGCCTGGATCGTTATCTCATCATTGCAGGTTAGTAAATTAAACAATAGCAAAGGCTGTGGCCTTTCATTCTGGGGCTGACTCACCTTATGATGTAACAAGACCAGGCCAGTGACAACCTCAGCATTGCCATGGTGACCAAGAGGCTTCTAAAGAGCTGTCGGCAATGATGTCATGAAGCCAGATTATATGGGAGATGCTGGGTAATCTCTTCAAAAGGAGGCAAGAAGCTACAATACAAAGCTCCCAGGAAGAAACCGTGGTGGTTTGTATTCCTGCTGATCAAGGAGGAGAGGAGGAGGTACTTGTAGACAGCAACATGCACCAGAGTAATCACAGCCTAGGAAAAAGGAATTTTTTTATCCCTGCTGTCAATCTCTGCTAATATCAGTTGGCTCCTGATACAAGGACTTCTGATCAAGGGGTGGTAAAACACTCGTCCTATGAAGCAGCATCCCAGGAGGATCTGCACCACCTGGGAGGCTCAGATGGAAACGTTCTCTGAGGGATGCTTAGCAGGGAGGAGGCATTGTGGGCTCTCACAGGTCCTGTTGCGTCTGCTTCCATCCACAGCAAAGCTGTGGGTGGTATTTGGGAAGGATTTAGGTCCTTTTCGGTGTCTACAAGGAACTGGTCACCTTTGATCCCTTTTACCATCCATGGTGAGAAATGGACAGTCCCAGAGCAATTCAGTTGCCCTGCTGTGGATATTGACTGTAAACCAGAATGAGATGTGTCCTATGGTGCCCAGTGACAGGACAAGACGTAGTGGGCACAAACTTGAACATAGGAAGCTCCATCTAAACATGAGGAGGAACTTCTTTATTTTGAGGGTGGCAGAGCACTGGCCCAGGTTGCCCAGAGAGGTGGTGGAGTCTCCGTCTCTGGAGACATTCAAAACCCTCCTGGATGCCATCCTGTGCAACCTGCTCTAGGTGAACCTGCGTTGGCAGAGGGGTTGGACTAGATTATCTTCAGAGGTCCCTTCCAACCCCTGTGATTCTGTGAGGTGTTTGTAGTCTGTGAGAATGGAGGGAGACCTCAGTGCTATCGATGTCCAAAGCCATCTGATGCACAGCTCGGTATGCTCCAACACAAGATGACCCAAAACACAAATCCTTATTCAATCCAGAGTCCCATGTAGGGAGGAAGAACAGAGCTTTGACGAGATGCATTTCGAAACCGCGTACGTGCTGAGGATCTTTCCACCTACACCCTTGTGAGCACGTCTGCCATATCGACAACCTGTTTGTCCCTGCTTCCTTGCAGGCTTGGGATGATACAGGCAATGGCAGGTGATGGTTGCCCAACCGTGTCCTACGCACCTCAACTCTGGCCAAGAAGAACCACTTTTGGGACCAACATCACTCCTCGCATTGAGCTGTTGTCTGCATCAGCCTCCCCAAAGGTTCACTGATGGAAACCACAAGGCACGGAGAGGTGAGGTCTAAGTGTCCCACTTCTCCAGACTGTTGTTGTGTGCTCTTAAACCTGAGACCTGCAGGGACTGTTTTAGTATGTCCGTGAAAGACAGCTAACAGAAGAAAGCATAGGGTCAATAGGTTGAAATTCAGACTAGTAAGGTCCATGACTACACTGAAAAATGCCCCAGGACCAACCAAGTGAAAAGCCATTACAAGATGGCAAAGATTTCTGAATTCTCTGCACCAGGAACAAAAACCATCAAGAGGTGAAAGACCGATTGAAGCTCTGCCCTTCACACAGCAGACATCTCAAGGAGGTTGTTTTTTTCAGCTGCAGGAGTCAGTTTGAGCTTCCATATCTTTTGCTGGAGCCCACTACAGGCAAAGCCTCCCCCGGGTAACCTTTCAAATCTCCGATTTCCTAACAGCTCTCCTAACCAATTTTCGGAGCCAAATCACTGGAATCAGATCACACAGATTGCTGGAATGCAGAAGTTAAAAAATCAGATTTCCTTATCAGGGTTTTCTTAATAGTTTTTGTTTTTGTTTTTTCTTATAGGGCAAAGATTTTCATTTATCTAATTCCTAGCAGATGGTTTTAATTTGTACATTTCATTTAATGTTTTCCATACCACGGAGACCTGGCTGGGGAAAAAAAGGCTAAAATTGTCCAAAAATATCTACAGAATTTGTTTCTTCTTTCCCTGATATTTTCCAATCAGACATGAAAAATATTAACAGGAAATTTCTCTGGAATTTTGGGGCAAGCTGAAACAATATGGGGAGCTTTCTGCCAACATATTTTCTCAAGCGCATTTAAAATTTCCAACCCACAATGACAAGCCGTTAACGGCAACTTGAAAAAAAAAAAAAAATTCAGCTGAATGTTGAGATTTCTGCCCTGAAGTTTAACGTATAGTAGCAAACCAGCGTTTGGGCACCTGGCAGCTTGGTAGGGATCACGGGGGAAGATGCTGTGCTGCATAGCACTAGGGAATGCCCCAGTTTCCTCCCAAAACAACTGCTGTTATTTGAGCTGAGAGCCAGAGCCATGAGGGAATGGCACAGGTGGAAGCGCATGTTGGCCATTGACCATGAGTTGTCCTCACAAAACACGACAGAGAAGGGGGAAAACCACTTTTGTTGCGGCTGCTTCACTGTTTCTGGCAGCACCACTCATCAGGGAATCACAGCACAGACTCTATGTGCCAAAATAGGGTTCCATTTTTTCTTCCCACTCCTTGAAAACCAAACAAATGACACCAGGAGACATGGGCTTGCTGATCCCCACATGCTCCTCTGCACCGTGCTCGTGGGTCCATGCTTCTCCACTTGTACTTCCCCAGGCTGACGCCTGCAGTGACGGTAAGGTCAGAAGGAGGGTTTCACATTTCCCAGCCCAGCTGTTTATCCGGTGCTGAGGAGGAATGAAAACAACTGCGAGAGAGTGGCCTGAGTCAACAAGAGAACTGACGGCCACCCAACTCCCAGGCAGGCTCTCTTGCCAACTTCCCAATAAAGAAAGCGATGGGCTTGGGCTCAAGGCACGACCTCCCCTCACCTCATCTTGTGCATTTATCACTCGGGCTTGGATAGTCCCAGGCACCTAAATGATGGGCGCCTCATTCCCACTGCTGGGTGAAGGTGCTTGCGATGCTTTGTGGGTCAGATGGATGGTTGGATCTCCCAACCCATATGTTGAGCCAACAGGAGCTATAGCCTGCACCCATCAGACCCATGGAGGTTTGCATGGGCAGAGCCCAGAGCATTTCCCAAACCTGCCAGCTATGCAACAGCAAGGCCTTTCTGCAGTTGTGGCTAACAGGGATCCCACCAGCACGGGTTTGGGGTGAGGACAAGGGTGGCCAGAGGGTGACAGTAGCTGCAGCCCCCCATAACTGCAGGACATGCTTTGAGCACGGACGTGTTGGGTGCCCCCTCCCTGTTCTGCCTTAAAAACAGATGCTCATTCCAGAGCTGAACAGCTAAATAGCCCTGGAAACCCATCTCAGGCAGGGTCCAATCCAGCCCTCATGCCTGGACAAGCACAGCTCCCTCGGACACGTGCAGGAGCACACGCAACCACCTCGATCCCTGGCAGCCCACACCGCTGCTGCCTTCAGATAGTACTCAAAAATCTGTTCCTTTTGCATTCAGATAGAGTCAGTCATTGATGAAACGAGGTGACTAAGACTCAGTGCTGGCACTCGCTTGCCTCATCCCACGTTGCCTTGCCTTGTCTTGTTTGCAGCTGGGCTGTTAGCCACCAAGGCCATCCAACCCCATTGCTGCAGGCACGGCATGGCAGGACATCCAAAGCCAAGCCAGAAAAGGCAACCATAGGTCATCCCAAATTTGGACTGATAAAGCCATACCCAAAAAAAACCTCTTCCCACCCTCATGTCCGCCATCGGGAACTTGGCCGAACTGCTGCTGTTGCAACAGCCGTGAGCCTTTCAATGGTTTATTAAATTGCTCTCCTATTTATGGCACCACTGTGTGTGACTTGGGTGTTTGAGCTCAGCTGCACCCAGAAATGACGAAAATTAAAAAAACAGGAGAGGGGAAACATGGCAGCAACCAGAGGTGATTTCATGTTTAAGAGGACCAAAGGCTTTGCTGACTGTGTTCCCCCAAGTACATGTTCTTCACAGCTGGTAGAAGCTGGAAGTCCATTCCCTGCCTTTGGCAAATCAACTCTGGAGAAACATGAACACAAAAATCACTGCTGGCAGGTGCCTCTTCTGTCTCAACTTGTCCCGCTCAGGTCAGTTCAACAACACGGAGATTTTGGTAGCAAAGCTACTTCCAAGTCTTTCTTTCTACCCCAAAGCCTTGTCCTCAGCTATGAAGAGATGTCAGTCTTCCAGCTGGGAAATGGGTCCGGGCTGGAAGAAAAAAAAACAGCTTTTTTTTTCCTTTATTATGGTCATCTTTTTGCAAAGGGGGTGTTTTTTCACAAGCGTGGATCCATCCCCAGAGCACTGGTGTTGGAATAAAGCAAGATAACATCCTGTGGTGCTGGGGGTGGAGGGGCTTCGCCGGGCTGCCCAAGCCCGAATCCCAGCCTCAGCTGTGTCCTACAGTTCCTGCTAGAAATTCCTTGCTAATAAGGAGGATTTCTAAGAAAATCAGTGAGCAGGAGAAAAAAAAAGTCAAAACTTCACATTCCCGCACCAGGCACGCCAAAGTCTCCTATTAGCATCAAGGTGGGACGCTCGCCTGGATCATACCTGGGATTGGAAGTTTCCTCCAAAGAAATTTATGACTAAGGAGCCTTTATTCTCCACTTGTGCAGGACAAACTGGCAGTGCCTGTCTGAATTCTTAGGGGCAGAATAATTCAATCTCCTTTGGCCAAGTGCTCAGTCCCAGCCTCCAAGCCCATGAGCAAGACACGCGTGGTGCAACCCATCCTCCTGCTTATCCCCCAGCAGAAGCAGCTGGAGCATCCGAGTTCCGGAGAGACCGAAACTGGGAAGTCACATCACTCCCTGGGGCTTGTAGCCAGATCTGGGTGCGGGAGGCAAGACTCCCAGTACAGCTGGGTGAAAAACACCTCCCATCCCAGCATGTTATCCTAGTTGTTTACCAGGCTCAGCTGTTCTCCAGGTCTCCTGGAAATAGCCGGAGAGCCCAGCAGCACTGATAGCTGTTCATGCCCCTTTCGCGTGTCTTCGGAGGAGGCTGCAGCTGCTGGGAGGGATGGCGGTGGTGCTGGGTGACAGCAAGGTCAGGGAAGCAGAGCCTGGCAGCGTTTCCTCCTTGCGTGCATGTGAACGGGGCATGCACAGCCCGTGCGGCTTCCCTTGCCCGGCACATGCTCTGGCAGCTCTTGGTCTGGGCGGCCGAGCGTGGCTCCCGCCGTCGGCCGTGTGCCAACGGGCCATGTACGGCCAGAGAGCCATAAATGAACCCGTAAACAAGTTCACCCCGCTGCCCAGCAAATGGCTCTCCCTGCCTCAGGTCGGACAAACAAGCTCCAGAGCCGACTGCCAAGGTGCCAGGGAGAGGAATAAATCAGGTTGTGTGGAGGGGTGCAGTCGTTTAACACCAGCTCTGCCACGTCCGTGTCCAAATATTGGCTGCTGGCCCCACCACGAGAGCCCAAAGCAGGGCTGGGGCTGTGCAGGAACACAGCAGCACCTCCTTTTCCCGGTGGATTTATCATCACCCCTTCCCCAGCCCTGACGCAGCATCATTTCTCCGCAAGCCATTTCATAGAAGAGATTTCACAGAATCATAGAATGGTTTGGGTTGGAAGGGACCTCAAAGATCATCTCATACCACCTACCCTGCCATGGGCAGGGACACCTCCCACTAGACCAAGTTGCTCAAGGTCCCATCCAACCTGGCCTTGAACACATCCAGGGATGGAGCATTCACAACCCCCTTGGGCAACCTGTGCCAGTGTCTCACCACCCTCAGGGTAAAGAATGTCCTTCTAATTTCCAGTCTAAATCTCCCCTCTTCCAGTTTGAACCCATTACCCCTCATTTGTCCATCTCACCCTCCCCGCCCTGTCCTCAAATAACCTATTCCAGGGCTGAGCAAAGCTTTCCCTCATTTCCAACCCAAATCTCTCCAGGTGGGGTTTTAGCACCCTGCTGCTACCCACGTGGGTTGACTTTGAAGCTCTGTGTTGCACTACGGTAAGGTCTGGACCAGAACTGCACACCAAAATGTACCAACATGGGGAACACGCTGCAGGATGCTCCTGCACAGCCAGGCTGGATGCAGAGAGTGTTGGATCTGCAGATAAGAGCAGCTAAAGCCATAATCACCATGGCCTCCAGCATATCACTGCATCTCACCGTGCCTCAGTTCTCCCTGCCTTGAGTGATAAAGCTGGAAATCCTCCAGTGAGGACTGAAGGACTGGGGAGAGACCAAAAATATACATAAAAAGATATATCTACACTAAAAAGATGTGGACTGGTTGAAGAGCATCTGGAGAAGGGCCACCAAGATGATCCAAGGACTAGGAAGCTGCCAGATTAGGAAAGGCTGAGACAACTGGGTTTGTTCAGCCTGGAGAAAAGGTGGCATAAGAGAGGCCTTATCACCATGTTCCAGCACTTAAAGGGTGGCTACAAAGAAGATGGAGACTCCTTTTTACAAGGAGTCACATGGAGAAGACAAGGGGTGATGGGTACAAGTTACTCCTGGGGAGATTCTGCCTGGACACAAGAGGAACATTTTTCACAAGGCCAATCAAGCATTGTAATAATCTCCCAAGGAAGTGATGGAGTCCCCAAGATTGGACACTTTGAAGATTCAGCTGGACAGGGCGCTGGGCCATCTTACCCAGACCAGGCTTTTTCCAAGAAAGGTTGGACCACATGATCCTTGAGGTCCCTTCTGATCTGGTATTCTAGGAGAGGAGGAATAAAAAACTCTCAGCAGCCTACTATGAACAAGCAGCATGATGCTCCTGGAGAAAAAATAATAATAATGAAAAACCAACAGAAAAGTCCGATTCCAGGGTATTTTAGCAGGAGGGTGGTATAAAAAATGGAGGAGGTTGGGTTTTTTGGCCCAAGTGGTGCTGGTTCCTCAACATCTGGGAAAGGCACCTCTCACTCCAGGCCCTGTGCTTTTGGGAAGACATTTAATCTGGGACAGGATGGGACGGACAACATCAAGGAGATGTTTTCCAGAAAGGGATCTATGGGAGAGCACCAAATGAAAGTGATTTTGTGCTCCAGGAAGGAGAAACCTGGGATGGAGAATGTGGAACAGCTTTCAGTCTGAAAAGGGATGTTATAAAAGAATGATAACTGTCCTCGATAGCAAGGAAGGTTTAAGGTAGACATAGGAAAAGTTGTGCAGGTATTAGAGGAAGCTCAATACCTCCTGGGAGAACAAGAGGAAAACACAACAGAAATTTGAAATTGCTTGTGTAGGCTTAATCTTGAGTCCCAACCAGGGCTTGTTCCTCATCGTCTTCATTTTTTAGCCTTAAAATGGGTTGAAGCTGGGGAGAAAGAAGCGGGGTGTCCTGCAGAGACACGTGTGCCTGCGTGTGGGCACGCACGCACCAGGCAAACAGGGATCACGCCTCCCCGGCTGCTGGTTTTGAAATCCTCCCACGTCCCTCCATGAAAAGCCCGTGGTCATCTGATTTAAAGCCTTCGGAGTCATTTGATGCCAAGACGAATTTCTCCATCGTTGAGGGTGTGTTAGGGAAGGGTTTGGCATGCCAGCCACCCTGCCAGCACGGGCTCCTGATAGCAAAGGGAATGTCAGAGATGGTGGGATGCCAGGTGAAGAAGCGGCCCAGAGGGTGTCTGTGGTGTGATCTGAGCGCTGAGGTGAAGCCCAAGTCCACGCTGAGCTTCCTACAGAGGGGTTGGACCCTTCTTCATGGGCCAAGCCCAGCCAGCTGGGCATTTCCTATGTAACATGGCACTGAGCCTGGTATTCAGCTGGTGGAGATAGATAGAAAGCACCAAAGTCATGCCAAAGCCTGTTCACTGTGTAAATACAGCAAAGGAGACCCCTTCTCCATCCATGCAGGAGGGAAGCAGGAAGACAAAAGGAGGGTTCTTCCAGCATCCCAAGTTGCTTGGTGGGTTGCTGGCCCTGAGAAGGTAGGTTGCAGATATGTCTGTCTGCTTCCAGGTTAGGAGATGAGGAGATCCTATCAGTGAATGCATCTTTACGTGGTTTCAATTCCCAGACTCAGGAAGTCTGAGAGGCTGTAACAACTGAACTCTTCCCAGTAGCTGGTTTCTGTGGGGTGATCGAGGTGCAGAGTTAGTCCCCAACACCTTCACTGGACCTTACAGCTCCCCATAGGGAGTTACACACCTTTTACAAGCCTCCTACAACCTTCTCAGGTCAGGTGGTGGTTCTACCTCCAGCTGGTGGCAGCAAAGGATGTCCCACCACAGCCTGGCAGGTCCTCTCCTGCACCAACAACATGAGAAGTGGTGGGCTTTGCTGCTTAGTTGTGAACAACCCCATGAGCACCAACGGGAACACAACCACTAGGCACGGTGGCTCCTTAAGCCCATTAAAAACTCTCCATGTGTGATCATAAATGCTAAAGAAAGTGTAATGTCAAAGAGGCAGTGAAGAGGTCGTGCTCACCAAGAACTTTCTTGGAGCTGCAGGGAGCAGGGACATGCCAGGACAGGTGTGATGAGGGGACAGACACCTGCTCCTCTGGGTCATTTATTCATGTTTTGCTCCAGAGGCTGGCAAGGTGAAAGGGGATGAAATGAAACCATGAACCAGAAGGAAAACACCCTGGCATGAAACACCGGCCAGGGGGCAAAGCAGGACAGGAGGGTGTTTCCAGCCTTCCAGGAAAGGTGTTCATTGAAAACAAGGCGATGGTTTGACTCAGGCACGAGCTGGTGAGTCAGGAGAGCTCTACTACACATTTCCTCCCTGCCCTTTGAGCAGATGGCTGCGAGCAGACACCCACGCTGTCACTGTCACTGGGACAGCCCTCACAAGGAGCTGCAGCAGGCAGGACATCCCCCCAAGCAGCTCCTGACTCCCCTCTTGTCTTCTCCACGTCAGACGCATTGCTCATCGGTGCTCGTAAATCCTCCCCGGTGCCTTTGATGGGAAGCGCTGGATAAAAAGTTTTCCAGAGCTGCCAGGAAAGTACGACATTGAGGAGCCACGGGTGACGTGACCAGCAAACGTGGCAGCGTGTGGATGTGCAGGGCATTGCCAGCAAGCCAGAAGCAGCCCAAAGTGACAGAATTATCCCTTTCTATACCAAAAAAGCTGCAGAAAGGCCGATCTCTGCCCTTAGGTGTAATCGCTCCGCAAAAGCAGAGTTTGCCATCAGAGGGGGTTGTAATCTATCTGCAGGAGGTGTGATGTCGAGGAAGCGCTCAATAGAGAGTCAAAGAATCGCTGAATGGTTTGGGTTGGAAGGGACCTCAAAGATCATCTCGTTCCGACACCTCTGCCATGGGCAGGGACACCTCCCACTAGATCAGGTTGCTCAAAGCCCCATCCAACCTGGTCTTGAACACATCCAGTGTTGGGGCATCTACAGCCTCCCTGGGCAACCTGTCCCAGTGTCTCACCACCTTCAGAGTGAAAAACTTCTTCCTAATTTCTGATCTAAATCTACCTTCTCCCAGTTTAAAGCCATTACCCCTTGTCCTGTCACTACAAGCCCTCTTGAACGGGACACACAGCAGAAACAGTAATGCCGGGATGTGGCCCTCTCCTGCCCTTTTCCTTCATGTTCACGTGCAAAAGGCACCTCTGCTGAGGCTAACAAGCCTCCTTGATCTCAGCAAGCAGAATCGAGACGAGAAGATGTCACAAGTTCTGCTAACATAAAGCAAAAAGGCTTAATAAAGAGCAGTATTGTTTCAGCAGACACCCACCATGCAGCTGGAAATTGCAGTGCTTGGTGGTAGAAATGATCTCCACAACGTCATCGCCACCAGGTCATTTCTCCTGCCAAAACAACTCCTGTTATCACTCTCTCCACTGTATAATAACTTCTGCCACCTTTTGAAAGGAGCTGCTCACAGAAGATTGCTCTGATGGCCACCAGCAGAGAGGGAAGGTGGACATCAGCAGGGCTTTGTGCTGGTCTACTGGATGCTCTTCTCCACTCAGTGTCATGGGACTCTGCAAAGCTCCATGCAGACAAGCACCTATGGTGGCTGGGACATGGTGGTTGAGAAACATTCAACACAACATACCTGCAGCGGGGTCAGTAGATGCAACACACAGTGAGGTCTCTGCAGAGCAGCTCTAAGCCCTGCAAACATCCTGAGGGATGGATTTGGAGGTTGCTGTTACAGTCTCCAAGATCTCCAAACTATGTCACTGAAGATGAGTGAATAGGTCCTTGTGGAGGTAGGTGTGATGCTAGGAGGAAGGACCCTGGGAAGATTAGGGCTGTTTTTTCAAACCTACTGCTGCCTTCCTTGTGGTAGGTGCTCAGCTCCTCCAGCCCCTTGCTAGCCCTGAGGTCATACTCATCTCAGCTTCATGCTGCCACCTTGCTATGAGTTCTTCTCATTTATCCTGTGAAGACAGCGTGCTCAGCACAGTTGCCTGCAGTCATCCAAGCTGTGTCTGCTTGGGGTTGTACTGGTGTTGCACAACCTCAGCTGACATCCATGCCAGCAGAGCCCCTTTGCAGGAACACGGCGTCCACCATTTCCTCTCCAAATCACAGCCTGCATCCATTCAGGCCCACCTCTGCCACCAGCATGATCTTCCTCAGTGGTCTCAGAGAAGACCATTGATAGACAAAATCAAGACCTGCCATGCCAGAATCTGCCCCCTCATCAAAGCAGGGTCCTGAGTCCTCTTTCTTGCCCAATTCAAGCCATGCATCACCACGTTGGATCCTTTGCTCCCACCAGTCGAGCAGCAACATGCTCTGATGACAGGTGATCCAAACAGCACCCAGAACGTCCTCCCATCCAACAGCTCAAAACCAACCTACACCTTTATATATACCCATAAATATATATATATTCAGGGTGCCAGGCATCTTTTTTTTTCAGCTGGGAGGCACCTTACACCAGGCATCTGTCCTGTCTTTGCCAATATGCTAATGGCTGTACCCATACCCTGGGGAGCCCGTCGCTCCAAGCATAGAATCATAGAATCATAAAATCACAGAATGGTTTCGGCTGGAAGGGACCTTTCAAGGTCATCCAGTCCAACCTCCCTGCACTGAGCAGGGACATCTACAACTAGAGCAGGTTGCTCAGAGCCCTGGCCAGCCTCACCTGCAATGGTTCCAGGGATGGGGCATCGACCACCAGAGAGGGCAACCTGGGCCAGAGTCTCACCACCCTCAGTCTAAACAATTTCTTCCTTCTCTCTAGTCCAAATCTCCCCTCTTTTAGTTTAAAACCATCACGCCTTGTCCTGTCACAACAGGCCCTGCTAAAAAGATTGTCCCCATCTTTCTGATAGGCTCCCTTTAAGTCCTGAAAGGCCACCAGAAGGTCTCCCTGGAGCCTTCTCTTCTCCAGGCTGAACAAGCCCAACTCTCCCAGCCTGGCCTCCCAGCAGAGGGCTTCCAGCCCTCCCATCATTGCTGGGGCCTCCTCTGGCCCCGCTCCACCAGGTCTATGTCTCTGCTGTGAGGACTCCAGAGCTGGACACAGTACAGCATCACGCATTCGATCTCTGCTCACTGGCTTTCAGTCATATCTCCATAACTTCCCAGCCTGCAACACCTCCAGGATTTCATTTGTCCTTTGCCAAATGACAAACGTCCTGCTCTCTGGCACTATCCCAGCTGCTCATCACCTGCACGCTCCCAGGCTTCCTCGCATCCGCCGCAGTAATTCCCTCATATTTTCCAGAGGGGATGAAGGGCATTTTAGGTGAAAGCTCCCAACACCTCCTGCCAGTAGAGCTGTAGCCACGGACGGGCCTTTGCCAGGGTACCGGCATGGACCAGGACTTTCTCCAGCACTCCCAGCTGGTGTGGTGATGCTGTAAGACATTAATTCCTGCCCTAAGCTCCTTCCTTCTCGCTGTCCTCGAGCACCTCTGCTAGAAATACTTTAACATCTGAAGCTGCCAAATGCCTTGAGGTCGGTTAAATGGCAAGTGGTGTACAGGCATGAAGTGCAGATCCTGGGACAACACCACTGGCTCCGATGCCCGGAGAGAAAAGAGGCAGAACAGAGCCAAGCCAAGGAGGATTTAGCACAGACCTGTCAGGGAGACCTGGGAAGGTGATGCCAACACTACAAGTGGTGAGGAGCCAGCAGGGCCAGAGTAGAGTTTGCATTTTGCACCCCAGGATACTCCATTTCCACCTGCAGGGGTGTGCAAAGACAGCTCAGGGCCTCAAAACGCACATTGTGAAATCTCCCTGTGCCTCGAGCTACCTGGGGTTCGCAGAGCAGTCGCCTTTAGGCAGAGCCTCCTCTTTGCACCCCAGATCTGGGTGGTGGTGAACAAGCCCTGAGGTGAGACGCTGCTCCCAGAAGACTCCCAGAGGACAGGCTCAGCCTTCACACTGAGCTGGCTGGAGTCCCAGTTTTCCTCTGGGAGGACCAGGCAGGTATCCCGGCTCCAGATCAGGCTGAGGCCACCACCTTCAGCAAGGACTTTTAAAGCACCAAGCTGAACTACATGGAAAACATCTTCATACCAAACTCTCCTGCAAACTAAGGATATGCTCAGCTCACTCCATGCAGCTTTTGAAGGGCAGCCAGAAGAACATGCTCTCCACAACCCTCCTTCCTGGTGGCTTATAGAAGTGCCCATGGGAAGGGCAGGCAGCCCAGCTGCAGCCACCAAGCAGTGCTGTAGGCATGGCTGGTGGCATGGGGTCCCATCAACCCAATGGGATGCTCTCAGCTGGGGTCACATCTACATAGACTGCAGCCAGGCCTTACAGAGAACCTCTACAAGCACTGTCATGGCCAAACTGACACAGGTCTATTCTAGTCTAGAGCAAGTCTTAGAGTCTCCATATGCAACAAGAAGGGGTCCTTGGGGGGTTTCCAGCATGACCTGAGCATATATTGGTGCAAGGGATGCACAAAACCCATTGACATGTCCAGGCTGCAAGATGCTGCAGGGACCTGTTGGCAGGTGCTCTGGCATTTCAAGGTTGACCTCTAGAGGAAGTTTGTAGACCAGTTCTGGCTTTTAGGGTGGCACAATTGTCGCAGAACCAAATTGCCCACAGCAAGGTCTCAAGGACTTGCAGGTTAGCTGTGCCTCAGGTGTCTAGTGGTGGTGGCGTGGTGTGCCAAAAAGTAGGTCCTCCCCAGTTGAGGTGTCCTATGAAAAAAGGCTGAAAGAGTTGGGCTTGTTCAGCCTGGAGAAGGGAAGGCTCTGGGGAGACCTTCTTGTGGCCTTTCAGTAGTTAAAGAGGGGCTATCAGAAAGATGGGGACAGACTGGGGCAGAGCCTGCTGGGACAGGACAAGAGGTGATGGTTTTAAACTAAAAGAATGGAGATTTAGAGATTTAGGTCTAAATAAGAAATTATTTACGCCAAGTGTGGTGAAACACTGGCCCAGGTTGCCCAGAGAGGTGGTAGATGCCCCATCCCTGGAAACANCAGTCTATGATGATCCTATGATTCTAAAACCACGTGGTTTCCTCATTACTGCAAACCCACCATGTGTCCCCATGGTTTTTATCACTGGGATCCCTGCTGAGGCTGCAGCAGGTCCACACAAGCTGCCCTCCAACATGGGAAGCTCCCCCATCTCTCCGTGCTCACCCCCAAGGTCTCGGTGCTTTTCAAGCCTGCCACGCTCTGCTTTGCTCCAACCACCCACCTCCCCCCCGCAGCTCTCCTTCTGCTCTAAATGAATCCGCTTATCACCTAAAATTAAATCAAGACATGAAGTCTGCTGCGCTGTCAAGATGCGAGGGTGTGAACCACATCACGCTTCATTGAGCCTTAAAAGGCAACATCAATCTCCGCGCCTGAGATCACGGGCTCTGTGAACATCACTGCGGGGAAACTGCCGCACGTCCCAAACATCCTCCCCACAGCAGAGAAAGGTCAGAGAATCAAATCCAGCCACGTCTCCCAGATTTTCATCTCCTCCCTGCTGCTCTTTCAGGCCATGCCAGTGTGTAACATCTCCACAGTGGTACCCTCTGCCCCAGCACTGCCAGTACCCAGCGTGGCACTGGGCTGCCCAGTGGTCTGGAGACAAAGTGCCCGGGTTAGAGGCTGAGCAGCATCTTCTCCCCATCTCCTTGCATGCCCTGACTTACCCTGCCTCCCCTGACCTTCGTGTCTCCTGGACAGGACCTTTTCCCCTCTGTTTCTCTTCCCAAGAGAGCTGCTAGGACAAGGAGCCACCATGAGCATCCTGCTCTGTGTCCCACCACACTCTCACTGTGATACCCCTCTGGGGTGTGGAGGTGACCTTAAGGGCCTCTGCTTCACAGTGAGCCAGGGAGGATGGAAAACTCATCCATCCACCCTTGGAACAGCACAGGAGCAGCCGTCAGGGCTTCAGGTCTCAGGATTGGGACCTTCTTGCCTCAGTTTGCCAAGCCAGGGGATGTCAATAGGGGATTTCTGCCAGCTGCTGGGATGGAATTTTTCAGAAAGGAGATGATTTGGGGTGAGGATCAGAGAGCACCATGGAGTGAGAGAGGGTTGCCTAGGTGAGGTACCACTCTCAGAAGCTGTTTGCCTCCCCAGCAAACTCCTCCCTGGCTCCCACGGGCACAGCTCCTCCAGCCGAGCATCTCCCAAGAACCACCACAAATGCACCAAGGTTGCCAGTTCTCAGCCTTCATCGCCCAAAACAAGCCCCAGCAGGACCCTCCTTGCCCATAAACATCCTGCTTCCTTCTCGTCCTCACCACCCCAAAGCCAGCGAGCAACCCAAAACCCCACCACCAAGTGAAGGCAGAGGGGAGACCACTACCCTTCGCAGGCTGCATTTCTACCCCTTCCCACCCCACCCCCAGCATCGTGGGGTGTCCTCCAGCCTCCCCAAAGCCAGAGGTGCCGCAAAGCCGGGCACAACCCGGTGCTCCCATCTCCCAGCCTTCCAAGGAGGTCACCGCACTGGCCATGGACCCCAGCCCCATCCCTGGTCCCCCCATGGGGTGGGGGAGCATCTTGGGGGGCTACCCCCCCATCCAGCCCTTACCTTTGCGGAAGGGCATCGGGCTGCTCTTGGATGCCTGGGTTCCACGGTCGCGGATGTCTTGCTCTTATATATATAGATAAATATTGATATAAATTTCTTCTTTATTTCTGTTTTCTTTCTTCCTCCTCCTCGTTTCAGAAGGAAACGGACATATTTGGGCAAAGCCCGGCAGAAACCAGCGTCATGTGGAGGCAGGGACTGCAGAAAGGAGGAAGTTCTGCCGCTTCAGAGCTTTTAACCCTTTGCTTCCCAGAGCCAGCAGAGCTGGGAGAGAGGTGACAGGATCAGGGCAAGGAGCTGAGGGGCTTAGAAAAGGGATGGAAGGCACTGGGAACTGGTTTTTGGGTTGGTTTGCGGTGAGTTTTTTCATGGTAGGATCGGTAGAGAACTGAGTGTAATGGGTGAGGGTGCGATAATGTCTTTGTGGGCACGAGAAGGACATGGACCTGGTGGAGCGGGGCCAGAGGAGGCCACAACAATGATCAGAGGGCTGGAACCCCTCTGCTGGGAGGTCAGGCTGAGAGAGTTGGGGGTGTTCAGCCTGGAGAAGAGAAGACTCTGGGGAGACCTTCTGGTGGCCTTTCAGTACTTAAAGGGGGCCTGTCAGAAAGATGGGGAAGGACTTTTTAGCAGGGCCTGTTGTGGCAGGACAAGGGGTGATGGTTTGAAACGAAAAGAGGGAGGTTTAGACTGGATATAAGGAAGAAATGCTTTACACTGATGGTGATGGAAACACTGGCCCAGGTTGCCCAGAGAGGTTGTCGCTGCCCCATCCCTGGCACCATTGCAGGTGAGGTTGGCCGGGGCTCTGAGCAACCTGCTCTAGTTGCAGATGTCCCTGCTCACTGCAGGGGGGTTGGACCCTGAAAGGTCCCTTCCAACCCTAAACATTCTATGATTTTATGATAATGGGATTTTGGCCTCCTGCATCACCAGTGGAAATCTTCTGAGCTCAGCAGAGTCCTGATCCCATCCTTTTTGTAGTGGCACTAGGCCAAGCTGACACCAACGAGCCAGAAACTCAGATCCCCCCACTTAGCATCTCCCGTCTGCCCTTGCACAGGCTGGACCATCCAAGGCCAAGGCAGTTGGAGGTTCAGATCCTGCTGTCCTAACCCCGGTGCTGAGGATGTGCAAATTCCCCTGTTCTGAGATCACAGCCAGGACAGCTGGCACAGGGCTGGGACAAGCCCTGAGCTGAGCCCAGAATTTTGGAGTACAATCAAGTCTGTGTGGTTTAATCTCTACCATTCAGCCTGCAGCTCAGGGAGCAGCAGGAGGTGAAGGTGGGGCATGATCACCTGGGAGAGTTGTTTATTTTTAGTGTGGTTCCTTTACTGCCCTGAAGGTAGAAAGAGGCACTGGCTTGGAGCTAGTTCAAGAGAAACTCCTTAAGCCACACAGGACTAGACCCCATCCTTCCATTTTGGTGGTTAACAGTGATACCATGAGCTCTCTGCTGTCTTTGAGTCATAGAATCATAGAATACCAGGTTGGAAAAGACCTCAAGGACTGTCTGGTCCAACCTTTCTTGGAAGAAGCCTGGTCTAGACAAGCTGGCCCAGCTCCTGTCCAGCTGAGTCTTCAAAGAGTCCAGTGTTGGGGACTCCACCAGTTCTCTGGGGAGATCATTCCAATGGCTGATTGTGAAAAATATTCTTCATGTGTTCAGGCAGAATCTCCCCAGGAGTTACTTGTACCCATCACCCCTCGTCTTTTCCATGTGACTCCTTGTAACAAGGGAGTCTCCATCTCCTTGGTAGCCATCCTTTAAATGCTGGAACATGGTGATAAGGTCTCCCTTATGCCTCCTTTTCTCCAGGCTGAAAAAACCCCAGTTGTCTCAGCCTTTCCTCATCTGGCAGCTTCCCAGTCCTTGGATCATCTTGGTGGCCCTTCTCTGCACCCCTGCAGCCAGTCCACATCTTTTTTGTATAGAGCAAACCAAAACTGGGCACAATATTCTGTCCTCTGCAGAACTGTTCCTCCCTCCTGGAGTCACCAAGACCTTCCTCAAACCATCCCTGTGCTGGTGGCTGTGGTGGTATAAAGCCTCCCTGTCCATCTACTGCCAACCCCAGCCCCATCCAGACCACCCTTATGCTCAAGGTGAGCGCTCCTCACCTCCTCCAGTGCAGAGTCTGCCAAATTTGGCTCAACTCCCCCCCACTGGAGAAACCTGTTTAGGCCAGTGGGTGAGGAGCACTTCAAAAAATGCCCCCTGGTATCTGTCTGAAAGCTGTAACTCCAGCAGTGGTGGCAGGGACATCAATATCTTACATAGCATTGCTGCCTCTGCCCTGCTCTGGGAGTGATGGCTGCTGCACGTGGAGATATCCCTGAGCCTCAGCACCATGTGAGGGACAAAAGCATGGAAGATTTGGTGGCATGGGGTGCTGGGCTTCCTTCCAGCAACCGGAACCAGTTACAGCAGCTGGTTTCTTCCCTGCCCCTGAAGAATATGGTAGGACAAGATGGGGCTGGGTCTCTGCCCAGGCAAATTGAGCAGGTGACCATTTTCTTGGGGAAAAATCATCCAAAAATAGAATTTGCCAGGACATTTAGCAACCCTAAAGGGCCACAGGCTGGGAAAGTTCAAGGCAGCTGGGCTAGACATCCACGTGCCACTGCCAGACATAGCCCAGCAGGTAAAGGAGAATCCTTCTTCGCTCCACGTGGCCCAACACTCACGTGCAAGAGAAGGACACCTCATCCATGCCTGAGGCCAGGGCGGCATGACTGCAACCTGCCTCTCATTGCATTTGCCAGCAGCAGCAGCCAGCGAATTCTGGAGGCAGCTCAGCAAACCCAGATGCGACTCCACAGCCTGTGAAGCCCTTCTTGTATCCTTCAGGTTCCTTCCACCCCTTGCTGGAGGTTGCTGAGCCCAGCTCTGGAGGCTGTTGCACCGCATGGCCCTAGTTGCTCCTTTCAGATGTCTCAGCACATTAGAAATGGGGAGCAACTAAAGGGAGAGGGAGGAGAACCTGGTGCTGCCCCAGCTTGCTGGAAGAGCCCAAGTGAGCAAAGCTACACACAAGTGCCAGCACCTACCCATGATGGTCCCTGTGCAGGATCTGGCCCCCAGGCAGGCACAGGGTTGGTGCTTCCTGTGAAGGTTGGCAGCTTGACCTAATGCTGCATCTCCAAGCATCCTGGATCCACAGGGCATCGTGAAGGACATGCTGTCATCACGCTGTTAAAACGTTTTCCCCCTAGTTGTTGGCCTCATTCCCCATCTACTGTCCAGGAGCTCTGCTGATCCACCCCTGGCTGGAACAAGAGCCCAGCTCTAACCTGGTGCTGTACTCCAGGAAGTAAGTGATGTTCCTTGAAGTGATGAGCTTCCAAATCTCTATAAAACACAAAACCAGATTTTTAGAGTTTTATTGCCTGGATGTCCCCTCCCTGGAAGTGTTCAACACCAGGTTAGATGAGGCTTTGAGCAACGTGGTCTAGAGGAAGGTGTCCCTGCCCATGGCAGGGGGCTTGGAACTAGAGGATCTTTGAGGTCCCTTCCAACCCAAACCGTTCTATGATTCTATGGCAAATGCAGATCAGAATTTCATCTCCAGAAGATCTTCCAGCACATGACTGCATGTTTGGCTGGGATGCTGTGACTTGAGAAACGACCTCAGGTTGTGCCAGGGGAGGCTTAGGTTGGATATTAGGAAAAGTTCCTTCCCCGAAAGGGTTGTCAAGCCCTGGAAGAAGCTGCCCAGGACAGTGATGGAATCACCATCCCTGGAGGGATTTCAAAGCTGTGGAGATGTGGTGCTGAGGGACATGGTTTAGTTGTGACCTGGCAGTGCTGCGTTAATGGTTGGATTCAATGAGCTTAAAGGTCTCTTGCAACCAAAACCAATTCTATGATTCTATGACTGCAGCTCTCAGCTTCATCCTGAACTCCAGAAAACTCCTCTTTGGCCAAGATGGAGGTGTAACCTGCCTTCCCCACCTGGCACCAGATCAATAGGTGTACCAGGGGGCATGGGGGATGAGCTCAGCTGCTCAGCATTTCTGCACATCCCAAGGGAAGCAAAGACATCTTTACCTACAGAGGGAGGAACAGATCATCGTAGCAGTGATTGCCCAGCCAGGAAACCAGTACTGAACTGACCTCCCTTTCCAGTTAGCGGTGTGGTGAGATAACGGTGGTAGCCATCTACAAGACAGGGATGTTGGTGCTTTTCTTGGGCTGAAGCCATGCCGTCATTTCAGCCCAAGAATCAGTCTTCAGGATCTCCTTCACTACACAGGTTGCACTCTACGAGGAAATGATAATGCAACCAGCTCGTTTGAAATATTTTTGACATTTTGAATGGCTTGTGTAGCACCAACCCAAGAAAGGTTCGTAACTCAAGGTGCTCCTAACTGCTGGCGCTGCGTACGTCGTGGGACACGCTTATGCGATCGACCTGACTTGCATAATCCTATTTTGTCCTTTCAGAAGATGTTTGAGTGCTCAGGCAGGCTCTTAGCCTCACCCCCCGGGCTTCACGTTGCTCAAAGGTGCTGCTCTCCCAGGCGTCGGGTCCCTTATCCCACCACTCAGCTGTTTCCTTGCTGAGCTGCTGCCCTTACGCCTAAGCCAATCTCTCAAGGTTGCCCTTCCCTGACCAGTCACTGACCATCAGCGAGTTGTTTATAGCCCCGAGGCTTCTGTTTTCAGCCCGTGCCCACGTTTTCGAGGACTTTTGCTAATCCTCCCCGGCTCCAGCAGCCAGAGACACCTGGTACCCAACTCCCTTTCACCCAGCGAGCTCTCCCCACGGGGCCACCTCCAGCCTGACGCTTCAGCCGTGCAAATTTAGCAGAAGGGAAAGTTGCAAAGAGGCTCGTGGCTTCTCGCCAGCAACCTTCCTGCTGGGAGAGCAGGCAGCACAACCAGGTCATCAGGGCTTAAGATGCAGCAGGGACATGGAACAATGAGATTGTGGAACCTCTCCAACCAACCCTCGTGAGCGCTGCAGCCTGACCTAGACAGATTACTTTTTGCTGACATCTGGTATTAGAGCTGGCATCTTCATATCGCAAAGATTAGGTGCTCTGTAAAGGTGTTGAGACAAGAGTGGATTAGAGAGATGCAGGTCAAAGGCTTAGGACCAGGTGCTCTTGGTTCCTTGCACTGCTCTGGATCCCAGTCTCCTGTTTTGCACAGTTATCAGCTTTTGGGGTTTGGAGAGAAAGACGCTGGAATCATAGCATCATTATGGTTGGAAAGGACCACCAGGATCATCAAGTCCAGCCTTCATCCCAACATCTCTGTAGCCACTAGACCATAGCCTCAAGTGCTACATCTACTCGGTTTTTAAACACCTCCAGGGATGGTGACTCCACCACCTCCCTGGGCAGCCTGTTCCAGTGCCCAACCACTCTCTCAGTCAAGAATTTCTTCCTAATATCTAATCTAAACCTCCCCTGACGCAACTTGAGGCCGTTTTCTCTCATTCTATCATTAGTAATTTGGGAGAAGAGACCAACACCAGCCTCGCTACAACCTCCTTTGAGGTAGTTGTAGAGAGCAGTAAGGTCTCCTCTCAGTCTCCTCTTCTCCAGACTAAAGAGCCCCAGTTCCCTCAGCCGCTCTTCATAAGACATGCAATGGAGCGATCCGAGGAACCAGAGAGCACTTCCCAGGAGTGTCTGCACGCAGTAATTACTGCAGCAGCACCACCCACTGTCAGATACGTATCTCAGGGGCTTTGCTGCAGCTACCAGCTCCAGCAGCTTTCTTACTGTGATTCTGCTCTTCCCATGCAGGGAACTCAGACTCCCTTCTCCACTCTTGAACTGCTGCCACCCCCCCACCTGGTGCTGAAGAGGAAATGTCACCTTTGGAGAAACATCCCCATCCTTCTGATGCATCCGGAGCAACAAATGATCAATTTTATTTCACACAGTCCAGGCTTGGCGAGGCAAATCCTTGCCATGCAGTTAAACCCTTTTCTTTTTTTTTTTATCTTAGCTCAGAAAAAAAAGGGTATGTATTGATTTTATGATGCCGACATAATTATTTTTTAATATTAAAAAAAAAAAAGATAGTAGCCTCAAGTTCCCAGGCTTTGATGCTCCCCAGGCTTTGCCTGCAGAAACGCTGCAGGAAAAAGTCCATTAGGCTTTGCCCATGAATAAAGTGACCTGCTGGAGAGAAATAAAACTAAGCCAAACGCTTTGAAATTATCAGGTAGAAAGCAAAGGGGAAAAAAAGGGGGAGGAAATACATCAACAGCACTGTGGTCACTGGTCATATTTGCAGGATAGACCCTGTACTGGCACTGGTGAGGCCACACCTTGAGTACTGGGTTCAGTTTTGGGCACCTCAATACAAAAAAGACAGAGGTGCTAGAGCGGGTCCAGAGAAGGGCAATGAAACTGGTGAAGGGCCTGGAGAACAAGTCTTATGAGGAGTGGCTGAGGGAGCTGGAGTTGTTTAGTCTGAAGAGGAGGAGGGTCAGGGGATTCCTTCTCACTCTCCACAACTACCTGAAAGGAGGTTGTAGAGAGGTGGGTGCTGATCTCTTCTCACAAGTAACAAGTGATAGGACAAAAGCAAACAGCCTCGAGTTGCACCAGGGGCGGTTTAGGTTGGACATTAGGAAATTGCTTCCCCAGAAGCAATTTTTACTGGGTGACCGCATCACCCTCTCCTACAAAGAGGGAAAACAAGTCATCGGGAATTGCTCCAGCCCATATCCTCTCCCCATGACAACTCTGCATCACTGCAATTGCAGAATCCTTGTATGACAGAAAAGTTTCCTCTTCCCATCCTCACAAGAGGATGTGTTGGCAGGGCCGGGTTAATGGTTGCACTCGATCTGAAAGGTCTTTTCCAACATAAATGATTCTATGATTGTAAGAGGAGCAGGTGCTGGAGGAGCTTTGTGTTTTGCTGGAGTACCACTAGAGTTCTGGTTCACAGTTGCTAGTCAAGTTTTACAAGTTCCAAGCAGTGAAGTTCAAAAGAGTTACCCAGCTTTCTGCCCATGGCGTAAGGTAGAGAAATCTGTGATGAGTTAAAGACCTTTGTCTTAGCAGGGCCACATGGATTCCTGAGCTGTTGACTTGCTGCAAGCTCTCAAGTGGAGGCTCGAGGTCACACCTGCATAGGAGGCACCGTCCAGTGGAAGCAGAGCTCTGGTCCCCATCCCCTGCTGCCCACATTTACGAGCCTGAAAGCTTAAGGTGTGTTAACACCGTTGGGACATCAGACTGTAAGATTGTCCTCTTACATTTCTATACTAGTAAGGATGAAACGCAGTGTGAGTCTCCATGCTTTGGGATCTTCCTATTTCCTGATGCTAAAAAGAAAAGGAGAAGAAAGGAAATGCTCTAAAGCTGCAATCACGAGCTCAGCAGGGATCAGTAATGAGAGGAAGCAGATAGGAGATGAAAAAATCTCCAGAAGTCTGCATGTTATCCCTTCTCCAATTAACCACAATGTTTTCTTTGGCTTTCACATCTCTGCTCTTCCATTGCAGTTTTTCCACCTTGATGTCCATTTCCATCCCCTCATTTGAGTAGGACTTTGCTTACTGATCTGGAAAGCTCCAGGTTTGCTGCCGTGCACACAAAGCCAATGCCCAGCCCCACCTGACACAGCCAGACAACAGCTCACTGCACAACCACATAGGATGGTATGAGTTGGAAGGGACCTAACATCACCTAGTTCCAATCCTCCTGCCATGGCAGGGACACCTCCCACTAGATCAGGCTGCTCAAAGACCCATCCAACCTGGTCTTGAACACTTCCAGCGTTGGGGCATCTACAACCTCTCTGGTCAACCTGTTCCAGTGACTCACCACCCTCAGAGTGAAAAATTTCTTCCTAATTTCTAATCTAAATCTCCCCTCCTCCAGTTTGAATCCATTACCCCTTGTCCTACCACTACAAGCCCTCAAGTGCCTCCCCAGCTTCCTTGTAGGCCTCCTTCAGATACTGAAAGGCCACAAGGTCTCCCTGGAGCCTTCTCTTCTCCAGGATGAACAACCCAAACTCTCTCAGCCTGTCCTTGTAGGAGATGATCCAGTCCCTGGACCATCTTTGTGACCTTCTCTGAACCCACTCCAAAAATACATTGACATTTGTCAGCTACTGCATAATTCTGGGTAAGCTATCAAGCACCAGCGTATGGACGGGGACTTTGTAAACCATTTATCTCATCCATTTATCTTTCCTGAGGAACATGAAAGTTGAAGACTTTAGGTTTGCCCACCACTTTTTTCGCAGAAGTTAAAAATCCTGCAGGCTTCGCTTCATCTTCTCCTCCTTGCCACTAACTTACTGAGTTGCATCTCAGGTGACACAAAGGATTTTTTGCAGTAAGCAGGAGGTAAAATCACCCTGGGCATTCAATCTAAACCTCGACACAAGGCAAGCAGCGCATCGAACCCACTGACCTGCACAAAGAGACAGGTGACCTTACCAACCTAAGCACTCATTTAAATAAAGTTTC
The DNA here is from genome assembly GCA_013400335.1 of Eurystomus gularis. Taxonomy (NCBI): domain Eukaryota; kingdom Metazoa; phylum Chordata; class Aves; order Coraciiformes; family Coraciidae; genus Eurystomus; species Eurystomus gularis. Next base: position 274,672 of record VZZY01011292.1, on the reverse strand, counting down.
AGAGTTCACAGACCCTCTGGCGAGGAGGAGAAAGGAGCAGCTACTCATTTGTTACTCCTGATGCAAGACACGAATATCTTTGATTACGTCTCGAGCTGCCCAGGGGTTAAGGCCCGTAGGCTCTGGAGCTGGCTGACGTTATAAGCAACTCATCTAATCACCAGTTTTCTCATCCTCGAAAGATCCGATGATCCTCCGTGCTGCAGAAAATGTCACTGCAGTCCTTTGAGGAAAAAGTTCATTTTCAAGCTCCTCTGCAATCGCGTAACAGCCACAGATGAGACTTGCCCTGAGATGTCTCCTCTCACATGCAGACCAGTTATTCAATCAACCAGCACCTCAAAATACCCACAAACATCTCTCATCCACTACTCTGAGCACCAGCACTCCTACCTCCTTAGCTCAGAGAGTTGTTCCTCTAGAACATCACGGCAAGGCAACATTCAGAAAAAGGAAAAGTAGGTGTATTTATCTGCTAAAGTATATCACAGGTGAGAAGCACCTGCCTGAGATGCAGTTGTGGGCCAAAGGAGGGTAGAGATGGGGCTCACATATTAAACACCCAGTCAAGTACTGCATGTCCTTGCAGGAGCTGCCTGATCATCTCCAGGTGGACTTCACAGAAGTCCCTCCTACAGCCATAACCAGAAGTCAGTGGTGGTGTGTAAGCCACGCTCTGCAAGATTTGCTTTGTTCTTCTGCGGTCACACAGCACCAGTTTTGCCCGTGATTGCTCCCACAATATGAATCAACACGGAATAGTCACGTTTTAAGACAAGCTCTCCCCAAAAGTTCTGGATCTGATGTACAGGATTCAAGAGAAACCAGTGCTGGAGTCTTGGTCAGCAGAAGCCTCTATTCACAGAACAGACACAAGGACCAGTCTGTACTTCTGATGTCCTGTAGTCTCCATCACACTCTGCAGGAACATGCTGTGAGAAGTCAGTCACCTGCTGCCCATCAGTGCCTCCCTGTTGATGGGTTTAGTTTAGTGCTAACCTCAAAGCCTTCGCACTTCTGTGAAAACGTGAAATCTCCTGGCCAAGAGATCCAGAACGTCACCAAAGCTCTGTTCTTCCCTCTGGCATAGAGGTGAAGGCCGAACTCAGGTGCCAACCACCGCCAAGCAGTAGCTGGAATCTGGCCAGTGGGTGGTTCTAGAAGTGGTGGTGCCTGGTGCAACCCACCAGGATGCCTGTCTCTCTTGAAGGGTCTCCTTCCATACCTGGAAGTATGTTATCAATGCTTGATGGGTCTCTATGGGGCCCTCAACTGTATGGATGCTCTTGCACTTTCCCAGTTTTTAGAGAATTTTAATTTATTTTTAAGATTCTGGAGCAGCTAATCCTATAAACTGTTTTCATGAAGGACAACAAAATCATCAGTAGCAGTCAGCATGGATTCACCAAGGGGAAGTAATGTTTGACCACCCTGATAGCCTTCTACGATGAAATGACTGGCCTGGTAGACAATGGGAGAACAGCATGTATTGTCACCTGGACTTTAGTAAGGTTTTCAAACATCGTCTCCCATAAGATCCTCCTCATAAAGAAGCTGTTGAAGCTGCTGAAGTATGGGCTGGATGAGCAGACACCAAGGTAGGTTGAAAACTGGCTGAATGGCCAGTCCCAGAGGGTGATGATCAGTGGCACAAAGTCTGGCTGGAAGCCAGTAACTAGTGATGTGCTCCAGGGGTCTATACTGGGTCCAGTCCTCTTTAATGTCTTCATTCATGATCTGGATGATGGGGCAGAGTGTACCCTCAGCAAGTCTGCAGATGACACCAACCTGGGAGGAGTGACTGATACTCCAGAGAGTTGTGCTGCCACCTAGGGGGACCTCAACAGGCTGGAGAAATGGGCTGAGAGGAACCTCATGAAGCTCAGTGAGAAGTGTCAAGTCCTGCACCTTGGGAGGAACAACTCCAGGCACGAACACGGGACGAATCTGAGTCTTGCTCAGGGCCTCTTGCACCAAGTGCTGTAAGGGCAGAAAGTGCTCCCTCAGACTTCTGCTTGAGGATGAAGAAAGATTTAAGAACATCTTTGAAGCCTTTCATATTTTCCCTTCTATCTTTATGAAAACTACGTGAGGTTACAACGTGCATTTTGTCCTGCACAGAAGGGTGAAACACCCTGACACACTTCAACAAACCAACCACAGGAGCACCTCAAAAGGCAAGTGCTTGCACAGACTGCAGCACACAAATTAAACTCCTCCTCGAATGAATTTGCTTCAGAATCCAAAGTTCAAGGCTAAGAGCACTTACTATTTTCTGTTGTCAAAATAAAAAGCAACTCCACAAGGAATGTGGGTTTTGGTTGCAACTGTAGGGCAATAGGGTGTTGTCCCAACTCTCCACTCAACCTTCTGCATGACCTTGGGCAAGCCACTTTGTGCCTGCCTCCCTTCCTATGACTGTTCAGAGAGCAAGTTATTTGGGGCAACAACTCTCACCTTCCATATAATATTGGCAGAGCAAGCTTAGTTTTTATAGTATCACAGAACGCTTTGGGTTGGAAGAGATCCTTCAACGTCGTTGTGGTGAACCGACCACATGATTTTTTCTGCCTTATTAAAACAGTGAGCAAAAAACTCTATTTCNTTCTAAAAGTCATCAGTGAAGAAGACTCCACAGCCTCTCTGGGCAGCCTGTTCCAGGGCTCTGTCACCCTCACAGTAAAGAAGTTTTTCCCCATGTTCAGATGGAACTTCCTGGGTTCCAGTTTGCACTCGTTGCCCCTTGTCCTGTCACTGGGCACCACTGAAAAGTTTGATGCCAGCCTCTTGACCCCTGCCCTTTAGATATCTAAAAGCATTGATCAGATCCCTTCTCAGCTTTCTCCAGCTAAACAGCCCCAGTGCCCTCAGCCTTTCCTCAGAACAGTTGCTCTAGTCCCCTCAGCATCTTTGTAGCTTCCACTGGACTGTCTCTAGTAGTTCCCTGTGTCTCTTGAACTGGGGAGCCCAGAACTGGACACAGCACTCCAGATGTGGCCTCACCAGGGCAGAGTAGAGAATGAGAAGAACCTCCCTCGACCTGCTGGTCACTCTTCTGAAGGCACACCAGGAGACCATTGGCCGCCTTAGCCACAAGGGCACACTGATGGCTCATGGTGAACTTACAATCTACCACAACTCCAAGGTCCTTCTCCTTGGAGCTGCTTTGAAACAGAATTTTCACAAATACTTGCTGACAAGAGAAGAGTGATGGGATTCACGAAACATGAGTCCATTTTGCATGCTGAAAGAGAGCATGGGCTGGATGCAATGGACCATTCTGGTCTTCATTACTCCGTCCTGCATTTGTGTTCCATCAGGTTCTTTGTTCTGACCTGCTCTGATTTATTCTCAGCTTGTGTCCTTATCTCTTGAAATTCATGTTCTTTCTTTCTCTACTCATTTTCTCTACATCAGATATCAAACTCCTCCGTTTCTGAGCTACAGCACTGGGGAACATTTGCAGGCACTGGAACACAATGATCTACAATGATCCTGGCAGTTTTACTAAATCCAACTAGCAATCACTCAAAAACCTTGAATACATCCTAGATACGTCATGAACGTGGCCATCCTTGTAAAGGGGGCAACATCATTCAAAAGTCCTACAGACAATTCAGGGATATCTCACAGGCGAGCAGAGAATTCCTCAAATATGGTCCCAGACTTACTTGGGTTTCTTGAAATCCTGACAACAGTCACGCTAAAATTGTTGCCCGTGGGCTCCATCCCATCAGATTTCTTTAGTCTGGCACCAAGTAGGGAACTGACAGCTGAAATTCAAGACAGGCAGAAAAATACAGTCATAACCTAATGTACACAACGATGGGCTCTGAAATAGCTGTTACCACTCAGGAACGAAACGTTGGGGTCAGAAGAACTACAAAAGAATCACGTCAGTACTTCCCTACTGCTAAAATAGCAGCCAGCATTATGAAATCAGGAAGAGAACAAGGTGGCCAACGGTTATGCCACTCTGCAAATCCCTGCTCTTAAGGCTTCAGGGCTGATAATGGACTAGGGACACCTTGTTCAGCTCCGGGCTGACACGTCCTACACGTCCCTCTGAGCTTGCTGTTAGCTTCAGGGCACCGTCAAATCTCTCTAAGTAGGCACCTAATCTAGATTCCCAGAAGTAATGAAGAGTTCGTACTTAGCCTGAGAGGAGATTCAGTTATTCAGCACATCAGAGAAGCAGAGTATTTGTGAGGGTACTTAAAACGTGGAATTAAAGTTCATCTTCAGGAAATCAGGCCTGAAAAATGCCAAAAGCTTCCTCTGAAGTGGTGTAACCAATATTGTACTGCCAGTAAAGCAAATGTATCTTAACGGGCCACCATCCTCTTCATTTTCTGTAAAACCACCACTTTTTAAGGCACCACACAAAAAGGGAAACAAAAATACTATGCTTCCTACTAACTACATTGTCTGTGCCAAGTAAGGTCTGAGTAGGACCTCAGTCAGTGTATCTGATCCTTTTCAGGTTTCCACACCTGTGTTTGCATTTACTACGGCAGCACCTGGAGGACAACTGCTTAGAAACCAGGTCCCAGTGTCAGGTATTGGTACCAGCACCCGCCGAGCGATGAAACGTAGGCAATGTAGGTCTGGCAACAGTTGAGAAGGAACTATGCTTATGATGTCTTAGTGACCCCTTGGTAGAGAAAATTTATTTATAGAATGAGTCTTCTACACGTAAACAGACTCATCAAGTTATCTCCCCTATATTTCCAGGAGGATTTTTTAGAACTAAATGGTTCAAAACTTGCCAGTAATACAATTCTCAGCAAATAGAAGACCTCCAACTCATCAAACGAAGTTCAGAAGCTGCTATTAAGAGAAAACAGCAGAACAGCTGGTTAGAAGACATGAAAGATAGTCAGTATTCCTTAGGAAATGCTTATAGCTGGTCACTCAGAGGTATTTGCTGAAATAAGAGCCATAAATAAAACACAGAACCACAGAACAGTGAGGGTTGGAAGGGACCTCTGGAGATCATCTTGTCCCACTCCCCAGCTAAAGTAGGGTCACCCAGAGGAGGTTGCCCAGGATCACATCCAGGTGGGTTTGGAATCTCTCCAGAGAAGGAGACTCCACAACCTCTCTGGGCAGCCTGGGCCAGGCTCCATCACTCTCAAAGTCAAGAAGTTTTTCCTTATGTTTAGGTGGAACTTCCTGTGTTCCAGCCTGTGTCCATTGCCCCTTGTCCTGTCGCTGGGCACCACTGACAAGTGTCTGGCCCCGTCCTCTTGACTCTGCCCTTTAGCTCTTGATCAGCATTGATCAGATCCCCTCTCAGTCTTCTCTTCTCCAGCTCAGCAGCCCCAGGGCTCTCAGCCTTTCCTGGGCACAGAGATGCTCCAGGCCCCTCAGCATCTTCACAACCTCCGCTGGATTCTCTCCAGTAGTTCCCTGAATCATGTTGCTTAAAGTCAAGTCACATTTCAAGCTAAGTTCAGATCACACTAAATCTGTTATCAGCACTTAACTTTCTACAGCACGCCGCACAAATTATTCCACTCTTATAAGCGAATCCATGCTAATTCCTATTAGGCTAATTTCTTTGTTTTACTACATAGTAGCCAAGTGTTGCTCAAGCTCAAACAGAAAACTAAGAGCAGTGCCAGTAACAAACCTGGATTCTGTTATTGCCCCAAGTCCTGTGGTTTTAGTGTTAGTCAGGCTGGTTTTCCACCTCTGCTGCAGGGAGGTTTTCTACAGCTCCTGCCAAGAGCAGCACACGTGGCGTGGCAGTGACTGACTCCGTGGGAAGGCCTCGTGCCACAAGAGAGGACAGGAAGGAAGCCAACAACGCAACAGGTAAAATACAAGGGTTTTTTTAAAAATCGTTTTGTTTTACAAGCAAGTGTTTGTACAGAGGTCGGTGGAACACAAGTGGACAGAGTAAGCCAGACACAAGACCAAGGGTTTGTCATATAGATCTGCAGCCAACACTTAAGGAAAGGGCAATAACTGGAGATACTCGCAGCGCTGAGCAACTACAGGTCTATGCCCCCGCCCCCCAAAACGTGTGTGGAACAGGAAAAAGACATCCAGCATCAGCTTTCCAACAGCTAGAACACCCTCAGAGCTCGCTTCTGTTTTAGTATCTGCACAACTCCAGGTACAGTGGAGCACAGAGACAACGCCATCGTTGCACAGCCACCTCTTGCCAACTCTGTTGTCACAGAATCATCAAGGTTGGAAAAGACCTCTAAGATCAAGTACGACCAACACGCTGTTCCCAAACTAAAAGCAAACAAAATCAGCAGAGCGCTCTGCATTATTTTACATCAGACAAAAAAGAAACCAGTTGTAGCGTTTAGTCGTTTAGTCTGTCGGCTCGTCAGATTTTCACACAAGAATTCTCTTCCATTGCCTCCTACTTTGAAAATTTCCACTGGCGCTGCTCAAAAAAACCCCACCCCAAAGCCCAACCCTGATGTTATTTGGCCTCAAATACAGAAATCTAGAGAAAGCAAATGCCAGGTTTGAATCAATGAAACGAGACATTAGTTACCTACGCGTGACGTCAGTGAGAATCTGATAGCTGGCCAGATACAAGAATGAGTTTCCCTCAGTTCTACCCATAGTATTTCACTAACGAGCTGCCATCAGTTAACTCTGGATATTTCTAGCAAAGGCTGCCCGACAGCACAGTGCTCCTGCAAACGGTCCACTCATCCCGATTCCAATGGCTAAGCATTTCAAATTCCTTCCTCCTTCCATTTCCCTGGGTTAAGCATGTATTTTCTTTGGATTTGGGAGGAAAGACCGACTCATTCCTTGTTATTTTAGTCTTCATTCTGGCACAGAAAGTATTGTCCTGGAGTCAGGAGAGGACGAATTAGCTCTCAACTGTCCAACGACCCCAAATTGCTGTGGTGTGCAGAGACGGAGGGCTTAGGAGAGCAAGGTTGTTAACTCTGAGAGATGCTGCCAGGGAAGAGAAGTATGACAGCATGCAGTCTTTTTCCAAAGCTTCCCACTTATTGTGGATGCAGCACAGCGACTCCACGACGAAGCACCGAAACAAGGAAAGCAGGAATACAGACAAAGCATCTCCTCAGCAGTGGGTTTTCAAAAGAAAGTCATTTGAAAGCTCAAAAAAAACCCTACAGGATCCCCGGAGCAATAAGCAGAATTGTGCAATTCAAAACCACACAGACGTGAATCTTACTTTCAAAGGGCTTTATATTACAAAAAGGTGTAAGTCACAATGAATGCGAAAAATCCATTCAATGAGGCGTGTTTCCAGTTTGCTAGGAAAGCTACTTTTCTCTTCTTTATTCCCAGCCCACCGCTGAAAACATGATTGCCAAAACAGTGACAACTTGAGCTAGATTTTTAAAATCAAACTTGCTCGGCCAGATCCAGTACTCTGAACTTGTCCAGGTTGTAGAAACAAGCCTTCACGACTCTGCCTCCAAAGTATCTTCCATTTAGATCCACAACAGCTGGAATTGAAACCAAGAACATGTCAGCAAGCAGCACTTCACTAAAATAAACATTTCTTTAGCTAAACAGTCTCACCAGAGAGGCTATTTAATCTCTCTGCAGAAGTTAACTCAGAGGTTCACAGGACACAATTTCGTATCCTACCTTTGATGGCAGATTCAACCCGTTCAAACTCTAAAAATATTCTTACAGCTTCGTCATCAGGGGCACCAGGAATCTGAAACAAAACCAAAAAAACAACCCCCAAGACACAAGTAATTAGAACAGTACCAAAAACACTGTTTTAAATTGCTGTTGTTCACAGAAGTAGCGAAGAGAACACAGTAAAAAGGTTCCAAAAGCACAACGCCCAGAGATTTTTGCCCAGTTTCTGACATTAAAAGTTTATATCCGACAGATACGGAAAACCCAGAATCACAACACAGCAAAGGACCCTGCCAGATCTTCTAATCTAAGCCCCTTAAGAAGCCAGTCATGAGGGACAAGTGCCTGGTTTGCTTTCAGAGCAGCCGAAAAGAGACCAATTACTCTTACCTCAAAGATGACACATTTCCCAACCTTGCCGTATTTCTCGCATTCCTCCTTAGTTTCAACTTCTAGATCTTCATCCACCTCCCCAGCACCCACCATGTTCTGGAAGTTCAAAAAATAAAACCGGACTCACTGGGTGTGGTCTGTACAGACACAGACAAACCACAGACACGTGCAACTGTGCCCGTGAATACTTAAAAGCTTCTGTTTACAAGTCAAGAACCACAGGAGGAGACAGTTCCCTCAGCCTGAGACGAGGTAACTGTCTAATCTAAAGCACTGTTGATTTACAGTCACAACTCGTACCCCAGGAAGACACGTATTTTCTCCACAACACAAAGCACAATGTACCAGCAGGCCAGAATTGTTCAAACTGTGCCAAGTCATCGTAAGAGGAGCACAGGTTTAAACGTTTCCACCAGTCACGCAGGCCGCAAATGCCAAGACGTGTTCTGTTACTCCCAACTTACCCTCAGTAAGACCACTTTAGTTGGGCATTTCAGTATCTCAGTCAAGGGGTTAGAATCCGCTTTCTTGCCCGTTTCTGTCATGAAAATAGAACAGTGAATCATGGAATAATTTCAGATTGAAGCTCATTTAAACCTTATACGGGGGCTTTGGCTGGAATCTTACTGTTATCAAACAATGGAATAAAAGCCACAAAGTATATTTTGTTATTGGTGAGGAATTCAGGACTCGCAGCTATTTGGAAGGACAACAACCAGAAAAATCATTGCTACAGAATCTAGCTGAGCAGGATCACTCCTTGAAGAGAAGAGGCTTCCGAACACTAAAGGAGGACAACTGATGGAGGAAGGGGAGGATGAGCTAAAAAAATTAAGAGGACCACTTAAAAAAAGATAAAAAGAATAAATTTACACTATCATAGAATGGTTTGGGTTGGAACGGACCTTTAAGGGTCATCTAGTTCCAACCCCCCTGCCATGGGCAGGGACACCTTCGACTAGATCACATTGCTCAAGAAGGAACCTGAGTCATCTTTCCAACTCTTAACTAGTATTTTCTGCAAGGACAGATGCCAAACAAAAATCCAGGTGCTTCCACTAAGCCTGAACTGTTATTTTCCCCTGACCATTCTTCCACAAACTTATTGGTGTAGGACCAAATTACCTTTCTCTGCAGAATCGCCAACAATGATCTTGCCACCCCTCTTGCTCGTCTTCTCTACTGACAGCGCTGTGCTCAGCCCTTGTTCATGCTTTCCCAGCCCCTGGCCCTCTCTGAAACCATACTTCTGCATGATTTTATGAGCTACTGTCCCTCTGCAAAGAGAAAAAGCATCAGTTAGTAAAGGTTTCTTATGAAAAACATTACACTTAACATTCTCCGGTGTGCTCAAATACCTCCTAAAACCTCATTACACAGAGACTCAAAACCTAACAGCTTCTACATGACTTCACAACCTAGCTATTTCACAGCACCCTGTGAAGATGAAAAGTGGCACCCCTGAATTCCAGATAGAAGAGCTGTCAGAGGACTAAATCAAATTGTTCATACTTTTCCAAATACAACCCGACTCCCGTTATCAGTGCAAGTCAGCGCTACGCAGTCAAAAGAATGGTTTGGGTTGGAAATGACCTTTAAAGGTCAGTTAGTCCAGCCCCTCTGGACTCTGTCCCTGCCCTCTAGGCAGGGACATCTTTCACTAGATCAGGCTGCTGACAGAAAAAAAATCACAAAACAGATTAGGCCAAGATCTATTTAGTCCAGTTTCTTGTCTTTGTGAGCAGCTGGTATCAAAAGCTGGAGAGGAAAGGCAGATGTAGAATATCTGCTTCCCACATTAGATCAGATTCCACTATCTACTACTTCAAAGTTGGCACAAACTTTGTAGATGACTTTGCTACCCCTTCCTACAATGAATGTGGATGTCCTCAATATTAATTTCACCATGTGTCATCTTTCTGAATTTTCAGAACATATTGAAGAGACTCCAAGCAATTTGAAAGGTACCTTTAAAAACAAGTATCTTACAAAAAGCACCTTGACTAACAGGTTTTGAAATTCCCATTGAATTAATATTTAGAATCAAAACATACCTACGTTTGTTGACATTTCGTTGGAGAACACGGCTAGATAGGCCAAGACACAAAAAACACGTCACGGTACACTAGTTGAAACCACAGTAAATATTCCCTTCCAGCCCAAACCATTCTGATTCTATGCTCAGTCATCTTCATTTTACCAACAAGGCACCTAAGGCTACACAGAAAATGCAGGATCCATGACTACATAGACTCACAGAATGGTTTGGGTTGGAAGGGACCTTAAAGATCATCTAGTTCCAACTCCCCTGCCATGGCAGGGACACCATCCAGTAGATGAGGTGACTAGTTTCTAAGCATACTGTATGGAAGACATTTAAAAAAAGCTCAAAAAGTCTGGCTATATAATGTTGAAAGGTCAAAACACTACGTCACAGAACAAACAGAAGCCAATTGTGTGGTCAGAGCAAGGCAGGTTGGGTTCCATTTTTAGCTCTTCCTTCAGTGAAGGGAAGGTCCCAGGGTGCTGCTGACTAGAGGTGATAACAATGCAGAAACTGGTCCAACAATCCTGAGTTTGGTTATCCCTTTTCTGGACAATGTGAAAAAAACTTGTTTCTATCAAAAAAAAGCATCAAAAATTGTCCACAAAGTGGAAACGTGGAGTAATGATGTACTAAACTACACTTTTAAGTCTGTTTTTGTCCTGGATACAGTTTTGACCACAATATGGCTGCATTTCCACGGCTGGTTTATACGAGTGGTGAGAGGGCCATAGCTACACCTTTCCAACAAGGTCTCTAAGCTGTTTTTAACTACAAATCCAACTCCACTTCATTGCCACAGTAGTAACACAAGCATTACACCCAACACCAAACCTGGGCAGAAAAGTTAAGCGGGTGGATTTGCAGCCACAGCTGCCACGTTCGTGTAAATATACTTCGAATTTTTGAACAAACACACACAGCGGAGCTGAAATGACTTGCACTCGCTTGTACGTAGCAAACGTAAGACAAAGCTGGAAATGAAACCTAAAGGAACCAACATGCCATCTGTGTTTTCCTGTGTACTACGTTAGCTCAGCTTGTACCAGCCATAAACACTTTACACTGGAGTGTGGCTTCAGAACTCGCTTAAAAGCACAGCCTTGAACGCAACCACCTCAAACGCCTTTCTCTCGATCGAGTAAACCCACTGCTTTTTCTGTATCCCACCACTTAAGACTATATAAACTCAGACTAGCCACGTACAATGGGTTGTGTTCTTCTCTACTCATAAACTATTTTAACTTTTGGTTTCCACCACCTTCTACTGCCTTTTACCACAAAATGCAAGTAAGTCAATCACTCACCCCATGTTAGCAAGGAAAGAGTTGCTAGGTCCTGTGGGGGAACGAGGTCTTTCTGGCTCATCATACACTGGAGGAGGAATAGCTGCTTTGGAAGATGGTGCCCGAGGTCTTGACTCCTCTTCATATGGAAATGATGCAACAGCTGAAGAAGAAAAGAGATATCTGCTTTTTCAGAAAGACACTTTGCATGAACTACTCACTTGTTCTGAACACTAGAGTACCATGCCTTCAACGCAACTCCCTTACAGACAGCTCTTCATCTGCAAGTTGCAGTTTCTTCTGCTTTAATATTAACAAATTACAAAAAAAGTCTTCCACAGAAATTCAAATCAGAAGAACGTTTCCTTTGCACAAGAAACAGAGTAGTTTGGGTTGGAAGGGACCTTTAAAGGTCATCTAGTCCAATCCCCCTGCACCGAGCAGGAGCATCATCAACTAGAGCAGGTCCCTCGGAGCCCCGGCCAACCTCACCTGCAACGGTGCCAGGGATGGGGCATCGACCACCTCTCTGGGCAACCTGGGCCCAGGGCTCACCACCCTCAGTGTAAAATATTTCTTCCTTATATCCAGTCTAAATCTCCCTCTTTTCATTTAAAATCATCACCCCTTGTCCTGTCACAACAGGCCCCGATAAAAAGTCCCTCCCCAGCTTTCTGACAGGCCACGAAGAAGTGAAAGGCCACAAGGTCTCCTTGGAGCCTTCTCTTCTCCANCTGCTGGGGATGCAGCCCAGGATGCGACTGGCCTCTGGGCTGCAAGCACACATTGCCAGCTCATGTCCAGCTTTTCATCCATCAAACACTTGCTGCTTTAAAATCCCCATTACCTCTATCTCAAAAACAAGGTTTAAGTTCAATTACTCTGGATTTTCCTCACTGGATCTGCAATGAATTTGTATCCACAGGTCTACAATGCATTTACTAACCTCTTACGTACAAAATGAAGAAAAGAAACATTAAAAGGCCCCCTGCACTAGGATAAGTTTATCCAGACAGAGGGCAAAGCAATTTAAAAGCCTCATTCATCAGAATTATGACAGAAACGGATCAATGCACACAGCTTGGGACCTAAGGTCTGTAAAGAAAAGCACACTGTATGTTAACACAAAAGAGAAATCAGCCTGAATGCAGCTCGAAGGAAAGTATTTATGCAGTCTTAAGAGATCTCACTGAATTCCTGAACTGCAACTTTTCCTGGAGGATGTAGAGACACAGATCAAGACATAAATATATATATATATATAAATATCTCGAACTAGAACTTGTGTCTTACCAAAGAAAATGTCAGACATGAAGTTTGGGGATGTCATATGAGGAAGAAAAGCCCCCATTCAAGCAGCAGATGGACTGGACTATGGGACTTCTGCTACGGCAATATTTTCTTAGGTTTTTCCAGCCTAGCTTTGAGCATCAAGTAACAAGCCGTACAAAGGTTTCCTTGTGAGATCATGTCACATTTTGAAATCTCTCTCCCTCAGGGTATTTCTACCATTTCCAGTGTATATTTACTTTTCCTTGACACCGCTCAGTTGCTCTTAATTATTTACTCAAAACAATCTAGTTCTGTTTTTAATGTTTACACACTTCAAATGCTTTCGCTATTATATCATTCACTTACTCTGCCAGGCATCCTTATTTTTAATTTGAACCTTCTCATAAATAACATCAGGATCCCCAAAGGAAAGTCCATGTGCATAAGATTCTGTTTTCTTATTATTTTTTAACACCCAACATGCTGGTCAATACTGTAATTTTCAAATGTAAGATAACTAGACATGCGAAAAACCTGGACAGTTTTGTTCTTACAACACCATTATGCCATCTAGTGGCCAACTCATCTTGGGGCTGTCTTCACGGAGAGAAACCAGCATGTGCACATCTCAGCAAATTCTCCCTCAAAAACGTAGAAAATTCTGTCTGTAGTGCATAATTCCTTTAGGAAAGATATTCGTAAAGCACCTCCTACAGCAAAGGGTAATGGAAAAATTCCCTCTCCTTGCTGCGGAGGTTTCCAGGCTACGCAGAGAAATCTGTCTGCAACACTTCTTTCAGATCAGAAATGAGTAACTGAACACGGTTATAACAGACCGACTTGCCAAACCACTTCTCCAGCAATACCAAAAGAATCCTTCAGAACAGAGATCTGAAGCACAGCAGTATCGCAGGCTCCCCCCAGCTTCCCCCTGCCCACGAAGAACTAGTACGAGTTCTTCTGTCATCAAGAACCCTACGGGAAGAGCGGCAGGATGACCTGACTGCATAGAAGGTTGAGTGAGCAATAAACACTGCTAGGTTTTAGAGAACAGGATTTTGGTGTACTTACGTTCTTTGTCCTTCTCAACGAGAGAAGTCGGGGGTGCAATGGCAGCTCCTCCCATACCTGTGAGCGAAATGGAAGACAAGGCATTCACCCGATTGGGGTCTGCTCCTCGGAACAGCTCCACTGACTCTTAACACAACCCCTGGCTCCTTATCAGTCAATTCCTAACATCCGTCACTATCAACAGGGAAGCAGAGCAAGAGAGCACTCTGGGAAGTTCTAGTAGTGCTGAACCAGAAACGAATGGAAGGCACATCAAGGGAGACAACATCAAACTCCAGTGATGTACCACATCTGGTGTCTATAGTAAACATCTTCCATAGGATTTCAAAATTAAAGACTTCAGTGAAATAAAACTTCAGTTCTACAGCTGCTCGATCAAACCAAATGGAAAAGATACTCAAGATTCAGTACAAGTTGATCAAGTTCAAGACTAACTATACTTTCAAAATACTAAAGTACAAAGCCCCTTCCGTATTTTAATAAGCAATATTCTAACATACTTCCAAGGCAGAGCAAATATTTTAAATGTCCCATCAGAAGTTTGATTTTTTAAAATAACAGACCTGAATTATTTACTACAACTTTGTTGCTGAAAGAGAATATTAATTTTGTTGATACACAGACATCTCTCATCACCCAGCTCCACACCATCTAATGAGTTCCACAGGCATTCACATAAGTGCAGGAATGATGAGCTTGAATAGTGAAAACTCAGCAGTGATTCTCAGTCTGATTTCAGCTCACACCTCACCCCTTTCCTGGGGCCTACACTATGCAGAACTTATCTACAAACTAAGGTAAAAAGAGGTTTTTCCACCAATAATTTAGCTGCCATCTGCCTCCACAGAAAGAACAGTTTTCTGCATTACAACAGTTACGGTGTAATAAAATGCTAGATTTATTCTAAAGGCTCAGAAATAATGGTATCTTCTCAGCTGAGAACAGAGCAATATAGAATCCATGAAACGGGCAGAGGACTGAGAATTCCACTTCTCTCTCTGCCTTTTCTTCTCTTTCCCCATCAAAAGCATAAACAACTCCCTTACTTCTTTTTCGTCTCTCCCTTTCATAATCTTCATCTTCGTCAGAATCTGGATCTGGTCTTCTTGAAAACCCACTGGCTTCGTGTCTGTCTTTACGTCTTCTAGGAGACACAGTATGTTAGGATAAGAAACCATCAACGTTAACTCTTTGCTTTACCTTGTGATACCACCTTTACAAGGTAAATTATGCTGCTACACCCTAATTGGTGTTTTATAATGTTTTCCATGAAGGTGTAAGTAAACCCTTTGACTTTTTGTTTCTTTGCTTTTATCCTCACGGAGTGTTTTTTGTAAAATATAAGATTGATTCAAAGCAAGATCATTTTCCACTTGCAAGTTGGCCAAGATGAATGTATGGAAACGAGGAAGCATCTGAATACATCTAGTCCAAGCTGACTACAGTGACTACAATGGAAGGAGGTGTTGGATGGAACTGCTAACCAGGTAACAGAAATTAATTAATCACCCTGCTTTGAACAGAATCCCTTTTAAATTCCCCATCACAAGCTATAAGGAGCATTATAATTTACTCAGTCAATTAAAAAAACCTCAACTCATCATGCTTAAACATGAGTTGATTGAGACACTAGCTTGGCAATTAAAACAATTCAGGTAAGTCTATTAAAGCTTTTGACATTAGGTGAGAAGTACTTCAAGAATTGTTTGCACTTCAACTGTTACTGTGATCATGATGTTACTCATTTCAATACTTTAGAAAAAGGTATTTTTCCCCCAAAGTTAAGATCAGATCTTTCTCAGCAGACACCAAAACAGTGCTACAGGATGGTAAAAACAGCGCTACTATAGAACTAGAAAAATTTCCGAAGGTCTGCACTGCAAATTAAAGTATGACAGAGCCTCCAGCAGTCCAAAGGAAGATAGAGAAGTCAAAATGATTAGAAATATTAATTTCCACAGTCTAAACAGGGCAATAGAATATCCCTCTTGTTATGAATTATCTAGTCTGTGGAATTACATGATGAAGCTGGCCTATTAATTTCACTTAAAACACAGAAATATAATCTTACTGCCTGGCTGGCAGATGTATTACCACATTTCAATAGGACACAGAAACTGCATTCAACTTAATACGATTAGAGAGATTTCTTGTTCCAGGGAAAGGAAATTCAGGTAATTAAAAATAAGTAGTATCTTCTTTTGTCCTCAGACAAAGGAATAATAAATACATAATTAACTTAAAATGAAGGCAGAACATGAAAAAAGAAAATGCAACTATGCCTCTCAGAGCTGGGCGAGCAACATCTTTACACCCAAAACGCATTCCTGGATCAGTCCAGAGTATTTAAAAGCAGAATGGATGGATTATTACTGAGTGTTGGAAGGTAATTCTGCAGCCAGGTTATCCTGACAACAAATGCTCTAAAATATCTGCAAGATCAAAGTCAATGATGCACAAAGTACTCAAATACTGCTGCTACTACTGAAATAAAGTGAACATCAAAAAGCTTGAGCAGTCTTCCAGCCAGTGAGGCTGTAAACATGACAAATCCTGTAATTTTTGCACTACTAGGTGATTTTAGTGAGAGCGTTAAAACATATTAATGATGCTCTCACAAGCATACAGGATTCTTCCCAAACCTTTAATAATTTCCCTGACACTGTTTAGAGGGATAAAACAAATTGATTTTTCGATTCTTTATCTCACTGTCAATATGTGCATTTAAACAAAAGCCTTACTTTTCTCTTTCTTCAATCTCCTTCTGCCTCTCCAGCTCACGCTGCCTCTGTCGTTCCTCTCTTTGACGTTTCACCACTTTTTCATAGTCATTTGGGAACATGGGATCATACTCATCTGCCAAAGGAATCAACACATCTCCCGCCGAAAAACCACTTGGTACAGGATCCTTACAAAAGAAAAAAGAATTTTTTCAGCGGAGGTCTGAAAACATCTGGTTGGATGCTAAGAGTCTAACTCTTCTCACTCCCAACACCACAAAACTCAACTAACATTTGTAGTAGCAGGTAATATCCTAATCCCACTGGTACTAGAAGAAATCTTTGCCTTAAAACTAACATTTCACTCAGTCTCTCACCATCTCATATTCTTCCCATGCAGAAAGAATCACCCCTACCCACTCCCCCTGCCAAAGACAAAGCAGCAGCAAACCAGCATGGATGAGACTGTTTCAAACCCCTTTAATTCATTATTAGAATTATTACAGCAGCTTGTTGTTGCAACCACTCGCAAGGAGTCCTCCTACACAACCTCATCAGTCCCTTACAACACCAGCAGTGGTGCACAGACTGTTCCTCTCTCATCTGAAAGAACCTTTCAAGTTTCAGGAAGAAAGTTTCTTTTAATTCCTTAGCATGAGAAATCAATTTTAAAAGGTTAAATGGCTTTTCATTTATTTTTAAGTTGATGTTTATCCAGGTCTAGTTCAAACACTGGAGCAATCACAGCGACATTTCTTATTTACTTGACCAAATTTCTGTCTCGCAAATTGCTCTGAAGCCGTCCTGGAGAAAGACGCCAGGAACACTTTTATTTTAACTTTTTAACTGCACGTTAACCTTGGTAATTCCATGTTGTATCACATGGAAGTCTGTATAAAGCTGAAATGTTCATTAATTTAAAAACTTCCGAACAGAGGAAATTAATTTCAGAAAATGATCACTTCTTTGACCACTAGGGAAGACGATAAGAAAATAAAAACACAGACTGCAGTCAAAGAATTCCAATCCCTAAACATCTGTTAACAGCTGGATTTATTACCTGTCTTGGTCTTACCTTTAACCCAGCTGCTACATGAGGTGGTGTGTCCACAATCTGTCTCTCATCAGAAGAGCTGCCTCGTTTCAGGTCAATCACTGGAGCAAGGACTGTTGTTTGTTTTGTTCTCTGACTCTGAAAAATCACCATAACATAAAATGTCTAAAAAAGATCACAAAACAGTCACGAAAAGCAGCCTGCTTTATATACTTGCATATATTGGCATCCCCAGGTTGTTTTGTTTTAAGGATTAAAACTTCTGTCTCAAATTCTTCAGTGTGCAGACCTCAATATATCATTTCTCTTCAGTTTCTCAACATAAAGTAACTCTCAACACTTCTAATGAACCTTGACACGGGTAACTAAGTTTATGTCACGTTTTAGTGGTGGCAAAGGCCACTCAGTTCTGAGACAGCTGCTTGCCAGCTATGGCTAAAGGCCTGCTACACAAATACAGAACCCATGGAGTATTTCAAAGAATGGTTCAGTGAAACCAATGCATCCTTTTCTCTTTTTAAGTGAGATCAGACTTTGCTTGTGTGTGCACTACAATGTACAGCGGTGGGTGAATGATCCCCAGTTTAGACTAGCACTAGAAACACACATTTAAAAGTCAGACAATCTCTTCAGATGAGTTTGAACCAAGTGTTTGCTTTTTTTTTTTAAAAAAGGGGCTCAGATTTATTCCAAAGATCTACCGTTCTTCATATTTTATCATCTGATAAAATGTATTCATCTATTCTGAACTCTGAATTTTCTAATCCTGTTCTATTTTTCTATTAGTCTAGGCATACACTGCATATCAGTTACATAGACAAAGAATATATCTAATATAGCAGCCATTTAGATTTAATTCATGCAAGTTGTTCCCATTATCAACTAATTATCAACCACCCTCAATTTTAGCAGCATAAATCAGGAGTCATTCCAGTCAAAAAATGCTGTGTCTACTTAAGTATTCAGTATCTGTGCCGCTACTCTTTTTTTAATAAAGTAATCTCACTCCAGAACCTACAGACTACACAGAACACGTGTCCTGCCTGAAGCAAAATACCAACACTGCTTAAAGAAAAAGGCTGAAATACTGTAGCAATAAAGAGAAGTGTCTCTGTCACAGCTTAAGCTCAAGGATTTAGCTTGCAGTCCTCCCCCTTTTCATACACACTGGAAATACTCTCTACGAAATTTTCTAATGCGCAACAATTTGCACTTTTTAGCGAACAAAAAACCTTAATCTCATCTTTAAAGTTAGATTTGAAGATCAGCTTTTGGCTCTGCAAGTTAAAGGATCTGAGGCTTGCAGCACACACCAGATCTTCGTTCAATTTTAATTTTGCAAGACTCCCTCTAACAGACTTCAAGAAACATGTATCCCACCTTTTTCCCCCTCAGTTTTGCTACGCTCCTCGCTACAAACTCATAGACAAACCTGAGCAAAATTACCCCAAATCAGTATTCTAAGGTCACAAACTCTCCTCAATGCTCCAAACACAAAATAAGCTTGAATAATAGAAAGCCAAAATACAAACACTATACCTTTGCTTGTGTGAGAGCTGCTTTCTTCACCTGCAGTTGAGACTGCAGCAGTTTGAAATTTTTGGACCAGCCTTCTGTTTTAGAATCGCTGGTCTCAACTCCCAAGTCATCGTAAAGTGACATTTTCTCTTCAATTTAAAACTAAAAGACAAGAGAAAAAATCCAGGTGACATAACAAACCAGGGCTTACTTGCTACTAGTTTGCATACGTCTGCACACCATATTTTTTTATATACTCTTTTACCCAAAGCCAGAGAAATTTCAAAGTAATAACATTTTTCTGGCCAGTAGCAGGCACATGTGACCACAGTAAAGATCTATAAAAAAAAAAAAAGTAACTGTTTGAAGGAATACTCTTCAAGCATTAACAGGTGTTGGAAACTTCCTAAAATTCCATTTGTAGCATTAGATATCAACCATTTCAGGCTCTGAAGAAGATACGTTGCAGCCCACGCTGGTATTTTGAGGTTCACAAAGAAAATCAACATTATGTATCAAACAAGCCTCAAGACTTCCAAATCAAACACAAAGGAACTCTGCTAACCTTAAAAGCTATACACAAAACCACAACATTCAAGTCACATTAAACATCACTATTTTTTGCATCACCGTAAAGGGGTGTCTTTCTTACACTAAATATACTTGCCAGAGTTTTATTAAGTAGCTATTTCCACAACATTTAAAGGCCCTTCAAATACATAAAACTTGTATATACAGACAGACACAACAAACAGATATATGTAATTAACTAGGTAACAACATCAATAACATGACATGAATCTATCACTTTGATACTGCACCTGACATGAAGAGAATAAGAGAAAATTTGATTGCAATGACAGGTCTGTCACCTGTGGAACAACGTGTAAATTCATTATTTAGTCTCTGGTAGGCCTGGATTACAAGTATCTTCACACAAAATTTGCTGCGGGATCAAACATGGCTAATTAACAGCCTGCAGTGAAAGCTTACGGACTCGTCAGCAAGATTGTGACCCCACAGATTTGACAGATTCTTTATATTTGAGGGAACCTGCTCAACATACAGGAGATGGCTGTTGCTATAGATTTAACTTACATGCATCTAAACCTGTGGACAAACTCCCAGATGCTGCAGGCAGCAACTACGTTACAACTCCAAAAGGTGGCAAGCTCAGCAAAAAAATTTTAAAACAACAACAGTTTAACCCTGCAACGGAGTAGGAACAACCAATGCTCAGCAGAACAGAGTTCACGGCACGAAAATGGAGCAGACTGGAGATCATCAAATAAATGGGCACAGGGAGTGAAACAAACAGGGGAACAGGATGAGGACGGAGCACGACAACAATTCCCACCTGCCACAGCAGGGAGAAGTTTAAGCAGCAGGAGTGTTGCTATTCTGCGGCAGAAATGACGCACTTGGGGTACGCTATGCTACGCGTATGGATATGGGGAGGATGCTGCCATGGCGGGAACGAGACTTTGTGCCTCGGCGCCTGGCAGGGAGTGGGTGCACCACAGCCGGGGCTGGGGGGGGCCGAGGGAGCAAAGCAGACGGCCTGCAACCACGCCAACAGAAGAAGCGGGCTGTTATTTCCGCCCCCCACACGGAGCTCGGGGGCCGAGGCCCGAGCCGCAGCCAGGCCGCGCAGCGGGGGCTGAGGGGCCCTGATCCCCCC
>VZZY01011292.1:232409-253242 GCA_013400335.1 Eurystomus gularis | reverse complement strand
ATCAGAAACGGTGTGACCAGCAGGAGTGGGGAGGTGATCGTGCCCCTGTACTTGGCACTGGTGAGACCGCACCTTGAGTTCTGTGTCCAGTTCTGGGCACCACAGGACAAGAAGGACATTGAGGTGCTGGAGTGGGTCCAGAGAAGGGCAATGAGGCTGGTGAGGGATCTGGGAATCATGCCTTATGAAGAGCGGCTGAGGGAACTGGGGCTCTTTAATCTGGAGAAGAGGAGACTGAGAGGAGACCTTATTGCTCTCTACAACTACCTCAAAGGAGGTTGTAGCGAGGCTGGTGTAGGTTTCTTCTCCCAAATTACTCATGATAGAATGAGAGGAAATGGCCTCAAGTTGCGTCAGGGGAGGTTTAGATTAGATATTAGGAAGAAATTCTTTACTGAGAGAGTGGTTGGGCACTGGAACAGACTGCCCAGGGAGGTGGTGGAGTCACCATCCCTGGAGGTGTTTAAAAACCGAGTGGATGTAGCACTTGAGGCTATGGTGTAGTGGCTAGAGAGGTGTTAGGATGAAGGTAGGACTTGATGATCCTGGTGGTTCTTTCCAACCATAATGATTTTTATGATTTTATGATCTCAGGGTCTGCACGTGATGCTCGGCAGGTGTCTGTAGTGATCCCTGCAATAACCTTTTTAAAGAAGGTGCATGAAGCTGCATAAATAGAGACAAACAACAATAAACACAAAGTAAAACTTACTTTGTCAGGATGGTTTAATGCCAAACAGCAAACACTGTTGGATGCTCTATACAGCTTACACAGGGGAAGCCATTTCAAACCCCAGTGGCAATAGCAACACAAAACCCCACATTAGCTCTGCACTCAAAATTGGAATGATTGTTAAGTGCCATCAGGGTTTTTCAAGTTTAAGAGCCCGTGTTGCTGCTGAGGAAAGAAGAAATAACCATTATAGCTGCATTGTGAGGTTTTGGGGAAGTTGTGTCCAGCATGAGATATGTCCCTGTAATACAATGAGCTGCCACTGACCCTTAATTAGTTGGAGCTTTACTGGAGTTTGCAGCAGATTTAGGAATTTGATCGGCAGAGGACAGAGCTGTATTTATGCCCATCATTGTATTTTCTCTATATATCCCAGTTTTCTATACTGTATTTCTAACTCCTTAAGAAATCTGTGGAGGTTTCTTGAATGAGTAATCTGGAGTAATCAGAAGTAAGTTTACCAAGCGGATCTTAATTTTTTGGGGAAAAAAATGGAAATGATAATGTGAGACTCTTCAGAGTCTGACCACAGTTGTAGTCAAAAAGTTAGGAAGAAGGAAAACTTACACTCATTTCCCATCCAGTGTGTTTCAAACATTCCCATATACTATTTGGGCATGTTTGTTACCATTTCACTGTGCCATCGCTCCCACTAATACTGAGGCCACTGGGTAATCGTTTTATTGAAAAGTATTTGGCTATTAGAAGTATTTATTGCATGATGTCATTCATTTTTGTGTTCCAAAACAGTCTCTGAAATTCTGTATCTGTCCAAGCCTGGATTTTACCCAACCACACCAATTTCCCATCTTTTCCAGGTAGTTCACCCCAAAGTCTTGCGCTAATTATTTGGAGTCTTTTCTTTGACAGCAGCAAGAATGGATTTTCTTTTTTGCTTATGAAGGGCAGGTGTATCTCCAGCTCATGCCAAGCATGTCAAGTAGGATGGGCTGAGATCTCCAGGAACTATGGCCACTCACACCACATGATAAAGCGATGCATATAACCATGCAATGCTCTTTGAAAAGCAAAGTACAATGTCCAAACCCGAAGCAGATAGCATAGTCACCAACCTCAGAATACTCCAAGCAGTATTAATTAGAAAGTTCTTATGTTTAGCCTGGAGAAGAGAAGCCTGAGAGGGAATCTTATAAATGTTTATCAATATCTGAAAAGTAGGGGTCAAGAGGATGGGGCCAGATTCCTTTCATGGTGCCCAGTGATAGGACAAAGGTCAACAGGTACAAACTGGAACCCAGGAGGTTCTGTCTGAACATGAGGAAAAAATTCTTTCCTGTGAGGGTGCCAGAGCCTGGCCCAGGCTGCCCAGAGAGGCTGTGGAGTCTTCTTCTCTGGAGAAATTCCAAACCTGCCTGGACAGGATCCTGGGCAGCGTGCTCTGGGTGACCCTGCTGGAGCAGAGGGGTTGAATGGAATGATCTCCAGAGGTCCCTTCCAACCCCTGCTATGCTGGGATTCTGTAATGTCCAGCGTTGCTTTCAGCTGGGCTACTATGTAGTTTATTTCACCATGGCTAGTTGAAAAAAATGGTGCTAGTAAGTAAGGCAGATCTGACTTCAAGTTCTGGACTACACTAGACTTTTCCCCTTCTAGTTATGCTGCTTTCTACTAAGGCAAACTTTCTAGGCAGTGCATTTACAGATGGGTCTATTTTCATAATAACAGTGAAAACTTCTTAGATAGAAGAAGAAATTGTCTTCACTTTACTTATGAGAGATCTCCCAAGTGTCTTCCTTTGGCTTCCTGCTGTAGCAGTGCCTGCACTTCTAAAGGAATGGTTGATATTTCTTCACTGAAAGAGCTGTGAAACCCTGGAACAGGTTGCCCAGGGCAGTGGTGGAGTCCCCATCCTTGGAGGGATTTAAAAGCCGTGGAGATGTGGTGCTGAGGGACATGGTTTAGTGGTGACCTGGCAGTGCTAAGTGAATGGTTGGACTCAATGATCTTAAAGATCCTTTCCAACCTAAATAATTGTATGATTCTACAACTCTATGATACAATTCAC
Source organism: Eurystomus gularis (assembly GCA_013400335.1). NCBI lineage: Eukaryota > Metazoa > Chordata > Aves > Coraciiformes > Coraciidae > Eurystomus > Eurystomus gularis. The sequence goes on along the minus strand of VZZY01011292.1, from coordinate 250,483 downwards.
ATCTCTGTAACTTTGTGGAAGAAAGAAAATCTGCAGGACACTTGAATACTAATTTTACAGTGACAGAATCCCACTGAGAGAAGAGCTGGTATCCTATGTGAAAGGAAGGAATCTCTTAAAGATCCTTTCCAAAAGGTACTGCGAGAAATCACTGTGGATTGAAATATCACAGAGCAATATCACAGCATGACAGTCATTGGGAAAAACTAAAAAGAGATTAGAATCTGCAAAGGTGGAAAATATAATAATAGTGGGAGATTTCAATTCCTCCTAGGAACAAGTCACTACAAGGAGGACAACAGCTAAATTATTAGACCTATAAATAGCTACCTATTAAAGCAATGAATCAGATCATTCACAAGAAGAGAAGCAGCCTCTTGGTTAAGTCTGGAAAGGGCATCCGGCGTGGATCAAAATTCATCCATCACTGTGATAATAACAATATACTCATACATACCCATATAGGTGTGAAGAAGCCAACAAAATCCATTTCATGAAATTCAGGAAGGCTGCAGGTAGGTAGAGAAATCTTGCCCTTCTGTCAAGTCTAGAGGTCCCAGAGAGACTGGAAATGGAGGAGACGTTTGCGAGGCCATCCCCAGCGCTACACATCTTGGAGGTAGGTAATAACTGTGGTTGAATTCTCTTTTGCAGCTGTATCTGCAAAGGTGGGGAAGCACTGGCCAGCTCTGTGCCTTCCAACAGACCCTTGATGATGCTGAAGTCTGACCTTCCAATCATCTTTATTTTTTTCCTTTAGGAGAAAACCAGCCAGCCTTTCCGTGTTGGTGTTTTTCCTCTTGAATCTCACTAATGATCACCTTCTCAGCAGTTCTACCTCTCTACCTGCCTTTCTTATCTCACGTGGCTCTGCTCTATACCTTTTTCTTGCAGCCTTTGCTCCCGCAGTTTGAGATGAGTTTGATACAGCTGGTTCTCCTGAACTTGGGAAGAGGAGATGATGCGATGAGGGGAGAGGAGAGGAGAGGGATTATGAAGGGAGAGGAGAGGAGGGGGATTATGGAGATGGGGTTACAGGCAGGACCAAAAAGCTGTGAATAAACTGCTGATTTTTACACTGTAAGAAGTGCCACCAGCCTTGGTTGGGACATCTCATCATACCAACAAGCCACCTGGAAAAGGTGAACAGCCAAGGTGATAAAATTTGCTGCGGATCCCAAATTATTCGGAGTAATCAGCCAAAAGCGGAAAGCGAAAAGTTGCAGAAGGATGGCATAGCACTGGCTGGGTGATGAGGTGGCAGATGGGACCCAGTGTTAATGAATGCAAAGCAATGCACGGAAGAGAAAATAGCGCTAACAAAACACACACACAGCGGCAGGCTCTAAATCAGCTGCTTCCATTAAGGAAGGAGATGCTGCATTCATTGTGGATAATTTTCTAGAAATGCCTACTCAGTGCTCTGAAGGAGGCAAGAAAGCAAACAGGCTGCTAGCAAGCATTAAAATTTTAAAAAAAAAGGGGGAAAACACACTAATAAATCCAACATTTATAGGCACTTTTGAGTGGTGATCTGCACTCCTGGGCATCTCATTCCCTCCAAGAAGCAGCAGTGCAGTGTGAAAACTTAAAGAAATTGGATGTGTGGGCTGAAAACAGAGAGCTGAGGGGGACCCTGAAAACATCTAGCATCCAAAATGAGTTTAAAAAGGTAAACGGTAAAAAGGATAAAAAAAGTAAATATGATTAAAAAAGTGAATAGGGAGTTCTCATTTTTCTCCCTGATGGTGATCTCTAAGAAGGTGGAAAACGAAGCAGTGCTGGAGGGAGAAAAGCAGGCTTTAAATGCCTCTTTTTTTGTAATTTCCTTTTGTTTTTTTTGCTGGATTTGGACCATTTGTACTGCACGCTACAGATCTCTGCTGAGGACGAGAGTTGCTAATATGCCAAAATGGCATTAGAGGGCAGTGCATCGCAACCTAACTGGAGGTCTTTGGGGTGGCGATGGTGGTGGCAGGAAACCCCCTCAAAACCGCTGAGGATCAGGAGATCGAAGCAGATCCCACCCGCGCAGGTAGGAAATGGTGGGGGCCACAATGTGGCACAAAAGCCAGACATCAGGGCGGCTCAGAGAAGTGTCCATCAGGTTAAAAAAGTGGATAAATCCCATCAGATGGTGATGGTTTCCCGCCAATGGTGGAGGACCCACATGAAGAACCGACCCTGCTGCACACCACATTTTTTGTGGTGACCTTGGCAACACCGTCAAACATTTCTAGACTTTTTTTGTTGTTTCTTTTCTTCTTTTTTTTTTTTCCCCCAAAACATACCTTCTTGATTATCATTTCCATCTTCCCGATGACCTTCAACATTGCCCACATGGCAAAGTGAAATATGAAGAGGAAAGTGCCAGAGGAAAATTTATCCTGGCTTGGGAAGATTGGCTTTGGTTTTCTGGCTTGAAAAAAACCAACTTGAAAGCATAACAACCTGAAAGAATTGACAACAGTTAGAAAGGCATTTGAAATATTCTTTATTCTGCTAAGGGGAGAGCTGAAAATGCCACTATGAAAGCAATGAAGAAAACGATGGTTTTTTACCGTATACAGAATGACCCAAAACCCCAGAACATTGTGGCTTTTCCTCCCCATAGATTTTACTTACTTCACATTTTTACCTACTTTCATATTTTGGCTGAGTTCCACAATGAAAACGAGTAAGAAGTGTCTCAGAACAGAAATATTTCAGCACAGATGAAGTTTCCGACACACTTATTTCAATATTTTTGATCACAACTAAAGAAAGCTCCGTTGCTATTGATGCTGCACAGAGGAGTGTTTTTGTTTGGCCAGCAATGGGGGGAAAAAATGCGATAAATGAGGAAATGACCATTTTGTCCTGCAGTCACTACCTCCAGCTTGTTTGAAGAACTGAGAGAACATATTGAAAATGTAACAGCAAAAATATTACACATGACTAGACTCTGTCCAGATGGGACGTCTGCTGTCACCAAGAGAAAACAACGGTTGTGCTGCTCTGCTGAGGGAAGGGTTTGGATGGGAAGTTATTCAGATCCCCTGGTGTTAGCCATAAAGAGGCTCTTTGTGCCAAAAATGCAGGTTTCTTACATGCTTTAAATCCCACTGTCTGGGACATCAATAAAATCAGAGATATATCAGGTGGTTTGTTTGCTGGGAGTTGGACCCGATGATCCTTATGGATCCCTTCCAACTTGAGATATTCTATGATTTTACGAAACTGAAGAGAGGAGAGGAAAAAAAAGAGTTAAACCTCCATTGCACTTGGTCATCAGCTTTAAAGCTAATAGTGTTGAGAAAGGTTTTGGAAGCCAAGGCAAACAGTGAGGGAGGATTTGGAAGAGAAGGAGAAAATCAGCTTTACAAGCTGGCTTGCCTGCCTTCCCAACCATTACTGTGCATGCCTGCGGGGAAAGCTTTCTCCCTAGCGTTACCCTCTTTCAGTTGGTTTTCTCTCAGATCAGAGCCAAACCTTGGCTGAACTGTTATTTTTTTCCCCAAAATTTCAATAGAGTCATAGAATGCTTCACAGAATGCTTTGGACTGGAAGGGACCTTTAAAGGTCATCTAGTTCAACCCGCCTTGCACTGCACAGGAACATCTTCAACTAGAGCAGGTGGCTTCCATTCCTTTTTAAAGTTCAACTGGTGTTAAGTACTATAGTGGAGAACCTTTGCTATTAGTCTTGTCTCCAGGTTTGAAAATTTTATGCCAGGAAAGGGCATTGATTAAATTCACTGAACCTTGTAGCACGCAAAAGTGCTGATTCCCTTTTAGAATAATTTAGCCCCTTCAATTTTCCATCTTAAAATATTGTTTCAATCTACTGCAGGTTTAATAGTGGCACTAATGCCTTTCCTATGGTTTTGAGAGCCCATCTTGAGACCACTTGAAGGATTCTGGGCATCTGTTCTCTGCAAATGAAAATATCTCGAGTTCAGTACTCAAAAGCCGAAGCCGTGTCAGACAGAAGTTTTCAACATTAGTTGAAATACCTGAATGAAAGTTCCATCCAAATTTGAAGGTACATTTTCTGAACTGAAACACAATTCTGGATTAGAAATTAAATTCTAAGAACTGCGAGTTGTTACTGAGTGATATAGCATTGCTCTGGAAATGCATCTCTACTGATGGTTTACAGATAGGTAAGGTTACCCTTCCGCTTGCTGTAGATTTACATCAAATTCTTGTGAACAACTGGTTTTAGTCCAAAACAGCTGAATCCAAGAACTTGAGGTTCAAAGAGAATACTCGAAGCTCCTGTTGATGGCCATCATGACCCTCTCAGCATAACCAGGGTTATTTGGCACATCGATGGGCACTAAAATGCTCATAGATAGTAACAGGTTTGTGCAGTCTCCATCCTTGGAGGTTTTCAAGACTCAGCTGAATAGAGCCAGGTGGGATCTTATAACCAACCTTGGGTTAAGCAGCAGGTTGGACCAGACCTTTCCAATCTGAATTATTCTATGAGTCTGTGATTGTTCCTGTGGCTTTGTTCCCTGCTATAATTCTACGGAGAGGTGAGACAAAGGAGAGGACCTAGCATCCAGGCTTGCTCTGGATTACTGACCAAGTGTTCTGATCACTGAGAAGATGTGCTAAAGGAATTCTTCTTCTCCTCCTCCTCCTCCATCACCTCCTGCTCCTCCTTCTCAATTAGTTGTTTAGCTCAGAAATGGCACAAGTAGTATAAAATGTAAGTGGATGAAGATGCCTGCTGTGTTCCCTGAATCAGCCATCTCATCCCACTGAGTTTCCAGTTGCTTGATTCCAGGTGACACCTTGTTCTCCACTGAGAAGCACCATATCAATTGTCTAGATAAGACATGTTAGGTCAATGGAGACAGATGGATATTTCCCTTGAACTCTTTGCATCACTCTAGGAATACTCTGGATTATTTCTAGTGACTATGGGGAGACCCCAAACACTTAAGATGGCCATCCTAAAATATCCTGTAAGATAATCTTACCCAGACATCTGAAAGGTGTAGGCCACCTAAATAGTCCTCCCATTTCTGATCCTCAGCCTACACCCCACATGGTAATACCGATTGTACATAATCCAACACCTTAGTGCCAGCCCAACTGTTATGATTTCAGAGAACCACAGAATGATGGAGGTTGGCAGGGACCTCTGAAGGTCATCTTGTCCAACCAGTTGCTCAAACAGGGCCACCTAGATCCAGTTGCCCCGGACTATGTCTACATAGTTTTTGAATATTTGCAAGGATGGAGACTTCACAACCTCCCTGGACAACCTGTGCCAGTGCTTAGTCACCCTCACAGCAACCAAGTGTTTCCTGATGTCCAGAGGGACCTTCCTGTGTGTCAGTTTGTGCCCAATGTCTCCTGCCATGTCACTGGGCACCACTAAACAGAGCCTGGCTCCATTGTCTTTGCACCCTCCCTTCATGTATTTGTGCATATTGATAACATCCCTCAGCCTTCTCTTCTCCAGGCTGAACAGTCACAGGTCTCTCAAGAGTTTCCTCACATGAGAGATGCTACAGTCCTTTCATCATCTTCATGGCCCTTTCCTGGACTCTCTCCAGTATGTCCATGTTCTTCAGGATGGATCCAGGCCTCCTTATGGAAGTGCTGGTCTCCAGTCATAGGTTGTATTACCCAAGCTGTTGATTTCACATAATTTAAAGGTTCCTCTTCTGAAGAGTATCGCAAAATCCCACCTAGACCATGCAAGGGAGTGCCAACTTTTACACAGAAGTTCAAATTTTTTTCCATGCATAGGGCCTTTTGTGCTGGGATATGTTCTCTTCTGTTTTTTTTCTATGGCTGTCATCCTGTGTGGGGAATGTGCAGTATCACTGGCCCTAAAGTGCAAAGTCCCTTGAGCAAACTGGTCTAGTGGGAGGTGTCCCTGCCATGGCAGGGGGTTTGGAACTAGATGATCTTTGAGGTGCCTTCCAGTTCAAACCATTCTATGATTCTAAGTATGTCCAAGTAAATAGCATTGAGGTGAATTTTTGAAGCTAATATGAAGCTGTGATATTCACCATCTGTTGAATGAAGGACTGCTGGTTTGGAGTTGTCCTAGAGGACTTGGAGAGTCCTGAAGGACTTACACTTCAACCCTTCAAGATTGTCCCTGCCATAGAGGTGCTTGATGCAAACAGGGGCAGGTATATTGGAACATCCTCATCCTTGACGTTGGGAATGGACCAGTCTCATCAGGTCTCAATGGTATGACTCTGCTTTAGGATTCAGACCTTCAGCAAGCACCTGGTAGCATTTTCCAGCTGTTTAGCAATGACACTTCCCATCCAAGAGGAGGAATGTATATGTTGGATATATGAACGTACAAGATCAGGGAAGGTATCTTATACAATTATAGTATAATTGATCTCATCTAATTTTAGCTATTTAAAGGGAGATGCCCGCTAAGTTTTCAAGCATGAGTTATGGCCGAGAGGTGAATCGTCTCTAGAATAGAGTCGATGGAACACCACTTTCTTAATTCACTGGGACAGTTTCCATATTCCACCTTATGTCCCAGGAGTTATTTTTTGTTCATAGTTCACATTTCATAAAAAAGTTTGTGTGCCTTGAGGTTTTTGGTAACTATAATTCACAACATACTGCTGTAGTAAGAAGCAGAAAGCTGCGTGTTTATTCTCTCGTGCAAGACAGAAAATCTTTAATCTTGTATGTTATAAAATAACCCAATAGCTGGAAGCTAAGACAAGATTAAGGACAAGAGCCCATTATTCTCCGTTTTTCTAGGCAGGATTTCTTGCCTTTTGCTTTGGAGCTATTATCCTGATTGTTGGAAGAGGGCCTGATACTGAACTACGTTGATGGGGAATCTAGCCCCAGCATGGCAATTCCTATGTTTCTTGAGAAAAAACACTGTGGCCAGAGATAGAGTACCCTGAAGTCCTTCATGATCTGGTCCCTTGGCATCGTGAAAGGCAAATGAAGGAAATTGAACACTAAGCTTTCATCTCTTTAAATCTGAACATGTTCACCATGTGTCTTGTTTTTCCTTCTACACTCTTTCCAATTTATGTAAAACCAAGACCTTAGCCATAAGTGAGCAATGACCAGGGATGAACATTGTCCATCCTTCTGTTCCCGAAAAAGAAGGAAGGCATCAGAAAAAAAAATAAAATTACCCATTCTTCAGGTAGCAGCCTTGTAAACAGCATAATCTCCACTGTCAGGGCAGACCACATGCACGTAAAAGGATGTGTTATCAAAAATATCTGTAATGGTGACCTTAAAAAAGTACAAGAAGTGCTAATGAATTTCTTGTTATTTTAGAAAGGGACTTTTTTTCGGTTGGTGCGGAGAGCTTCCTGAAGCAAAAACAAATGAAGCTCTTCTCTCTTTTCTTTTTAAACATAAAGTAGAAAACTTTTCAACTAAGCTTCTGCTCAGTTGTTTCCTAGCTATTCAGAATTAGGAGGTGGTGCTCCAAAAGAAGACTTCTAAAATACTGCCTTTGCTCAAAGACTGCATGACATTAAGCAGGAGAACATCTCTGGAGTTACAATCAAGATTGTTATCAACAGTTTATTGTTATCAACATCTTACAAGTATTGGGTAGGGGGAAAGGCAGGGAAGTGACTCCCCCAGCCCACATTTGGAGTTAGTGGAGGAGCCAAAATTAGGATGAGGTGCCTCAGCTGGTTCCTCCGTGCTCACCCTTCTGATGCTTGTTGCCCTCAGCAGCATGTCCTGCTCATGAAGTTCTCCCTCTCTTAGCTCATCTGGTGTCTCAGTTACATTTGTTGGTTATGATTTCTCAATTTAAAGCCCAGTGTTGGAGCTGGATGTTACTGGGATGGATCCTTCCAAAGGCAGAGCCAGCCTGTTCTACCAAGGGGAAGTCATGGCAATGCTTGTGGTGATGAGTCAGTACCAGCACCTCTGCTCTGGCAATATCACTTTTTGGGGAGCGTGAGAAGCTTCGGTTTAGCTGTGCATGGCTCTTTGGGATGCCACAGCAACCAGAGTGCAAAGCCAATTGCTTTACATCAGGTGTAGTTACCTCCTCCCTCCTGAAACACAAAGGAGAATTTTTTTCTTCTGAGTTTCTCCTGCTAAAATTTATTCCATCTGTTAACGCTGACTGGCACTGCTGGCCATGGTGAGAAGAGGGTGCTGGGTGTGTGCTGAGCTGAAGCAAGCTCTATCCTTGATACTTGTCCAGTTTCACCATGTTTTCTTCTCTCCCCTCCCTCTGTGGTTAATTTAACGAAGCTCTAGGGCACTGCCCATTGAAGACACAGCAGAAAGATTCAGAGTCTGGACTCTGTCACACTGTAAAACTTGATAAGGCGGAAAAAGGAGCAAGCTATACGTAACCATGTCTGGGCCAAGAACCAGGGAAGAAACCATTCATTTTAAAGTCTTCATGCAAATCTTTAACTCCTTGATTTTCTTAATTCACTTCAGAGAGATGATACAGATATGATCATCTTGGTAGACATGGTTTGAACACTAAACACTCAGGGAGGTAGGTACTATCATTTTATTATACTATACATTTTCATATTATCCCTTATCTGTTCTTTTTATAGTATCTGAGCTGTACGTATCTGGCATGGCATCTGGAGTACTTTCCTCTTCTAACTTTAAATGAGCTGACAAAACACTCCAAATTGAGGAGACTCAGTGTCTGGCTTTTATTAGTCACATCAAATATTTCAGATTTTCCACTTGCTCACCATGAAAACAGCTAATGAGGTTATTTCTTGTTGAGTGCTACTCTTCGTATCATGCAGGTAACAGATACAATGAAGATGACCATGAGGGTGTCTGAGCAAGGGGCAGTTATGGCCTGATTGATATGAAGTAAATCAGGCCTGGGAAATCTTGTCATCTCTTCGCTGCTTCAGCACAAGTGACATCAGCCTCTGTGTAACATGAGGCCATGTTAACTCCCCCACTCCCAAAATCCTCACTTTCAGAGACTTCTTCTACTTCGAAAAAAAAAAAGAAAATAGTGTTTTGAATTATTTCCTATATTAAAAGGAAGTTACCATTGCAAGTCATCATTGCAAGGAAATGCTGAACTCTGGGAATCAGAGATAAAGAAATCTAGGAGCTTGGAGCATGCAGCTTAGGACAGAGACTGTGATTATAAAATTGTTTAATACCTTCTTTGTAGGACCTTATTCTCCTGTATGACTATCTGTGGTTATCAACATGAAGTGGTCAAAATAGATGGACTTCAGGAGGGCTGAACTATGATAATCAGAGGTATCAATAAAGAAGAGAGCACCTGTATGTCCAGAATCATAGAATCATTTAGGTTGGAAAAGACCTCTAGGATCATCTACTCCAATTTTTATCCCAACATCTCCCTGACTCCTAGACTGTGTCCCGAAGCACCACATCTACTCATTTTTTTAACACCTCCAGGGATGGTAAAACCACGACTTCCCTGGGCAGTCTGTTCCAGTGCCTGACCACTCTTTCAGTAAAGAACTTCTTCCTAATATCTATCCAATCTAAACCTCCCCTGGCACAACTTAAGGCCATTACCTCTTGTCCTGTTGTTAGTTACCTGTGAGAAGAGACCAGCACCAACCTCACTACAGCCTCCTTTTAGGGGGTTGTAGAGAGCAATGAGGTCTCCTCTCAGCCTCCTTTTTTCCAAGCTAAACAATCCCAGTTCCCTCAGGCGCTCCTCATAAGACATGAGCATCCCACATGTTGCTTTTCCAGCCAATTTCTTGCCTGCAGCAAGTGTCACCGAACCCTTTCAAAGCATGAGACTGTCCCCCACAAGATGGGATTCTGCTGGAGGAAAGTGGTCTCCAGCAAAGTTTGCACATTTTGGGTGCACTTGGGAAATGCAATCAGGTTCTAAGGTGATTGCATTCGCTGTCCAAGCTTGGAGTCTCAGGGACATGTCCACCAAAGAGTGGTTACACTGAGCTTTGTCCTGGCCTCGAGGAGAAAGTTTGAGGCCATTTGCATCACACGAGTGAGTCCTCTGCAACCTCCAAAGCCAACCATGATGAAATAGGGTCTGGCTATAAAGTGTAGACAATTCAATTTATGAGGGTCAGAGGACTTACTTCCTCGGGGTAAGTGTGCTTGTGTTGAATAGCCTGATAAATAGCTGCTGTTATTTTGGAAGAACAGCTACAGGGCATGAAATATGAACTGCTTTATGGAAATAACTCCTGCACTTCATTAGCATGTTTTACAGTCAGCTTGATCTTGTCTAGGTCACCTTTCTCCTTTCTACTCCTTCCAAGCACTAGAGAGGACCTGACTTTCAGAGGCTCTGAACAGCACCAATGTTAGGACTGCTGTGGGTATCTTGGACCTTTCAGTACTACAGATTTGCAAGCTGCAGTTTATTGGTTTCACCTTTAATTGCATTCACCTTCAAGAGTGAAGTTGCTCAGTGCTCAGCCCCAAAACCTGCTGTGCTCCAGTACTTATGATCTATGTGCAGTACCACAAGAGCCAGAGAGGTGGTGGGGTTGGGGATAGAGTCCAGATCCAGACATGCTAGCTTGTCTGGGTGAAGGGGATAAATCTGATGGTAGGGAGGTTATTTTTGCCAAGGTCCCTAACCACCAGGAGACAGTTGTAGACCCCAAGGCAATGCAGGGAAATTTTCACTGCTCATTGCAGGACATAAAGTTTGTTTGTGACGGTTGTAAACTAAATGGGAAGTTTGGTGGGTATCCTCAGCATCTGGGCATTCAGCTTGTTTGTAGCCAGCGTGGAGAAGCAGATGCTTCTGTGGTGGAGTTCATCTCACCTAAATGTAGACATCTAAAGTGGGTCATCTGAGCTACACCTGCTCCTCTCCATTGACTGCAACGGCAGACAGGAGACTAGCTCAAAAGTCAGCGTCTACACAGACATCTTATATTAAATAAAAAAATGTGAAAACCATTGTTGATCTGGAAGTTTTTACTTCTCTGGGAGTCAAGCTTCCCTCTAGAGAAAGAGATGGAGTGCTCTGAACAGGCCTATTGGGTTACTCAGAGCTGTGCACCTCAAACATCCATCATCCATGGTCATTTGGTGATCCCAAGGTCTCCATCCCAATGCCACCCTTCTCTACTGCACAAGTAGCGTCAGTCCATGAAAACAGTACTAGGGTAACAATAACAAAATGGGTCATGGAAATCTAACCCAATGGAAAGGATATCTGCCAGTTAGCTATTTATTCAATATTTCGCCCATAAGTTTCTCTCTTCAGATGTCCAGCTTTGTTGACTAGCATCAGTGGTCCCTTGTTAGCCAGAGCAATGCTTAATTGCCCTATTTCAGATTGCCTTCATCTACAACCCCTTGAATACTGCTGTGTCACTGCAGTATTTGAGAACAGCCAAATGTGTATTAGGAAAACACCCTGCAGAGAAAATCCCAGAGCAACCACAGGAAAATATGATTTTAAAATTATGTCCCAAATCATGATGTCTGACTTTTGTACTATAAGATCAGCTTGAGTTTCTCGGGCAATAATTTGAAGGACTGCTCTTGATACTGTAAGAAGAGTCTTGGGGACTCACTGAAAAGGTGTTGTAAAGTCCTGAGCCTGATTAGGAGCAAAAAACAAGGCACAAACTCTTATTCTGCAGTGAATACAAGGGTCAGTTTTAATAATTTATGCTTAAGGAGGAAAAGCTCATATTATTTTCTGTTTCTTTGTCCTGGCTGATGCAAAATGCATCCTGACCTTTCTACATTCCGCTTTTCATTTTCTTACTCTGTACTTCCTTCCTGAGGACCACACCAATTTTCTCACCCATGCACTAACATTTCTTGGTTAGTGGTTAGATTCAGAAACCTCCAAATTACTCCAGCTGAAGAATTTATTAAATATTTCCTACCACTACTATTTGCATTTAGAAGTTCTTTTTTTGCATTTCATTAAGGAATCCCCAAAATCTGTACAGTTCAGAAGTTTTATTCGTGCCCAGGGAAAAGGCACTAGATTAATATTATCTGAGAACTGAAATGCAACCGTTTACACTTATTTCTGTGGCACAGGGTTTAGCCCCAATTCTTGGAACATCTACAACAGCTTTCTGTGAGGTGGTAACTTCAGAGCTGACTCAACGAAATTCGTACAGCTGAAGTTAACTGTGCCTTCACTGAACTAAAGGAAGGCACTGAACTGGGCCTTCCTAAAGAGAAGCATAGACCCAGCTCATGAAACTAAGGAAGATGTAGAAAGATGCCTCCTGACGTGCAGCAGGAAGATTTCTGATGGTGGTCTTCAACCATGGGAAGTTCGCTTGGTAGTATAAGGGCCAAAGGTGGGATGGGAATAATATAATTTAAAAGTCTGTGCTGCAAAACTTGTTGGAGATCAGGTTCATCTCCTGATTCTAAAATCTATGATTTTACTTTTTTTAAAAATAAAATCTCTTCTACTGGTTCCTAAATCTCTGATTTTAGATGCCTGTAGTAAAAGGTGTCTATGTGTGAGTTTTTCATCTAGATCCTCTTTATTTTCAACAGGGAGAAAGCAATACTTAGAAGGCATGTTCCATCTGACCTATTTAAAACACCTTTTTTAAGACACAGCCCTGCCCTAGTTGAGTCTACGTGTCTTCATTGATGGTAAAAGGTGTCTAGACAGGCAGCTCAGGTGTCATGACTCCCACCTTTGGTGTCTAGCATCGGATAGGGAAGAAAGCCACCTTTTTGGTTAGACAAAGGCAAATATCACATATCCAAAGTCCAAGATGGTTGTTAAATGAGTTTCTGTCTGACTTCTATGGCACCAGTGCCGTTATGTTCTGCAAAATGTGCATTTCTTCACTTAGACTTAGAGCCCAGTACAGCCACAGACCCCTTTAAATCTGAAGATCTAGCTCTTTTCTGGGCTCAAGAAGGTCTAATTGGTACAAAAATCAGTCAGATTCTGAGGCTGCCTGGCAGTGGGTTGGATGGCACACAAGAGCTAAGGAGAATGCAGAAGGACTTTCTCTGACTATAAATTACAGGGTTAGAGCAGTAGTTGCACCTGGCTGGGCTGTGAGTCTAGAAAGTGAGGAGGAAGAGCATCGTCTTTACTGGATCCCAGACTCTAGTGCCAGAAGAAAACTGTCCATGCATGGGCAGAAGCAGCTCCACCTCTATCACCTGTGAAAACTGTTATCTTGTCCTCTTCTCCACTGTCATCCCTCAGATAGCCTTAAGTTATTCAGTCTTTTCTTTTAGGAGATGGTTTCCAGACTCCCTTGTCATTCACATTGCTTTCCTCTGAACTGTCTTCTGCTGGTCCACGTTTTTCTCAATGTGTAGTGCCCACAACTGGGCACAGCATCTTGTCTGTGGCTTTACTGTCACGACATAAAAAAGGGATTGCTTTGCATGTGTTATACATTTCAGAATTAGATTTACATGTTTTACGTGTGACATTGCCAATTGGTGTTCTGCATGTAAGCTCTGGTTTGTTTTCAGAAGAACAGCTAAAAGAATCAGAGAATCATTTTGGTTGGAAGAGACCTTTAAGATCATCAAGTCCAACCATTAACCCAGCACTACCAGATCACCACTAAACCATGTCCTTCATCACCGCATCTACACAGCTTTCAAATCCCTCCAGGGATGGTGACTCCATCACTTCCCTGGGCAGCTTGTTCCAGTGCTTTACAACCCTTTCAGGGAAGAAATTTTTCCCAATGTCCAACCTAAACCTCCCCTGGTGCAACTTGAGGTCATTTCCTCTTGTCCTACCGCTTGTTGGGAGAACAGACCAACCTCCACCTCACTACAACCTCCTAACTGGTGATGCCACTACTCCATTTCACAGGCTGTTTTATTGCACCTACATTTAATACTTGAACTTGTTCTTTAAATTGCATCCCCAATTTTTTGTCCAGTGTATTGAGGGCACTTTGAATTTCCTTCCTGCCCTCTCATATATGCACAGTCTCTCCTGGCTTGGCATTTTCTGCAAATTGTCTGTAGTCATCATCCAGATAACTGTTGAAAATACTGAAGAGCCTAAGACCAACAGTATAACCTGGGGGACACCTTCCAATACATCCTTCTCTTCTGACAGTTAATCGGTGTCATTCAATATGCGCTCCCGCAGTTTCAAACCATTTTAAGGGCACTTTCTTGTCGGGGATTTTCCAACCAATTTTGCATTCACCTTATACTTCAACCAGGTTATAATTCCCTAACTTGACAGAGTGTAAAAATTCTTACTAAAGCAAAGAGACAGAGTGTCTTGGGTGAGGAGCTCCCTACAGAGGCTGTCTTAAGACTTGGAAACTCACTACATGGAAACAAAATGTATCAAGAGATTTTCATGTAAACTGGAAGCTCAGGGAGACACTAAGTCTGAGGAAAATAAGGTTAAAAATTATGTCTCCTCCTGATCTGTTCATTAGACTCTGTTTGATTGCAATAATCATGTGCTTGATGTTTGATTCCCACAGGGAAATACTAGGGGATGTTTTGGCTGTTGCTGTGTACTAACCTGACGATTTTGGAGAACAGCACCAACGGCTGAAAAAGCCAACACAATGTTGGGTGTTGTCACTGGGAATGGAACAGAGAAGATCATTTTGCTGCCGTAAAAAACCTTGGTGGGTGTACATGTAGGGTAGCTGGTGTCGTTGTGGTATCTGCATCTCAAAAATGATGTAGTGGAATTGGGGAGAGTTCAGGGAAGGAGGACTAAAATAACCATGGGGGTGGAGCAGTTGCCTTATAAGAAGTGGCAGCCTTTTCTAGGACTGTTCCACATGGAGAGGGAGAGGATGTGGGTAGAGTAACTGTGTCATGGAGGTGAGGGATATGGTGCATGCAGACCATTACCCACCAAATCCCACAATAACAGAACTAGGAGACATTCAGTAGAACCTCGGTTTAAAACAGATAATAGAAGTCCCTTGTTTGCACAATGGACCCTTTAGCTTGCTGCCAGAGGAAGTTGTGGAGGCCAATAGTGTTGGCAGGTTGTCCTAGCTTAAGCCCAGCCAGGAACTGAGTACCACAGAGCCGCTCCTTCCCTCCCCAGCCGGCAGGATGGGGGGAGACAGTTGGAGGGGTAAAAGTGAGAAAACTCGTGGGTTGAGATAAAAACAGTTTAATAAATTGTAATGAAAAGGAAAATAACAAAGGTCAAGAAATAAAACCCAGAAAGACAAGTGATGCGAATGAAAACAGTTGCTCACTACCAACTTTCCAATGCCCAGACAGTCCCTCAGCAGAGGCCCTACCACAAGCTTCCCCCCTAGTTTGATTGCTGGGCATGATATCACATGACCTGGAATATCTCTTTAGTCAGTTGGGTTCAGCTGTCCTGACTGTGTCCTCTTCCAGCTTCTTGTGCACCCCACTTAGCACTGGGATGGGGTGAGAAGCAGAAAAGGCCTTGACTCTGTGTATGTGCTTCTCAGCAGTAAGAAAAACTTCCCTATGTTGACTGTTTTCAGCAGAAATCTAAAACATAGTCCCATACCAGTTACTGTGAAGAAAATGAACTCTACCTCTACTAAAACCAGCACACAGGTTCAAACAGAGATGACACCACTGATGGACAGCAGGTCCATAAATAGATCCAAAAGGCATGGGCAGAGCAGCAGCCTTTGCTCAAAAGCCATGAACATCTGAAGAAATGAGGAGATTGGAAGTAGCCTGGTTCAAGTGTTCTTCTGGACTATCATCTCCTCTGCCATTGCTGGAGGCAAAAGGCTTGGCTAGAGGCACTCTTGGCCTGATCCAGCAAGGCCATTCTCATGTTTCTTGCACTAATTTGTATAAATCTTTAGGTTTAGGAGCTTGCACTCACTGGCCTGTGAGAGTGGCTGGGGTTTGTGGTTTTTTTTCTTTCACAGAGAAAGATATTCAGGGATCCTGCATTGCACTGGGGTCTTCAGACTAGTCTGTTCTTGCATACAGAGCTTGAGAGAGTTTGATCCGAAGCATTTTGTGTTTCAGAAAAGCAGGGAATTTCCTAAATCTCTGTACATCCACTAAAGGCCCATATACTTTATCTGATAGCAGTGAGCCATGGTATAACAAACATTCATGGAGGAAGCTGTGGGGAGAAGTATGACAAACACAGAGGAAGGAGAGCTGTAGATTCTTGCCCTTCCTTCAGTCCAAAGTGGAGAGCAAGAATCTACAGCTCTCCTTCCTCTGTGTATACCCTTGTGGTATCTGCTGAGGGGTAGGAACACATCAGGTATCTTTCAGCGCACAGCTTTTGAGATGGGGCATCATCAGTGGATAAAGGACATGAAGTGATTTGTTTGATGGATTTAGCCCAACACTGAACACCGGACCCTCCCTTTCGGTTTTACAGTCCTCACATATTTATCACAGAACTTGGCATCAGTGAAAGGAATAGTTAATGAGAGTATAATAAACCACGTCAAGGATGTTTGACAGGGAAGACTATTCCCAGTCACTAAATAAGCAATTTGAATTCTCTTTTCAAATCCAGTATGGATTTTCAGGGTGGATCCTTCTCATCCAGCTGTAGCTGCCTAAAAGGCCTGTGTTTGTTTTAACCTAGTTATGCTGGTTTAACGGTCGTCTGCAGATGGAAAGGAGAGAAGTTCATGTGGGTGATTCATCCGGTAGATGTAGATGTCCAGAAGAGGTGAATCACTCTCTAGATACACTTGTTGACTCTCTCCATTGACTCAAGGGGGGACTTTGACAACTCTGTTGACCATACAACTCTCTCTTGACTCAAACCTAAGTACTTGCCCCATTTAAGGTACAAAATTTGTGCACCTCATGTCAGCTCTTTTATGAGAAATGAAAAGCAGGTAAAAACCAGTTTGGCCAAAAAATTTCTGATGATCATTTCTAACGTGGTGTAACTAGGGCTTCCCCACACCGCTGTTTTGTAGTAGAGCTGGATGCTGCTGTGAAAGATGGGTAGGGCCTTGTGCATGGCACCTTTAATGACTTTTCTTGAAAATGCTAAGCATAGTCCTCTAACTAATCTGTCATAGAAGCCAGGAGTAGCCCATTTAAGTGCAGAACGTGCTATTTGAGCTTCAGCCGCTCAGCACAGAGCAGCGCTGTATCCCGTGCCTTACACAAAATTCCCAATGCATTTCTTCCCAAGTAAAAAAATAAATAATGTGAGTTCACAACCACCATTACCATAATTTCAAGGGCGTATAAGCAATATACTGATTAACAGAGTTTAGTTAGCTATTAGAGCCACCTTGGCATCCTCATGGCAAGGTCCATGTGAAGTGTTATTCCCTTGAACAGCGGGCTCATGTAAGAGTGGTTCACAGCAGAAAAGTTGAGTTAAAGAAAGAAAACACAGAGCTTGCTTGTTTTAGTGAGCTATGTGGATGTTTACCACTGCTTTGAACAGGGAAGGGATGCGTTAAGATCACAATGTTGTCCTTTCTTTAAGACGGCTTGTTTTCACTTGCAACATCATTGGGTTTGTAAAATAAGCAATGCTCAACTGAAAATTTAATGCGGCTGCGTTTTATTTGAGATGATAATGTTAAGGGGCCAAGTCACTTAAGTCTTGGAAGACTTTGATACAAACTTCTATGGATTTCTGTTTTCTCCCCAGTTTCTAAATGATTCTGCTTTTTTTCCATTAGATGAAAATGTAAAATCTGTTTACAGCCTCTGCTACTCAGACCTCCAGGCCACACTAGTTTGTGCATGAAGGGTTTTAAAAGCACTTGCAGGATTTCAAAGGCCCTTGTTAAACCTAGACCTAAAAAAGGTTGGAGCTGTGTTTGTGTTTTACTCCCTGGCAACTCCATTTCTGCATCTTTCCTGTCTTGTGGCATTGTATGAAAATAAACTTCATAATCTTGTCTGTGGTGACCTGAACCATGTGACAGGCTCTTTTCATCCCCCAAGCATGCTGCTGAAAGAGAGGACTTCTCTGAGCAGCAAAACTCTGACAATCTGTGGAAGGAAGTTAACGAGCAACAGAGACACTGGCACATTCTTTTTTCCCTACATCTTTCTAGATGCTTAAGATCATAGAATCATTGAATTGTTTAGGTTAGAAAAGTCCTTTAAGATCATCGAGTCCAGCCATTAAACCAGCACTGCCACGTCCACCATTGAACAATGTCCCTCAGCACCACATCTACATGGCTTTGAAACCCC
>VZZY01011292.1:0-231984 GCA_013400335.1 Eurystomus gularis | reverse complement strand
CCTTGGCGTTGTTGAACCTCATCCCATTGTCCTCAGCTCATCATTCCAGCCTGTCCAGATCCCTCTGAAGAGCCTTCCTATCCTCAAACATATCAACATACCTGCCTAACTTAGTGTCATCTGATGACTTCCTGAGGGTGCCTTTGGCCCCTTTGTTCAGATCATGGGTAAAGATATTAAACAGAACTATTTAATCAGAACTATAAAAGGAAGAGGATCCTATTTCCCTCCATCACCTTCCAAGTTTCCACTGAGTTTTCACAGCACTTCCCTTTATTGCCACACACCTCTATTGCTAATATCTAACATTCCTAATCTACATTATAATGCTAATTATGTTGTTTTTTTTCTCGTAAACCTCTGCTTTTTCTGTGCCTAGATAACTTTCCCCTTTGTTGAGTCCTCTCTTCTCACCTTCCCCTTCTCTGCCTTGTTCTTCTTTGGGTCAGTTGCTTGCAGAAGCAGCACGTTTTTTTTTCCTGGAATCGTTCAGCAAGCTGACCTATTTCACGCAGCTGACCTAACTAATTGCCCCCACAAGCAGTAACTGCTTTTTTTTTTTTTTTTTCCTGACCTTTAAAAGGTCTAAATGCCAAGTTACGGGTCTTTTTCATGCAAGCTGTGCTTGTAGCAATTAGCCACCTGGGGTCACCGTTCCTTCCAGTACAACTGACTGTACATTACATCTTCTCGCTAGGATAAGAACTCACCATTTCTCATAAAATCTTAGTGTCTATTATCCACCTACAGTGAGGTTTGCTGCTTGAAAGCAAATGGCTGCGTGAAAGAGGGAGTGCGTCTCAGCTCACCTGCTGAAAAAAGTCTTTTTTCTTCCAAAAGGAAAAATTCATCTTGTTGAGAATCTGCATCTGCGGTCCGAACTGCTGCCCTCTGCTCAGAGTTTGCAATCATTAAGTGACCGGCAAGACTTTGAATACCTGAGAGAGGCAGAGCTGAAGGACCACAAACATCTACTGTCTCTGTCTCCATCATGCAAATAGCTATTAAATTAAATAGCTTGACCAGGCAAGAAATAGCAGGAGATGTTGGGGAGTAAATCCCCGTGCCTCCAAAGAATAGACCCCGTGTTTAGTAGGGGAAGGATGAAGTGTGCTAAAAAGCCTGGGATTTCTTTCTAGGCAATGTAACAAATATGTTTACCCGACCTAGTTGATTGTGGTTCTGCATATGTGGTTGAGTATCTCCAGGTATCTTGGAAAAAGGTGAAGAATTGGGGTCTAAGACTTTCAGACATGTTTCAAAAGCCAATCTCTCCATGTCCTTCAGTGCTTTGGCATGAGTGTTTCCTATTATGCTATTAAATAAGGAAGATGATCTTGTGCTAAAGCAAAGGCATGAAATATCTGTGGAGTGTGGAGCAGCTCTGGGGTGAGCAAAGCATTTTACCCACAGCAGTTGCTCCAGAAGTCTTACTGGCTCTCTGTGCCCTGCTGCATTCGGGTTTGGGCAGTGATCTCCTGGCCAAAGCCTCCTTGCCAACAGACCCTCTAAGAGGACTTGTCATCTGCATCAGTGAAGCTGTGCAAAAGCTCTCATGAAAAGGGCAAAGGGAGATTTAGCAGGAGAGATGAAGCAGGGGCTGTAGCATCTCTTCTGTCTGATGCTCTTGTGAGCACTGCCTAAAGTCTTGTCTGCAACTTTCCATATGCTGGGGGACACAACGCACATTTGTGCAACCTCCCATAGATATGGCATCTTCATTCACCCCCCTCACGGGTGTGAGGACAGGAGGGTCTCTGATAGTGAGGAACAGATACTAACAGCACCCTCTGCGTCTGTGGCTACCACTGACGGACACAGCCATAGCGGCTTTTAAAAAGGTATCCCATCTCTTTCTTAGCATGCCTGTTGGGAAGGTTTCATCCCTTAAGGATTTATAAAGGAGAACTAATTGTCCAGCATGTAATAATCATGACAGAATGCCACAGATAGTTTAAATCTGTTTTGCCATAGCCTATCCCGACTAATTCTCTAGGTACTAACAGATAATAATAATTTCTGTGGAGATGGCTGAAGAAAAACTACAGAAATTGTGATACTTCCTTGATCATCTCCATTTTTCCACTGACATTTGGAAGAACAAATTTCACTGAAGCCTGGCAAACCCAGACAATAAAGATAAATCCCTTCCAAACCTGCCAGCCTCATCCTCACAGGTTTTTTTTTGATCCAACTGTCCATCCTTCAGAAGCTCAGCTGTCGCTCAGAGAAACTGCAAACACACATACATCAAAAGAACAAATGGAATGTGGCTTCAGCAGCAGCAGATGAAGACATCCAAAATGCCAAAACAATACCCCATGAGACCTTTTCTTTGTAGGTAGAGCCCACAGATGGTGTCTGAAGCCCACTGTCATACACTGGACAACTATCCTACTGCAACGGTTCCTCTGAAATGCCTGTCCACCTACAGATTTGAGGTCAAGTGGCTGCACAACCACGTCAAAATCTTGCCCCCTTTGACTGACCTCAGCTGTAGTGGAACAGCTCTGGAGTCAGTAGCTCTGATGTGTCAAACCACTTCCTACGACGGCACGCTCCGCCACGCTGAGCATTAGGTTTGATTTCCTGGATAAAAGCTACTAATACCTGAACAGAGAGCAGCCTTTATTCTCTCTCGCAGAGCCAGACAACGAAATGATGATTTGCTGACCAAAGAGCAAAGTCCTTTCTGCACACGCAGGGTGATGCTCCCCGATGATCTAACCAGGCAGCAGATGACTCCGTGGCTTGGTCGGCACCATCCCGTCGCTTCTGAGAAACTTCACTGTCCTCAGTGTTGCCGAGAAAAGATGTGAACAAGTCCCATGGAGCTCAGGTGCCTTTTGATGTGGCTCTTGCTTGGATCCGTCAAGGGGAACAAGCCAGGTAAAGAAGTATTTCTGCCGTTTGGGGAAGGAAAATATTATTTGCTTTTTTGTGGTGGCTGCTGGAGGATGTTTGTAACATCCTGACTCCTTTAGGGTAAGGAAAGATGTTAAGAGCTTAGGGAATTTGTGAGTCTAAGGAAATGAGGGAAATGGGGTTTGTGCCCGCAAACCATCAGCTGCTGACAATCCAGAGCACCACAGGATATTTTTTGTCTGCGTAATGCATGTATCCTCCAACCTATCGTTGGAACAGTGGGCAGATCAAAGCAGCCTTGTGCACCTTAGGTAGCTCTTTGAATTTGGTTGGTTTTTTTTTTTCCATTTTGCATGTAACCTTAGGAAGTATAAAAATAGACAGTGAAATGTCTGTACCTCTGTAGGTACAATTGATGGCAATGCTAATGGTTAAAAGGTGCCACTATAGATACCAAGTGTTCTTTCAGCCACGCCTCCCAACCAGTAGTGCCTGTAAACTGTGAACAGAGGCAGCTAATTCATTCAGCATAATTTTACACATTTAAAAATTGTGATACTGCTTATACTTGCCTTAATTACTATGACAAGTGTGTGCCCTGAGAAATGGTCTGGTGTTATACCAGTGTATTTGAATTTAAACTGCTTTGTTCAAAGGGAAAAAAAAAAACCCTTACATTCTCAGAGCTCCATAAATGTGATATTTCTTTCTGTGTCTGCTGATGATGTCCAGGTTGAGCAGATACAAGCCCAAGGCAGGTTCTCGGCTACAGTGGTACCGTAACTGCTGATGAAGCATCTCTAGCAGGGCTGTGGATTGTACTAGGGGCTGGGCTTCTCAAGGGAAGACCGTGTTACTTATAACCGAACCCATTAGCGCAGGAAGCACCTTCACAAATATTTAACCCCCAGGCGATTTTATTCTCGTTAGAGCATCTTGCCAGCAAACGCTGCGCCTTTCTCCTCCACGGGGCATTTTCATTGCCAAATGATGTGCCAGTGCCCACGGCAAGCGTTGAAGTGCTGCGTGCAAGAGCATCGCTGCGAGACGTTCAGCCAGCGCTATGTAAATAGGATTGGTTCTGGGATGAGTCAGTTCCCTTATATCGCACTTTCCCTATTACTGTGCCTAGGACGTGTTGTGAGATTTCTTGCTGGCAAGTCTCGTTTATCAGAAATCTTTCTGGTTTTTGGAAAAAAAAAAGTGAGGTGTGTTAGAGCAGTTGCCTTTGACGCTTTTTGATGACATGTCGTTCTCTGAGGGATGGATAAATGCTCAGCGTTGCCCTCTGTGCTGGGTCACTAGGCTCTTCTTTCCTCAGCTTCCTGTATTTATATTCAATGTCTCTCCCAATGTTTAGACATAATATTGAGATATATATATTTTTCACTTCTCCCTGCAAATAACACACTAAGGTACAAACACCACCTTTTACCAATCTAGGGTTGCTTATTGTAGAGGTGCCTGAAGTTATGTGGCTATAAGACCTATATTTTTAAAAAATTCCTTTTTTAATTCAATTTTTAATTCCCTAAAGGGGATCAACAAGGAGACCTGGGAACAGATAAAAGCAAAGAAAAGGGAAAGGGGCCAGGTCAAACTGGTCAAAAAACAACGATTCCTCAGTACATACAGCGCTCTTCATATTATTTTGCCTTAGTCTCTTCAGCTTGTCCCAGCAGTTTTGTAAATAGATCCTGCCATAGATGTTGTTTGCAAGAGAGTTACTGGCAAAATGCACTATCAAGGATAAATATAGTTAGGGGAGAAAGAAAATTAAAAAGCCTCTATTTTACAGAACAATTTCACTGATGGATCTCAAAGTGCTTTGAGAGGGCACAGTCCTCTGTTATACATATGTGGGGAAACTAAGGCATGAGATGATCATTCATTTATTAAAAATTAAACTACATCTTCGTGCTAAAAAGGCTAAGAGAAATGCTGATTTTCTCATGAAGAGCATCGCATTGATCTCATTTGCTCTGCACAGCAGCAGTGCCTGGAAGGTGCAGGCATGGGTGAGGCTTGAAGTATGCTAGGCGAGGGTTGAATACAAGATAAAAGCTGGTCTGTGCGCCTACAACCTTTCCATCTTGCTATTCATCTTACAGGAATACCCTGAATAGATTTGCAAGTTAAACCTGGAAAGGATTAAAACTCACAAAAGAAAGAATTTCATTCAACTGAATTTCATTCACACACGATGGGTACCCGATCTCGGGCATTTAAATGAGAGGAATTTCTTCCCCATTATACTTGCATATTAGTGCTCGCTCCCATGGATTTGAAATGCAATGCGGAATAAATTAAAGTTGTCAAACACATACAAATGATTCTTTTAAGGTCAACCAGAGAGCAAATACCTTTATAAACCTCCCAGCTACAGTGGCCCTCAGCAGCGAAGTGTCCAATATACAGATACAATTAAAAAAAAATTGTTAAAATAGTTGTTAAAAAATCATGATCCTGCTGAGGAAACGCAGATGTTAGAGATCCTGCAGTATTTGCTTCTGCCTTCAGATGGAGAAATCTTCTCCCCACCTCATCAGAGGTGAAATGTTACGTCCTTCCCTTTTATCACAGCAAAAAAACCACTCTAGCTACTGCTAGAAAGCCACTGCCTTTGATTTTGTTCACTGTTGCCTTCAGAGTGTTGCAATCTTGGTCCCCCTGCTTTCTTCCTCAATGTTCAGCTTTGTGTCTCCTTTTTTTTTCTGTTGCATTAATTTCATCTTCAAAGCCCAGCTTTTGGATGTTTTCTACCCATGGTTTCCATCTCCTGACCCTGGTCCTGAATTTTGGAACAACCTGGCTTGCTGAGTCTTTGCTCCATCTCCTCCAACTCACAATTCCATAGTCCTTCTATGAATTTCCTCACTTGAATCCCTGTTCCACAGCCCTGCCAGGGTAGCAGCACTTTGTCATCTACTGCTTTTTCTTTATATTCTCCATTTTTAAAGTGTGAGCCACCAGATAAAGAATATAAAGCCCTCTTTATTTGGAAATTTTTTTCATGCATTACAAAGAAAAATTATCAACACTGACAAATAATTTCGATCCCACTCTTGAGAGCTCCAGCAAAAAACTTAATGTTCATTCTAGGGCCACAAGTCAAATGAGATGAGTCCTCAAGCTGCATCTGAAATCAAAGGAGTCTCATCAGACCTTTTTTCGCCATTACACAAGACTGGGACACATGCTCACCAGTCAGTTCGATTATTTTCAGGGGATATTCTTGACTGCCCTTTCCACTCAACAAAAGGCAAGGCTGACAAAGTTCCAGCCAAAGAAAAGGATCCAAATTTCTGCTGCTGTTTAAAAAGCCCATTTTCTTTGTCAGTAATGTGTTTTTCCCTTCAGATGAAAACACCGAAGGGGCGGGTGTTACTGAAGTCAGAGATTTAAGCAAAAATGTAGCCAAAGCTATTCAAAACCCAAATGTCACACACCAAAACAAGACTTTCATGTATGATATTCTCAAAACCAGACTCTGTGTTCTGCTACCATACCATGCGCAGTGGTTGCCTTTAAAAAGGGTTTGAGCTCTGTGGCTTTACCACAGAACCGAGAAGGTTGTAAACATCCAGAAACAAAAGAATAAGAAAAACAAATGTTCCCCATTCTCCACTTCATGCATTTTCTACTCAGTTCACTGTGCTCAGGCTAGTTTTCCTCCCTCTCCCTGCCTTAGGAAACACTGTCCCTCTTTCCTGATGCTCCCTCTTCCAATTCCACATTTTCAGCCCAAGTTCCCAGCCCAGCATCCCTGCCAGGGCAGGCGTGAGATTTATCTCACATCCCTTGTCCACCAGGCTGGACATGTGGGCCCCCTTCATAGCCAGGGGAAATAAAGTAGCAATTTTGGAGCATGGCTGCCGGATTGCAGATAAGGTGCAGTGAGTCATGTCCTGTAAGTGTCTTTCTAGTGGCTACACAGGGACTTGAAATGTCTGCTTTTGTTGGGTGGGTGACACTCGGTTCATGCCTTAAAATGGGAGGAAGTTGGTGATGAAGCGGAATAGTTGTGTTTAGGAAGAGGAGAGACAGGTTTACAGTCAAGAAACATCTGCGTCACCAGAAGACACAACATCTGCAGGCTGCTTTGCTGGGAGCTCAGAGTAAAATGAGCTTTAAAATGTTATCAAGGCATTAGCTAAACCACACTAGTTATCGATGTGAGCATGTAAGAGTGTTCTTCCACCTCTGTGGTCGATAAAAAGGAAGAAGCACCTTTAAGGATTGCTCTAGAGAACTTGTTAGCTATCTGCTGTCCTCTAGAGAGTTATGCCCAGCTCCACTTCTTACAAAAGGAGCTAAGAAGGCAATGTCTTGAGGGCAAATTATGCTTAGCATGAGAAAGCTTAGTCCACTGTCAAACCAACTCTAGCCTTGCTGTATATGGAAATTGTTTTTGCATTAGATTCCACTGCCTAGGTCAATGGCAAACAGCGGGTTAGCATGATAAAGCCAAGAGATAAGAGAAGTGCATCTCTCCCAAACTTATTTTGCTATGGTCCTACAAAGAGTTAATGGGCAGCTCCTATCCGTTCATATTCCAGTTTATTTTACACTATCTTTCCAACAGAGACACCTTCTAGTACAGCAAACTCAGCAGGCATTGAGCTGCTTAGTCTTTAGAAGAGGACATTCCTCTTCTCCACTGCCAGGAATATGAAACCCCATCTCCTGCCCCATAAGGCTGATCTCTCCTCCATCACTGCTTGCATTGAATCTTTCACCTGCATTGTATTTTTGTTGCTTACATTGCAGGCTCCTTGCTACTCAGATGACTTTGTAAGATAATCTCTGTGCAATCTACAGCACGCTAACCAAAATCTCCCAGGCAAATTATCAGATCTGCACCCCAGCCCCGCCGCCGGAATCTATTGCCAGCTTACAAATCCACATAGACAATAAATGACAATAATCGAAGGAGAAAGAAGCAGGCAGAGCTGTAGCCAGCTTGTTAACAGACACTTTGGGAATAAGTGTTGAAGCTAGAAAAAGTTCATTACCATTTCAGTCCCGTCACCGGTATCAATTCCTTCTCTTCACCCATATCAGTTTCATCTTCAAGAGACAGGCTGTAGTTAGAGAGAACATGGTTTCAGATAGTAAATAAACCTCCAGGGCTGAATTAGCTTTTCAGGCGCCTCTCGGGAAACGTCTTCATTTTGGCACGGTTGGATTTCTTGGTATCTCTGGGGAAAAGCTGTCTTCATTTCTCAACTGGGCAGGTGTATGAAGGGCCCAGCTTCTTCCACTGCTTCTACCCAGATCTCCAGAACAGCTGCTTTCCTACTGATCCCGTCTTACCGCCTTTGTATTTAGGGGAAAACTGTCCTGGTTTTGCACCTTGCCTTTTCAACTTGACATCAGAATCATGTCAGTGCTGGTGACACACAGCCACATGACAGAGGAAATTCTGAGTTTAGGTTATCATGGCATGACTCACGGTCTGTGTTTACCTAATACTAAAAATACCTGTTAGAAATTTTCCCCATTCACTTCTTCTGGCCAAACTGTGTTGTTCTGATGCCTTATCTAACACTGCTCTAACAACTCAGATATGGAAGAGAAATAGGTAGTAGAGATTCATAAATCCTAATCCTGCCAGCACGTCTACTGTGAGCCGTTTTGTGTTGGGTCAGTAACATATTTGAATGGGAAACCTCAGGGAAGAAACCCAAGCACTGAAAGAACTGATGGTGGTTTAACAAGTGGGTTTCTTTCCCCCGAGCCTAAATAGTGATACTAGATGCTGAGGGTAACCAAAGGCAGTTAAACTTTATTTAGCACGTGGCAATGAACGCACAAAAGACAGGGCATGCGGGATATTCTGCCTGGCACCAGCCTCAATAACTCCTATGTGATATCTGACAGATTAGGTGGTGGTTCCAGATGCCCCAAGACACCTCAACTGGCATCAGGCACGGTTGCTTAAGCAGGAACAGCAGGAATCATGGAATCATAGAATGAATAATAGAAAAGTTTGGGTTGGAAGAGACATCAAAGATCATCTAGTTCCAACCCCCCTGCCATGGCAGGGGCACCTCCCACCAGACCAGGTTGCTCAAGGCACCATCCAACCTAATCTTGAACACCTCCAGAGATGGAGCATCCACAACCCCCCTGGGCAGCCTGTGCCAGTGTCTCACCACCCTCAGAGTGAAGAATTTCCTCCTAATTTCTTATCAAAATCTCCTCTCTTCCAGTTTGAACCCATTACCCCTTGTTCTATCACTACAAGCCCTTGTAAAAGGTCCCTCCCTAGCCTTCTTGTAGGGCCCCTTCAGATACTGGAAGGCTGCAATAAGGTCTCCCTGGAGCCTTCTCTTCTCCAGGCTGAACAACCCCAACTCTCTCAGCCTGTCTTCATAGGAGAGGTGTTCCAGCCCTCTAATCAGTTTTGTAGCTCTCCTCTGAACTCACTCCAACAGATCCATGTCCTTCTTGTGCTCGGGTCTCCAGAGCTGGACACAGTGCTCCAGGTGGGGTCTCGAGAGAGTAGTGTAGAGGGGCAATCTCTCTTGTGACTCAGATGACAAGTAGTGACTTGCAGGTCTCAGAAAACTTAATTTTGGGAGCACAGCAGAAGAGAAACGCAGATGTTCTTTTATGTACTTTTAAACTTTTATGTTTCATGGATGACTATCATCTCACTAGTTTTCTTCAAATTCCAAGAGCTTGCCTCCATCCACTATATGATAATATTTGAAAACAGTTCCAAAATTTCCAGAAATGCTGTAGGCATCAAAAATCCACTAATATGGGGAGAAACACAAGTTCCCAGCTGCCTTAGGAGAGCTACATGTTCTAGCAATTCCGCAAACGATAACAGTGCTAAATTCCATGAACTCAATTACACCAACCTCTCAGTTTGGCTCATTTCAGTACATCATGTTGGCACCTCTAGGTGCAAAGAAATGGAGTCACAGGGCACTTTTGGATGTAGGAGATGAGAATGGCAGGTGGAGGCTGATGAAGCTTGTAAATGAAGGAAAGGGAAGACAGAGGACACTAGGATTGAAAGAGAAGGAAATAGGGACATGTAGCACCTCGTCATGGGGATGGGGAACTAGACAATGAGGAGAAAGACGATGAGGAGGCAAACAAAACCCCGAGAGATATGAAGGTGATGTGAGGGCAGTCTTTCAAGCCAACACAAGCAGGAGTGTAGCCCTGGAGCAGCTGTGGAGGGATGCGGAATCCAGCGGGAAGCTGGGCTCTGCAAACCAGGGTCACCAGAGGCTATGAGGCAGGTCACACCTATGTGTGCCTCCTTTTAGAAGATTTAGATTTTCATATCACACCAACTCAAACAAAATGACTAATTCCCAACCAGGTGCAAAACAGCAAAAAAAGAGCAAAGTTAATCTTCCCTAAAAAATGGAAGAAGCTAGAAATCTAGTCAAGGAGTAAATCCACACTGTCATTCTCTAGTTCCCTGGCTTCTTCCCATCCCTTGGCTCTTTCATCACCCACACGGCAGGGATGTTGGTTGTTTAGGGGCAGACCATGCAGTTTCCTCAGGCACAAAGACTGAATGAAGTTCTAGGGATGATTGGCTGCAGAGGTCATTCTGTGTAGGCAATATGGTCCAGACATCACCAGGTCTGCTTCCTCTCTTCACAGTCTTCCCGCACTATGCCACTTATGGCCTCCGCAGCTTTGGGGGATACTTATTCTTCTCTGATGGGAGTTTGAATACAGCAGTTAGCTTGTACCTGTGATGTTGCTAAATGCCAAAGCACTGAGAGTTCTTCTGGCCCAAACCATAGCTTCCATTCTCAGCTAGGCTTCGAGTGTACGGTCATTATCAAGTTATTATCACATCTACTGCCACAATGTCTGGGGTCCCGGCTGATAATTAGGACTCATTTGTATAAGCATGGTACAAATAGCTGAAAAACACAGAAGTTTAGGATCCAAATGTAAGGCAAGCAAGTACAGAAGCAATACTGATCAGCATGTTGGGTGCCTACCTGTTCTCGAAAGATGGGTAAAAGACTGCTTGAAGAAAGGCACCTCTGAAGATATATAAGATACATAAAAACAGTGAAGAGGAGTAATAGCAATGAGTGTCTTGAAATGTCCATATTTGTGCATGGCTCCTCTCAGTGTGAGGACTGGTAGAACAACAAAACCAAAAGATGATGACTTTGATATCAAACCTGTTGGTGTCAAGGTTTAGGGTCAGTCCGCTAGACCTATAACAGACGCTCTCTGTTATCCCCTCTTTGCCGCCGAAAAAGCAGAAGAGAAAGGGAATAAGGGAGAGACACATGAATTGCTGTTGGCCCCCCTCCTAAATGGGAGACAAAGGGAATGAGAGAGAGGCTTCCAGATTAGAAAAGAGAACTAAAACAGCTTTAATGAAGATAAAAACAATAAAATTGAATATATACAAATATATAGAAAACCAGTGTTGAACTCAGTGCCCCCCCCTCCCCCTCCTAGTGGCAATTACATCACCGTCACAACTGAGGCTGTGGAGCGGGCACTGGCAAAGTCCCAGACTGGGCTGAGCAGCAGATGGGAACCGGATTCAGGAGGTGGGTTCAGGAACACATGAATTGGGACCGAAGGCAGAATGGACAGAGTCCTCCTCAGATGCTGGCCATTAAGGAAGAGGAAGAGAAAGGATGAGAAGAGCAGGAGGAAGGGATGAGACCCTCGCAGTCCCTCAGCTTTATACTGGATATGACGTATATGGGATGGAGTACCTCACTGGTTAGTTTAGGGTCACCTGTCCTGGCCACTCCTCCCCATAGGTGCGGCTTTTCACTTTCTGCACCCCCTGATGTGGTACGCAAGAGTTAGCAGTGACCTTGGTCTGCACACACCAATCCTTGGTAGTAACTCTAAACATGGAATGTTATCACTGCTAGAAGCAGATACTGTCTGCGAAAACATGCTGTGAGCTTCAGGAAATGCAGTTAGTTAGCAGAGACTCGGCTGAAAAGTGAACTGAACAGAATTGTTTGGCTCTAACTCAAACCAGGACAGTTGGTGAGGAGGTCTAGCATGGGAAGAGAAGCCAATGTTTTGAAAGGTTATCATGGTTGATAAGGAGAAGGTTCTTGAAAATGGCAAAAAGATATTTGCAGTTAGAAGTCAACAGAAGGAAGCAAATAGAAGGCCACAATGAGACCTAGGAAATTCATTGTTCCAAATGCTTTCTGGATCAGAGACAGGAATATGGTTGTAAAGGCCAAAGATGTAGACACTGCAGCGGTTTACGTGTGAGAAGACAAGAATGTGAGTGATGTGGATTATATGAAAAGGCTGGATCCTAGAAGTATTGCGTGACGTCCAGCTGCAACGTGGATGAGTTGATCCAAGAGCACCAGCCTGAAGTTCACTATCATGCCTGTGCATCATTTCTGCACAATCCTCAAGTTTAGAAGAATCTTAACTTCATTTGATCATTGGTTAAAACAATGGTTGCCCTTTATGATGAGTAGACTAAATGCTGTGGGTTTTCTTAAGAAGAGACTAAAGAGTTGTAGGTTTGAGTGGCTCGTGTTGAGATTCAGATCTGCAGTCTGCTTCAAAGAGGCTTTTGAAGTCTTGAGGGAAACATGCGTTTAGCTTTCAGGGAAAGTGAGAGTACATGATCTCAACTTGCTGCTAATCTGATAACTCTTTAATTTTAATCACCCTGACAGTCTGTGGTAAACCATGTGGTTAACTATTTCGGGCACAGTCGCTTCTCTCGAAGCCACAGTCTGAAGTAGTTTACAAGGCGAATCCTTTGATAGCACAAAGATACAAGGGGATTAAAATATCCCTGATGCAGCTGAGCTGTTAAGCCACTCGCAATACTTTTCACTGTTGCCTTCTTCAAACTTTGTGATTTTGACTAAGCAGCAAGGTAATGAAATGTAAAAAAAGGCAGAAAATATTAAAGCGAGAAGATGATGGGTGGTCCTGAAAGAAAAGGGCATTGCAGGAGTGGGTCTGGAAGTCACTGATTGGGTTGCCGTAGGCAAGACATGGCTTTATTTCATGGAGAAGGCACTTTGGAGTCAAAGGCAGACACCAAATGATCAACAACTATGAAGGATTTAAGGCCCTTTCGCAGTCATGCTTGCTAGTGGCTAAGGACGCATTAATTATGACTGCAGAAAATGTGAAGACATGATGACTAAGAAATTTTACTCGTAATAGCTGTTACTATTATGCAGAAGCATAAAGGGCCACAGATCATGCACCCAAAGACCCCAAATGCCAGCCCTGATGCGGCCGGACTGTTTTATCTTTGAATTTCTCAGCCTTTAGGCCTTAAATAGTCATGAAGCAGGGCCTTTATCAACTTCTGGGTCTCCAGCTCAGCTTCAGTGAGCTTTTCAAGTGCCCTGAAATGATCTAACTTAATTCATTCCAACTGATTGGGAAGTATATTTAGATGTGATTTGCTGATGACACCGCACTTCACGTCCTTGTTTTGGGACAAGTTATATTTAGGTTTGCAAACTTATTTCACAGTGAGCTGCTCTTTGGTGTGCTCAGACAGCACGGAGAGTCTACTCCCCTTTCCAATGTTTGCTCATAGATGGTGGCAACTTTTAATGGCTCAGTTATGCCTCACTGCAGGGTTTGAGGACTGCACACTATGGTGCAGGCAGCAACTCCACAACATGATAGTGTACAACTTCGTTATGAACATGTTGGTAGAGTTTCATGTTGGGGGACGGACTTTTACTGGGGAGGGACTTTTTACAAGGGCTTGTAGTAATAGCACAAGGGATAATGGCTTTAAACTGGAGACAGGGAGATTTAGATTAGATGTAAAGAAGAAGTTCTTCACTCCGACGGTGGTGAGACACTGGAACAGGTTGCCCATGGAAGCTGTGGATGTTCCATCCCTGGAAGTGTTCAAGGCCAGGTTGGATGGGGTCTTAAGCAACCTGGTCTAGTGGGAGGTGTCCCTGCCATGGCAGGGGGATTATAACTAGATGATCTTTTATGTCCCTTCCAACCCAAATCTTTCTAAAATTCTATGAGTCTATGTTGCCGATCTGCTGGGTGCACAAATAAAGGGCTCAACAGCCTACAGCAGGCAGGGGGTCAGGAGCAGGCACATAAGTGCCTCCTACCACTACTCCCAGCTGCTCTAGAGCAGCCTTCCTCCAGAATCCTTTCTCCTGCAGAAGAAACAAAAGGGAGTTGAATCAGTTCCTCCTAACTAAAAAAAGTATAGGCAAATACAGGCTTCATGTCACTTGGTGGAGACACTCCCAAGGGATTTTTCTGCATCCTGAACAAATCTATACTTATAAAATCAATGGCAACAACTAACTCCACTCTGAAGAAGGCTTTGGATCACAGATTCACAGAATCCCAGCATGGTAGGGGTTGGAAGGGACCTCTAGAGATCATCTTGTCCAAACCCTCTGCTCCAGCAGGGTCACCCAGAGCAGGGTGCCCAGGATTGTGTCCAGGTGGGTTTGGAATCTCTCCAGAGAAGAAGACTCCACAACCTCTCTGGGCAGCCTGGGCTGTGATTTTAGCCTTGTGGCTAGGAGAAGAATTGGGCTTACTTCACTGAGCTCTGGGCATGATCTGATATTGATAGGACAGAAAGATGAGGGAAGTCCTCATTGAACAAGATAGACGCATAGGCTGTCCTGATTCTCAGGCTTTCTGTTTGCAGAAGAATGCCCAGCTCTTCCAAGGACTGAATTTGCTGATGTTACTGCTGAAATGTATCCACTAGGAACAAAGCTGTATTATGAATGTGACAGTGGCTATGACAGAAGAGCTGGCAAGTCTGCCAAAATTCAATGTCAGAGGATACAGCAAGTTGCTTCTTGGGACAATAAGGCATTTGAATGCATTGGTAAGTGATTATTGTCCTTTTTCTACACTTGTACAGGTGCATTCATCACCTCTTCTATGAGGACAGGCTGAGAGAGCTGGGGTTGTTCAGCCTGGAGAAGGCTCCAGGGAGACCATCTTGTGGCCTACCAGTATCTGAAGGGGCCCTACAAGAAGGCTGGGGAGGGACTTTTTACAGGGGCCTGTAGTGATAGGATGAGGGGTAATGGGTTCAAACTGGAAGAGGGTCGATTTCAATTGGAAATTAGGAGGAAATTCTTCATTCGGAGGGTGGTGATACACTGGCACAGGCTGCCCAGGGGGATTGTGGATGCTCCATCTCTGGAGGTTTTCAAGATTAGGTTGGATGGTGCCTTGAGCAACCTGGTCTGGTGGGAGGTGTCCCTGCCATGGCAGGAGGGTTGGAACTAGAGGATCTTTGAGGTCTTTTCCAACCCAAACCATTCTATGATTCTATGGTTCTATGATTCTATGATGCTATGATCCTATGATTAGGGGAAGTTCTTCCAATGAGTGAGTTGGTATAAAACACATATGGGCATTGCTCTGACAAGTGATCTTTCGTGTTTATCTTTGCAAGTTAGAACTTGCAACAGTTCTGCCCCGCCTCTAAAAGTTTGAGTGCTCTGGCTTTGCTCTGCTACTCATCCTGCTGTAACTCAGCAAATATAACTTCTCCAACAGACAAGAAAATTTTGTTGTCAACGGCTCCCACGATGGAGTTAGAATTTACACAGAAGCCAGAAAAAAATAGACAGAACCCTACACCCCAGCAGCGAGAAAACCTTTCAGAGTTTGACCAGAAAGGTAGGTAAGAGCCCATTCATTACTGTAACACTTCTTCCACTGGAAGCAGGGTAAGAATGATGAGTAATTTTTAATTATTTTAACAGAGAGAAACAATTGCTGTAATATCTTGGCTGAACAAGTGATATGGTGTAAGCAAATGAGTATTTTATATCCTAACAAAGAATTAGGAAGGCGTGGTATATCCTGCGTGTCTGTATTTTGTAAGAATACAGATCACCTTGTTCCAAGAACAAAAGCAGTAGGTGAAACCTATCTGCTTTAACCGTGTGCTGCCTTGTGATCCCACAGATTTCTGTGGTCCTCCCAGGACTATCCCGCACGCCTCCTTAAGAATGAGCAAGAAGTATTACGTGGGGCAAGTATTACATTTCAAATGCCAGAGCGGTTATGATAAGCGACCCCCCACCTCTGGCACCCGCGTGTGCAAGAAGGAGGGTGGCAAAATCATCTGGACCGCCCTTGACATGCGATGCACCAATGACAGCAGTGAGTGCCTGCCACCAACTATTGAGCCAGGTAAGATGGTTGCTTTGGCCTCACATCAGTGTTATGACCTGTTCATGCAGGGTCCAGACCTCCCAGCTCCGCACATCAGTGCTAGGGAACAATCTGCGTGGAGTTTAGGATGGAGAGATCAGCAGCCTCAGGGCTCTGACACTGATGGAGGTGTTATCTCTGACTGATGGAGATGACGTCTTTGGGGAGGACATAGTTGCATCATACTTTGGGTGTTTTGGTCTTGGGTGTCCCTTCATACATGTGGGGGTCTCTCTGGGTGTGAGCCAGAGCTATTGAAGGTGGTCAGACCTGACTGTCTACCACCTTTACAGACCTCTGACTGTCATTACCCTCCCAACCTCCTCTGAGGCAAGGGAGTGCAATGGGCTGAATTTTAAAGAGGTGGGAGGCAATGCAAGGTCAACATGAGAGGACTTTTCCTACTGAGAGAGTGGAAAAAACTGGTTTTCACCAGTACCAGAGCCATTAACAGGAAATTAATCTTGCAGAACTGTGGATGTCGAATGCATAGATGCCTACATCTGAGCTGAAGTGCCTTTATAACCAACGGATGGGAAAAGGTGTTAATGGTGCTCTGTTAGCTGCCCCATTGCATGTCTATTTTAGCCTGAGATGATTTGCACCTTTTAAAGGCTTGTTTCTCCCCAGTGACTAGTGCAGAGCCCAGATGACAATGTCAGAGGCCACATCTACATAATGGTGGGTGAGATGAATGTCAGCCCTTGTGACCCATACCAGGTCATGTGGTAGAGTAGGACGGTTTGGGCAAGAGCCCTTTTGCCTGTAGAGCAATCTGTCAGGTGACACTTGGCCATCGTTGCCTCTTGTTGCACCTTACTTGCTATCACTTGACATCCTCTTGCAGGTGTCAAGAGGATGGGGCCAAACTGTTTTCAGAGGTACCCAGTGACAGGACAAGGGGCAACAGGCACAAACTGGAACCCAGGAGATGCCATCTGAACAGAAGGAAAATCTTCTTTGGTCTGAGGGTGGCAGAGCCTGGCCCAGGCTGCCCAGAGAGGTTGTGGAGTCTCCTTCTCTGGAGAGATTCCAAACCCACCTGGACACAATCCTGGGAAACCTGCTCTGGATGACCCTGCTGGAGCAGAGGGTTTGGACAAGATGATCTCTAGAGGTCCCTTCCAACCCCTACCATGCTGGGATTCTGTGAATCTGTGATCCAAAGCCTCTTCACAGTAGAGTTAGTTGTTGCCATTGATTTTATAAGTATAGATTTGTTCAGGATGCAGAAAAATCCCTTGGGAGTGTCTTCACCAAGTGACACAAAGCCTGCATTTGTCTACAATTCATTGTTTGGTCTTTCCTCCTCCTTCATGACAGTTGTATTTTTTCCATTGATAATTTCACTTGGTACTATCAGGATGAAGGGACTCCTTGCTATGATGGAAATTACCCATCAACATACCAGTCCTAGAAAATGGTACAACCTACTGAATAGTCAGAGAATACAAATATTTGAAATTTTAAAATTAGGTTTATGGAAAACATGACGCTGGATGATGAAACACTCCACCTTGGCCTTTAATTCAACAGAACAATAACTCTAGTCTCCTGCAAAAGTACACTCAAACCTGAGCAATGTCAGGACTTTGTAATTAGTGCACCAAATATTTATTCCTCCAAAGTGTTGCCTTTCTCTGCTAAGATGTGATGTCTTTAATGGAGCTGGATAACGTATATCCTCCCCTTTCTCAGTTCTTCCCCCATCATTCAGCAGGAAGACATTTATCAAGATACCACTCTTACAGGACCTCTTGTTAAAAAGCTTTCCACACCTCCACAGACACCTTATTGCAGCCTTCTAGTACTTAAAGGGGGCCTACAACAAAGATGGGGGGGGGGACACTCTCTATCAGGGAAGTTAGTGATAGGATGAGGGGTCATGGTTTTAAAGTGAAAAAGGGTAGATTTAGAGTAGATATTAGGAAGAAATTCTTTACTGTGAGGGTGGTGAGACACTGGAACAGGTTGCCCAGAGCAGTTGCGGATGCCCCATCCCTGGAAGTGCTCAAAGTCAGGCTGGATGGGGCTTTGAGAAACCTGGTCTCGTGGAAAGGGAAGGTTGGAACTAGATGATTATTAAGGTCCCTTCCAACCCATACCGTGCTATGGTACTATGATCTCATATTGGCTCAAGTTCAGAGCTTCCTTTACAGGATAAGGGAGAAATTAAATGAATTTATTGCACCAGCAAAGCTTTGGCTTACATTTCTGGGGAAAAAAAAGGTTTTATTTGAAGCCATGTTTCTGAATCTTAGCTTGGGATCTTGAGAGTCATCCTCCCCAATCTCATATGAAATAAAGATCTTAGCTAGATCCCATTCCCTGGAAGATACAGTTCACTTCATGCCCACCGTTAAGAGGTATCAGATCAGCACATATGTTGATATCCAGGCTGGAAACATCTACTGATGGCTGAGAAGCAAACCTGGCAATTATTAAGTCTTCTGTGCAGGGGGAGAGCTGTCAGACTCTGCCCTCATCACTGCTTTGGTCTGGGACCATCTGGCTCTTCGCCTGACTCTACCCTCATCACTGCTTTGATGCTCTTTGCCAGAAGAGCAAGTCGGTGCAAAAATGAATAATTTTTCTCTCTCTCCATAGATTCAACTCATCCATCCTTCTCCTCATCTGTGATACTGCCAGTGACAGGTATGCCATTTTGTCTGACTTCATCACCCAGAGCAGTTACTTTGCCTTTCAATTTGCTGTCCTGCCAAAGAGATCCATCACCGTTGTAAGAGCTAATAAATAAACTGCAAGACCCATTTATTTCCATGTATCAGGTGAGAAGTCCGTAAAAAAAGTGTAAACAGAGACTGTTTAAGCACTTAAGCTTTTTATAAAGAAGTTTTCAAAGACTTATAGGTGACGTAAAAGAAAGTAGATCAACCAAAAGTCTGGTTTTTAAATGAAGCAATCTTGAGATTCTTTCTCTGAGACTTTCTGTGAATTCAGAGAATAACTTTAACTGGGAAAAAAAAAGCAAACAAACAAAAAACAGGAAAAAATGTAACTATTTAAATGGTGTGTTTCTGTCACATTTTCAAAGGGGCGATGGGCAAAGAAAAGATTTCCTCACAGCTAAACTGATGCATTTAGATCAGTCTCAAGAGATTTTCTTCTCCCCCTTTCCCATCTTCCATGCAGCCATTAGCTGCTAAACCATAAATTGCCTCTCACTCTGCACGTGTTGAAAACTTTGTACAAGGGCTCTTGATTCCAGCTGGAGTCTGCTGACAACTGTACTGCACGTTACTATAACGAGGAATAATGGTGTGAGATAAAGAAAGGGAAGGAGGAATATTGCGAATTAAGCCAGAGACCGCAACATCACTAGTCCCTCTTTGTTTGGCTATGGTCAATCTCAAGCTGCCCAGGTCCCTTCTGGCTGGGTCCTGTTTGTCCCGGGGAGCAAAGCAATGGTGCAACACGAGAGAACTCTTGCCTCTGGACACAGGGACAAGATGAGACCCTACCAGGCCTTGCCTGCTTCTCCCAGTTGGAGTAATTGCCGTAACTGAGATAACACCAGGTGCTAACCATGTTGATTTTCTGTTTTAACAGCTATCTTTTTTGTTCTGCTTATCATTCCTGCTGTCTTTGTGTGACTCACCAAGCAGTTAATACGGTAAGCGGGATGGAACCAGGAAAATGTGAAATCTAAAAAAAAACCAAAAAAAAATATCCCTATCAGTGGAAGAGCTATCAACTGGATCAGCCATCTCATTATTGTGCTGCTTAGATTTCTGAATACCTTCTTTGGTATTAAATAAATGACCCTGGATTTAGGGCTGTCTGGTTCAGCCATTCAATACAGGCACAAGAAAAGAGGGAATCAGGGCTTTTGAAATCAAAAAGCACGTTTTGTCCCAGGCATTGTGGAACTGAGAATGGCAGATGAAATTACAGGTGCAAAATTAATCCCGTGGGGAAATTAAGGTTAATTATGCAAATATGTTGGTTTCAGAGAGATGATGCAATCAGTCTTTTTCTCTCTGGCTAACCTGTGAGAAGTCTGGTGTAGCATCTGCCACCACGACCACGTAATTCTTCTTCTTTCATCCCCCTGATTTCTCAGACGTGTCATCACAACTTTGTACTTCAGACTTATTTTAGTTTGGGCTCCTCGCTGTTTCTATTACTACACAGAGATGCACCAAGGCTGTTCCTGTTCACAGGCTCCCCAGCCTAGTTAAGCCGAGATGTCCCTATTTGACACCAGGGAGTTCTCCTCGTCTGTCTTTGCTAATCCTCAGCCCCATTTCTCTTCATGTTCCTTACTGATTACTGATGGGCTCTGCTTCTCATCTGAATGGGGATTCTCTCAAAAGAGGAGGAGGGGAGGACCTTGTGAAACCACAACAGCAGTGTTTTTTTGCCAGTTCTTAATAGGATAAAGACATAGAATGTGTAGACAATGCTTTGAAACATGTTTTAGTGAAGTTAGCCAACCATGGCGCAGATCACCTGCACCTTTGTGAGATTTTTGAGAATATGACAGGTGAAAAATTGTCAAACATCATCTACATTTCACCAGCCCTCCACTTGGTGGAACAAGTGATGAAATAGCTGATACCAGATGAAATAGTAACAGATCCCAAGTGTCTTCTGCAAAAAGTACTGTGTGGTTTTTCATAGTACATACAGAAGAAGCCACAGAAAACCTGCCTTTTCCCAGCTGTAGTAAAGTCGCTGCAGAGAGGACTTCTCAGGGAATTGCAGCATTCAGAGCCAAACTCATGAAACTGATGACTTGCCCCAGAAGAAACCAGATTGTACCAGTGACTGCAACACCAGAAGCAGCAAATGAGGAGGAAGCCTGGACATTCCAATCCAATGTGCGAAGGAGGTAGAAAATATTACGACAATTCATATGGGGACAGAGTGACTTTCCACCTACACGGTGTGGGTGGAGGAGGTATGCCCCATCATTGACAGATGGGGAAAGAGCCCTGCCTGAAACTGCTTCCCCAAAACACTTCTCCTCCTCCTACCCTATAGCAGATGCATTGCTAATATAACTGCAGGCCCTCCCAAGCCACCAGGCATACATATGGACCACTCAGCCCAGCACATTAGATGATGGCACCATCATTACAGCCCACACACCACCTTCCCCACAAAGGGAGATGCTGGACACTTGATGTCCCTCCACCCCTTCCCTACCCAGATGGGCCAAATGCAGTCACACTTTTCTCCTCCTCAAACTGTTCCTCTTGGAAAAGGAAATTAAACC
The DNA here is from genome assembly GCA_013400335.1 of Eurystomus gularis. Taxonomy (NCBI): domain Eukaryota; kingdom Metazoa; phylum Chordata; class Aves; order Coraciiformes; family Coraciidae; genus Eurystomus; species Eurystomus gularis. The sequence continues at coordinate 210,686 of VZZY01011292.1, read as the reverse complement.
CATTTACCCTCTGCACATAAGCTGAAAATCTTACTGGATTCCCTCACGGTTCAGTATTCACATGCATTTGTCACCGCCTTCCTCTTTCCCAATTGTTTTGGGCTAGCCCCTTCCACAACAGTTCCTACATTATTCCTCTGGCTCAGAAAAGGGTGCTGCAGATTGTGGCAGCTGATTAATTTGACAGCTCCTTTCGTAGCTGCAGAGCACCAAGAGAACCTAGCGCAAAGGCATTTGAGGACAGCCTCGAACATACACAATACTTGACATGTACTTATATTATTGGGAATTTGTGAAGTGTGAATGGCCTTCTGCCTCTTTATAGCCACGCTCAGCCTGGTAGGATGAGGTTCATCTGATGAAGTGCAAACATCTACGTCTGAGGCAACCAATGGGGAGAAACGAGTCCCTTTAGAGAGCAGTTCTTCTCAACCTATTGCCTGTATACGTGTGTATCTGTGCATATTTATTTAATTAATCATAGAATCGTACAATACCAGGTTGGAAGGGACCTTAAGGATCATCTAGTCCAACCTTTCAAGGTAAAAATATAGTTTAAATGAGATGACCCAGCATCCTGTCAAGCTGAATCTTAAAACTGCGCAATGTAGGGAAATCCACCATTTCCCTTGGGAGATTCTTCCAATGTCTAATTGTTCTCATGGTGAAAAATTTTCTTCTGGAGTCCAGTCAGAATCTTCCCCCAAGAGTAACTTGTACCCATCACCCCTTGCTTTTTCCATGTGACTCCTTGCAAAAAGGAGTCTCCATCTTCTTGGTAGCCACCCTTTATGTACTGGTACATGGTTATAAGGTCTCCCCTAAGCCTCCTCAGGGCTGAACAAACCCAGTTTTCTCAGTCTTTCTTCATTTATGCCACAAAGCTGTATATACATAACTCATGATCTAAAGGCAGCTATTTCTCTGCATTGACTCTAAACGATGCCCAGATTGACCAGATTAGGTATAGATGTTTACATGGCACATGGCAAAAACAGCATAGGATGAATCCCACCCTTATAATTCAGGAGGCACGAGATCTTAGTGTAGTTTTCTATTTTGTGATAGAGTGTATATATGTCACTGATTTACTGGTTTGTATTCCTGTTGCGTTATTCTCACTCTGTAGCCTTGATATTTATATTTCCCATGGCTTTTTTTTATTCCTGTTGGAACAGGAGCTTATTGGCACTCTGGATCTTTATAAAGATGGATGTGTAATGCTGTTATTTTGTATGGGAGCAAACAACAATCTGTATTTACGCAGTAGGTGACAGGTTTTCACACCTGTCAGCTGCTCTGAAGGCTGCAAGCAGTGGTACTAAGCTCTTCTACTTCACTCAGTTGATGCACGTTACTTATCGCTGACATACCTCTGTTAAGCGCTGTGGTGGCTGGCGTGGATTGTCCTGCTCAAGGTATTTCAAGGACACGGCAAATATTTCAGCTTCTCCTACCATACACATTTTTATGCAGGTAACAGGAGCAGAGTCACATATCTTCTACTGCTCCGGTGGTTATTCCTCCTTTCCCTAGGCAGATTGGCTCAGGGACCCTCTCCCCCCATTTTGTCTTTGTTTCTTGGAAATTAATGGACACACACTGCTGGTAGAGAACCTGTGAGCAATAGTGGGTTACAGACTGGACAATTGTTATGGGGTTTAATTTTCTTGCCTATCAATGTCTACATAGACAGTCTGGACCCGGGTCACCTCCAGCATGGGAGCTGTGTACATACTTTATCAGAAAGCTGTAACTCTCAGCCGAGCTGTTCTTTACTCCTCAGCAGGGCTTGTTGGCCCTCAGGGCAAATGTTTGTGTTTGAGGCTTGAGCCTTCAATACAACGAGCAGAGAGCAAGTAGAAATCAGTAGGACCCAGCCTGGGAGCAAAATGCCACCACTGGAAGAGGTAGTGGCCAAAGGTGCACCATCGCTGTTCTGCTTTCCTCATGGCCGCTCTCACTTGCTTTACATGAGATGTGGGGGTTGTTTTTATTTTGTAGACTTTGATTATCTCAGCATGGAACAACTAATAAAGAATAACAATAAATAGTTCTGGATGTTTGAAAGGCAGCTTGTTCTTCTTGCTATTGCTCTAAACTTTGAAAAATATACGATTTATCTTCTGTTACCCTCTCATTTTAACAAAAGGTATGACAGAACTCAGGAACGTGTCGCAGGAAGGTTCGTTCTAAAGACCCATGCTAGACCTCACATCACATGTGTGCTATCACAGCTAACCTTTAAAATGCAGGAGGAAATGAAAAATATTTGGGCAAGAGGATCTCTGGCAATGCTGTTTCCAAAATGGATAATGGAAGCAATAGGTTTTTACAATCTAAGGGCAGTGGAGCTCTCTTAACCCTAACCAACTCCAAGGGGTGGAAACACACGTACTCCTATACCATGGGCAGGAACCCAAGTGTGAGAAAATGTGTTTTTCCAGCAGTCTGCAGTGTGAGACTCAGCGTGCACATTGCAACACATCATCATATATGCTTTCATACATGTGTCTCCATATGAGCTGGTCTCTTCACAGTGGAGGTAAGAGGAGTCTAGAGACACTCAGCTATCAAATGCAGGTGTCCAACTAGGTTGAGTAGTTTTCCAGACCCCCATGGACCACATCAAACATTGACTTCATTGACTGTACCAGGAGCTCAGACAGCAGCTCACATGGAAACACCTACAGATTGGTCTGGTTGGTTCAAGATAAGTATCTGCCGTGATCTGAGACACACAGGGGTGTTGGAGACATCTACAAAGGGCTGGAAGCTGCAACACAGGACCTGTGGGAGGCCTGTCCTCCTCCACACTGATAGCTAGAAGCCAAGCAGCACCATTTGTTTGTGCCCAACCTGCAGAATTACCCCAACATCTGAAGACCTACTATAAGATGTCCCAGTAAGTGAGCTGGATCATAGCCCTAGAAGTCATGAAGACTTGCAGAATCTGTCACTCACCTCTGTAGATGCATCTCTGAAGAAAACTGATGAAAACATTTTCTGCCACCCTAAGACAAAATAATTTCTAAAGTTTAAATTTAATCATGTTTTTTTTGGTTGCAATAACAAAGGAAAAATAACAATAGGTGGGTATTTTATGTTCAAGTATTGTTTGGTGGCCAAATGGTCCTTGTCTTAGACAATTTAGATGGTGGATATATGGCAAGGTTGAGAAGGCAGTGAAACAGCACAGGTGTACTTCTCAGCCTTAACACTGCAGCTACCTCCACCTTTACTAGATAACAGCATGGCAGGGCAAATATGTGCTCACCTGGGGAGTAAAAAGCCATGTGGGCAAAGACTTCAGCCCTCCAGCAAGCATCAGCTTCACCAGTCGTTTCCAGGTCTCCAAGTCTCAAGTTATTTTCTCCTTGAGTCTTTCTGCAGAAGAAATTAAAAAGATACTCATTAACTAGATGACGTTTTTAAAGCTGTGTCATTCATACCCATATCAAATATGCCCCTTTCTGTCCAGAGACTCCAGAGGCATCATCCTAACCATGGGGAGGTCCATGCAGGAGGAAGGTGCAGTCCATGGCTGCAGTGCAATGTGCTGCTGCATAAAGGGTTTGGGCCTTTTGCAAGAAACGAAACTGATTCTTCTACCATGCAGAAGACAGCCTCCAGCTTCCTCTGTCTTTCTAACACAGCCCTTTCAACCAGCTGATGTACCACCAGGATCTAGCTGTGCAATGACCAAGAAGTCCATCAGGGATGAGGGCTCACAGATCAAAGCTCAGAGCTCGGTGATCCTTGGAGAGGGTCCCAGAGAGATGTCACTGTAGATGTCCCCAGGAAACCTCCCACCTCCTCAGGGAAGCTGGCAGCTGCACTGCCATAAGCTGATGAGAAAGTTGATTTTGCTTGGCAGGTCTGAGGTGGGAGGTGGGTATCGGAAACACCCTGCTTCAGCGTTTCCAGACCAAAATTCTCAGAATTTCCATTTCAAGGGGAATTTGGAAACTCTTGGGGTTTTGTTCTGATTCAGACTGAAACCACATTTTGAAATGACAAAATTTCCTGTGCACAAGTAGCCCTGTTTTCCAGCTCACTGCTCAAAACCAAAAGTTTCTCTCTCCTCCAATTTCTAGAGTTTTCTGAGGCTCAAACTCCCTCAATCCGTGGTAAAGTTCTGATTTAGGGCAGTTGAAGAGGAAAATAACAAAACTGAAGGTTTTTATACTCTCCTTTTTACCCATAAGTCACAGCGTACAGTAAAGTGAAGATAATTCTATCTTCAATTTATGGATTGGAAATGGAGGCAGTGAGGTGACGTTGTAAACCAGTCTCAGTCCTAGTCCAGTGGTCCGAACACTCAGAGTAAAATCTCAAAGCCCCAGGAGTAAATTACTATTTACAATTTATGCATGTAGCAATTTGTTAAAACAAGTCTGGAAGCCAATGTGATACTTAGAAAGTAAATATTAGTTCATAGAATCATAGAGTCATTTAGGTTGGAAAAGACCTCTAGGATCACCACGTCCAACCTTCATCCCAACATCTCCCTGACCACCAGACCACGTCCTGAAGCACCACATCTACTCATTTTTTGAAAGCATAGTAGAAGACCTGGTATCTTGGATCTGAAAATCTCGCTGATATTATTAGGACACGTGAAAAAAGAGTATTCCCAGAAAATATCCTGAGGGTTGTGTAAAATCAGTCAGATGCAGCATTAAAGCTTTGCAGCATGTGCAGTGTTATCTCAGTGTAACTCCTCCCCAGTTTAAAATTTTACTAATTCCTCCGCATCAGATCTGAGATCTCAGTTTTCCTGCCTAATCAAGGTTTCCTCCAAGCCCAGTTTACAGCTGGTCTGGCAGAGGTTTTCCTCTTCCCCTTCTACTCATTTGCTACCTCTATGCAAATATGTTTAATGACCCAGTTGTTTTGATGGTGCCATTCCCCTTTATAAGCTCTCAACAAACTTTTCTGCTGGCTCACCGGAGAATAGTAGGGTTTGGAAGGGACCTCTGGAGATCTCATCCAACCCAGGAGGGTAACCCAGGGTGCCCAGAATCGCAGCCAGGTGGGTTTGGAATCTCTCCAGAGAAGAAGACTCCACAACCTCTCTGGGCAGCCTGGGCCAGGCTCTGACATCCTCACAGCAAAGACGGTTTTCCTTATGTTCAGATGGAACCTCCTGGGTTCCAGTTACTGTCTGTTGCCCCTTGTCCCTGTTGCACCACTGACAAGAGTCTTGCCCCATCTTCTTGCTCCCCTCCCTTTAGCTATTGATCAGCATTGACCACATCCCCTTTCAGTCTTCTCTTCTCCAGCCCAACAGCCCCAGGGCTCTCAGCCTTTCCTCGGCACAGAGATGCTCCAGGCCCCTCAGCATCTTTGTGGCCTCTGCTGGACTCCCTCCAGTAGCTCACTGAAACTCAAACCTTCAGTTCATATATTCAGGGCCCTTCTGTTTATCTCACATGGGGTTTTGCTCTAGGAGTTGCCAACCATGACTTTAGCTCTTTGTGCTGGTTTTGGCTGGGGTAGAGTTAATTTTCTTCCCAGTAGCTGGTGTGGGGCTGTGATGTGGATTCGTGCTGGAAACAGTGTTGATAGCACAGGGATGTTTTAGTTGTTGCTGAGTGGTGCTTACACAGAGCCAAGGCCTTTTCTGTTCCTCACCCCATCCCACCAGCAAGCAGACTGAGGGTGCATGAGAAGTTGGGAGGGGACACAGCCAGGACAGCTGAACTCAACTGACCAAAGGGATATTCCAGACAATATGACATCATGCTCAGCATACAAAGCTGGCGGAAGAAGAAGGAAGGGAGGAGACATTTGGAGTGATGGCATTTGTCTTCCCAAATAGCCATTACATGTGATGGAGCCCTGCTCTCCTGGAGATGGCTGAACATCTGCTGCTGATGGGAAGTGGTGAATGAATTCCTTGTTTTGCTTTGCTTGTGAGCATGGCTTTTGCTTTATTTGTTAAACTGTCTTTATCTCAGCCCACTTCTACCCTTCCAATTCTCTTCCCCATCCCACTGGTTGAGGGGGGGCTGGGGGTGAGTGAGCTGCTGTGCTGGGCTTCGTTGCCAGTTGGGATTAAACCACAACACCTTTAAATAAAAAAAAAAGGCACTGAAGATCAGACAGAAGGTGCTGTAGAGATGCAAAGATCCATGATTCATTGCTCCTCCATTTAACGGGCCAACAATAATGTTTCACTTATTTGGACGAAGAATGAAGAGGGATAATTGTTTTTCAAGTCTCCAGGCTTTCCAGATTATTTGGTGACTTTGCAACAACAATGCGTAACATGAAAATAGAGATATTGTTTGTTTTTCAATAAACCGAACCTTCCTCTCTTCTAATAGCTCCCGGCAAGATAAAGAAGGTAGGTTAGTGGAATAATATTTTTTCTTCCTTTTTCTAGATCCACATTTAACTGAAGGCAGGAAGTAACTGATGGGACCTCCTGTGAGACTCAGGAAACACCCTCTGTGGCTTTGAGTCCCATTTCCCAGGAAAAAGCCTGTCACTGCAGGGTGAGATTAAGAGATGTGCACTTCCCCTTGACAACCAACTAGGACATAGGCTTGGTAGTGCTAAAAACAGCACGTGTTTCATGCACAACCACACACAGTACATTTGCTGCCTACATGAAAGAGATGGGCAAATCCAAAAGCTTCAGTCTGTCCAACCCAGCAGATGAAGATGGCATCTCCTTTGCCCGGGAGATGGCAAAGCCCCAGTAAGGTGCTCCCAGCCTGCCTTCCCCACATGGCAGCCAGAGACACTCCTGGAGAGCTTTACAAATAAGCATATTGTATTTACTCTTGTGAAATGTTATAGCTGCTCAAAATCTGGATGCTTCAAAGGAGTTTTGCCCAGCTGCTTTCTCAAGCAGAGCCCAGATGATGCCGCTCTCTTGATCTTCTTGTTTCCTTCTTTTCTGGGAAAGGATGTGGCAACGTGTTGTTCAGTCCAAGGAGTTTGAACCATTGGTGTTTTTGGGAAAGGACTTAAGTAAATTCCATGATCCAGCCCTTTGCAGTGAAGGGAACTTAGACAGGGGTTGGGCCACCTGCAAGCAGCATGCTCATTCAGAGAACCCCAGCAAGCGATGCAATGAGCAATAGGACTTGACTCATGGGGTTTAGCTTCCAGCATCCCCGCACAGCTCCTGGGCAAAACCCCCACCTGGAGTCCAGCTCTGGAGCCCCCAGTACAAGAAGGACATGGATCTGTTGTAGTGGGTCCAGAGGAGGGCCATGAAGATGACCCAAGGGCTGGGGCACCTCTCCTATGAGGACAGACTGAGAGAGTTGGGGTTGTTCAGCCTGGAGAAGAGAAAGCTCCAGGGAGACCTCATTGTGGCTTTCCGGTATCTGAAGGAGGCCTACAGGAAAGCTGGGGAAGGACTTTTACAAAGGCTTGTAGTGATAGGATGAGGGGTGATGGCTTCAAACTTGAAGAAGGGAGATCTAGAGTAGAAATTAGGGAGAATTTCTTCACTCGGAGGGTGGTGAGACACTGGCACAGGTTGCCCAGGGAGGTTGTGGATGCTCCATCTCTGGAGGTGTTCAAGATCAGGCTGCATGGGGCTTTGAGCAGCCTTGTCTATTGGGGGTGTCCCTGCCTATGGCAGGGGGGGTTGGAAGTAGATGATCTTTAAGGTCCCTTCCACCCCAAACCATTCTATGATTCTATTAAAATAATTTTTCCTTTGTGTCTAAAATCCCAGCAATGCACCGGTGCCTGGAGCTCTCACTATAAATGGATGGACACAAAGCAAAATGACCTTCCCCTCTCAGTGCAACTATATCTTCCCAGCAGACAGGAGCTTCCCATCCCACCAGGGGCACATCCATGATGCATGGACCAGCTCTGAGCCCACCAAAGGTCTATGTTTTATATATCCCTATTCTATAGGCAGGAGCAGCAGAAACCAGAGTAAATCACAGATTAAAGCTGCCTGGGAGGATGCTCCTGGAGCTGAGAACCATGGGGCTAGGTCAGCCTTCTGCTCAGCTCCAAGCTGGGGAGTTGTGTGAAGCACCCCTGATACCTGCTGGAAGGCAGCCTCCAAGATCATTAAATTTTATGGGGTTTTTTTGCTTCTTATGTATTTTACATGCTTGCTGTGGAGGGGAGAGCATTTCTGGGTACTGCCAGGGCAAATGGTCCTGGGGAGACCCCAGGGAGCTGGTGGAGGGGTGACTCAAGGGGGTGACTGGGGTGTGGGGGATTCCAGCAGAGCCTGGAGAGCAGGGGTGGCAGGGCATGGGGACGGGCAGTGGTGAGGATGAGTGTGGTTTCAAGCCCCAGCTTGAGGAGTGAGGAGTTTGTTAAGTGAGTCAGAGGAAGCCCCATGAGCAAGCCCAGAGGCGTCTGCAGAGGTCCCTCAACCTGAAGTAGCACTGATGGTTTCACCCCATCAATGGTGTGTGTCAGCATTTGAACTGAGGAGCGAAAAATCCGTTGGGGTAGGGGAGCTGGGACCACAGAGGCTACAAAGTGGGGTGTGAGTGATGTTCCTACCTCACTGAGCAACACAGCTGGCACAAGCAAGTGCTATTGCTACTCTCACCATGGTAGCTGGAGATGACAAGAGCAGAAGTCCATAATGCTACTGGGCACTGCCTAGTGGTCTGTGGTGAGATCTGGTTGCCTGTGCTCAAGTGTCCAGAGCCACTGGAGATGCCCTTGGGGAACTTCACTGGCCTCTGGCTGCTGGCCCAGATGGGTGCAGGTGTCTCCCAGGGTCCTGCAGCAGATCAGCCAGCCCCACTGGATGTCTTGCATACATCAGTGTATCTCAGGTGGCCCTGGATGCCTCTGTTTATGCAGCTGAGACATGCCTGGATCTCTGCTGGGTGCAATCAGAGCTCAGACACCTGTCAAATGTCAAGACACCTCCATGTAGATGCCTGACTCTGCACCTGAACACCACCCCATGTTTCTGTGCAGCCTCCAGAGAAGTTTGTCCTGGGTGAGCAATGAGACCCAGTAGGCTGATGAACAACAGCTCCTGAGCTGAGAAGTTCAGACTCAAGCTGGTATCTCTATGGGACAGTTTGTATGAGCTGTTTGCATCATGAGCCACTTTTTTCATGCACATTCATAGGAAAATTGGCATCTGATGGTGACACTTTTGTAGGTGTTATGGCATCTTCAGATCGGTTTTGGACAGCCTATCTCCTGCAAGGACGCTGTAGGTACTAGAGCATTACTAGTAGTGGAAATCTCAGGGGGAAGCAAATTCTAGTTTACATGTAAGGTGACCCTACGATTTAGCACTGGAGCAAATGATTTACATTGTGAACTACTCAGGAATTAAATTTTATGGCATACATTGATCTTTTACACCCATTGAATATATTTCATGAAATCAGTTACACATAAATCTGCAGAAAAGGTCCAGAAGCAGAGCAGAGAATGAAGTTATCCAAGCAAAGTATCACAGAAATTTATCTTTGACTGGTCAAAGCTTGCTCTATGATCCCTGAGCCTGTCTGGTACCTCAGCTCCTGCTCCCAAGGTACCTGGTCCAAAAACAAGCAAACAAAATCCAGCAAGTAAATTTACATAAGCATATTCTGCATGTAAGTTCAGGGATAGTGATTAATGTAGATTATTTCCTTCCTTCTCCTTGTTTTGTTTATATACAGACCTCAAGAAAGCTGAGATGTTCCTCCTATGATTTGTTGTCTTCCTCCTTTCCACCTCCCTCTCTCCCTTTATCCTCTGCCGTTTTCATTGGTTCTGTTGGTCAGAATATATCTGTAGGATAACTCTTAGAGATTCTCCGCAATTCTTGGACTTTTTGCATTCCTCATCCCAGGGTGAATCACAGAATCACTGAATCATTGAGGCTGGGAGGGATCTCTTGAGGTCCTCTAGTCCAGACCTCTGCTCAGGCAGGGTCAGCTAGAGCAGGTTGTCCTGTACTGTGTCCAGTTGAGTTCTGAGTATCTCCAGAGCTGGAGACTCCACAACCTCTCTGGGCAACCTGAGCCACTCTAGACCCACACCCTTCCTCAGGAGGTGAGGGACAAGTCAGCACCACATTATCAGTGATATCTAATGAGGAGAGGAAGGAACTACAGTCTGATATTGGGTGTGGAGAAAAAGCAAAAAAAAAGGCAAAGCCCCTCTAGCCTCAGTGACAAGCTCTGATTTCCTTGCCCATGGGCTGTTATCCAGCCTGTCCCTCCAGAGTGGCCAGGGCAAGGACTCCTCCTGAGAGCTCCCTCCAAGGGTGGGCAGCCAAGCAAATTATCTAGAGGCTCTGCTGACCTCCTTCTCCCTTTTATCAGAGAAGGTGTTCTGAGAGACAGAGCTGGAGAACTGCTAGAGAAGGAAGCAGGATGGATGCTGCACAGGACATGTGGGGAAAGCTCCTGAGCCTTTAACACCCAGGATGTGAAGTGGGGCTTATTCCCGCGGACAACCACTATCGAACAGAGAAACCTGGTCCCTCCCATAGAGCTGGGTCAACATGTCCTCCAGCTGCCCCAGTGTGAGGAGCTGGACCTCGTTCTTATCATTCTCAGCAATGACGGCCCAAGCCTTCCTATGGTTGGTGTCCACCTCGCAGCAGGCACTTGACCAGATGTGGCTGGGTTTATTAACCCTCCCGTTGGCGATATAGTTGTTCCCAGGCACAGTGCCCACGACGACGTAGGTGTTGTTACAGCCCTGGGTCCTCCTGATCATCGTTTGTTGCTCGTAGTTGTTCCAGGCACCACCATTGAGCTTCTCATTCTGGGGCACTATGTTGGTGAGGGTGAAGGTAGCCGTTCTGCTGCTGGGGTCGTGGTGATGGCTGCTGGGGTTCAAATGGCCACGGTTCAAACCTGTCAGGTTCTTGTAGTCTTGCAGGATAGCCTGGCTCTCTTTGAGTTGCTCTAAGCTGACGCCGAAATGATTTAAGAGAGTCCGCTCTCTTTCCATAGTTTTGGGATAAGTTGGACCCATCAGCTTGATTGGTAAAGAAAAAGGAAAGGTGTTAGTGTTGCAGATGGGAGTAGTGGAGCAGGTTTCCCTGGAGCAGAAGTCTCTGAGTGCTGAGCACCCATTTTTTTGTCATCTCAGTGTAGGAAAATGCACGAATTAGAGAGAAATCATAAAGCTGCCCCTCCCCAAGGAACACAAGAGATGAAAAAAAAAAAAAGCTCAGAATTTGACTGCTCTTGGTTTTACTTGTGACTTTTGAAATCCAGTCTGCAGCCTCTGGTGAGAATGTGGCTGGATGCATGAGACAACGAGCATTTCCCACCCCCAGGTTTGAAAGGTGACTTTGGCGAGACATCTCCCCTGCCATCTGGTTCCCCTTCCTCCCTTCTCCACATCCCACATCTGCCCGGGGCTCTCCCCAGTTCCTCCCACCCCCATTAATCACACCTAACCTTCATCACCTACATCTAATCATGCTGTCATCAGCCCTGGCCTTTGCTCAGCTCCATTGCCCCAAGAGCTCTCTCAGCCTCTGTGAATGGTTTTCATGCCTGTTTTGAATCCAATTTGTCAAAACCCTGGAGTTTTACAAGCTTAGAGAAAACAAGCACATAGATATCCCCTCTGCAGGCTGGATGTCTTAGGGAGTCCTTGAAGGTAGACAGGATGGGAAGAGGATGAGCAGAAGAGCCACGGAGCCCACAGCACTACCAGGAGGAGATGAGGAGGACTCAGACCCTTCTCCTTTTCTCCTGCTTTGCCCCTTCACTTGGGAAGAAGTCTGTGTGGTTGCTGCAGGTGTGCCACTCTCCTGGAACACCACTGTTTGCCTCCTCTAAGCTCCTACGCTACAAGATGTGTTGGGAAGCCATTCCTAGAAGTGAGGTGAGCCTCTTAAAGGACCTGATAATCCCCAAAGAGACCCAGGGGACTTCAGTACTGCAAAAAGACCTCTGAAGAAAGTTAGCAAATCACAGATTTCACAGATGGACTGGGTCTGCGGTCCAGGAGGAAAAAGGAGAGTTTTTATCCCCTCTAAATGTGGAGGCTGCAGTGGTGCAACACCAAATTAGTTGCTTGGGTTCCTACGAGTAACATGTGCAAATGCTTTTTTTCATAACTACAGCGCCTTTCATATTTAGGGAAACTTATGTAGCCTTCCTCTGGAACAGGGCATATGGCTTTCTTCTGTGGCTCATCTTCACATAAACTCCCTACTCCTACTGTATCCCTAGCAATGACCTGAATTTCCTCTTCTTCTGTTCTGTAATTTGCTTGGTCTTATTTTACTGAAGGACTGAAGATTTTCAGAAGGACGTTTGGGAGGCATCTGCAGTTTGAAGAGATCTGTGTGTCTGGTGGATCCCTCTGAACCAAGCCTGAGGCAATGGTGGTAAGGGCCAACTGCAGGTGAATGCACTTCTGACTTTGATACAGATCCTACTCACTGTTCACTGCCTGAAATATAGAATCATAGAATGGTTTGTGGTTGGAAGGGACCTTAAAGATAATCTAATTCCAACCCCCCTGCCACAGGCAGGGACACTTCCCACTAGACCAGGTTGCTCAAGGCCCCAGCCAACCTGGCCTTGAACACCTCCAGGGATGGAGCATCCACAACTTCTCTGGGCAACCTGTTCCAGTGACCCACCACCCTCAGAGTGAAGAACTTCTTCCTCACATCTAAATTTCCCCTTCTCTAGTTTAAAGCCATCATGCCTTGTTCTACCACTACAAGCCCTTGTAAAAAGTCCCTCTCCAGCTTTATAAGTTCACCCAGTGTTAACCCAGCCCTCTGATTGCTGAGTGCCTCTGCCTAAATTTTTTCACTGGGCCATCTCATCCAGTTCTGAGTTTCTCTGCACTTCTGTCACACCACTTACAAAGCCAAGCTGACTCTTAACTGAGAATAAATAAGCTATGTCAGGAATGCAAAACAGCTCAGGGTGAAGTGGAGATCAGACCCCAGCACAGCTGGTCCCTCAGATTTAGCTGCTCTAAATGAGCAGCTTTTCCTCATCTTTTGGTCCCTCATCACAGAACGGGACAGGGAGGGGGGTCATTTGATTTAATGTAATGTAAATTCATGTAATGTAATATAATTTGACCTAATGTTCCTGTAAGGCCAAAGCAGAAATATGGGCACTTTCAGGGTATGACTCATCTCATCCTCCTGCTGATGTCTCAGAGGAATCGTGTGGTGAAGGTGCTTGAAGTTAGGTGAGATGAATCTCATCCAGTGGGTCCATTTGCATGTGTGTGTGGGTGGAAGGAAAAATAAGTGTTTGGTTAAATACTGCAGTTCATCTTTTAATGACTGAAGAGTGACACACTGTAAGAGAGGACACTCACCTGGGGCTCAACCAGCCATGTCTTAGGTCTCTTGCCAGGTCCAGGCTGGTAGAGATAAGCAGAGTACACGGGAATACGCCTGTTCCTGTCGTACAGGGTGGCAAAGTAATACCGGTTCTTGTAACACTGGCAGATCCAGGCTGGGTTCTCCGGCTCCAGGGCTTCATTTGGGGGGGTTTCCCGGAAGAAAAACTGAGGGCATGAACTTTCAAAGGATGTCACCACCTCGCTGCATCCCAGCCAGAAGCAGCTTGCTGAGACCTGCAGCAGCAGCAGCAACAGCATCGTGGGGAGGATTTCAAGTGAAGGGCTCTTGCTCACCTGGAGGGCAAACACAGAGGTACACTCAACTTGGAGAGAGCTCATCATGGTCTATAGATATTTTTGTGCTTGTGGGACGTGGTTGGCAGAGGAAGGGGCTATGAAAGACCAAGGAGGGGACAACTTCTGTCCTTCTACATATGGAAAAACCAGCAGGGCAATCAGGATGAAGTCTAAAAGAGGCTTTAGGTGTCTGGAGGAGGCAGCAGTGGGAGAATTTAGCCCATCTAAGGGCTCAAGGATTCAAACCAACTCCATATCTAATCAGCTCACACAGCAGTTTTCTTGGAACTAAAGCATGATGTTAGGACAAGGCCACCTTTTCCAACCTACCTGTGTTAGCCAAGAGCTCAGCTTTTTCATTGGCATTGGAGAAAAAAGCCTGAAGCAACCCAAGCGCTGGAAGCCCCTACTTCAGAACAACATCTCCCTTCTGCTCTGAGGACCTTTCCACAGCAGAGGACCTGCAGCGGGGTGCATAGTCTTCTCAGCCACCTGCAGCTGAGCTGGGCTTTAGTCTTGCAGGGGATTCAGGAGAGAAATAACAGTGATGTTGCACTTCCTACATGTCTCTGGCTCCATCCAAGTCCACACAGTTATGCAGATCTTATGTAACTCCTCTGTGCTCGCAGTAGGATTAGTCTTTCCTAGAGTTAGGTCAGATGTTTAACCCAAAGTCATCCAATTTGGAGTCCTGGCTCTCAGCTGACACTGGGAAACATGTCCTGCTGCTCAGCTTGCATTTTCAAGGTGTCCAACCCCAGGCAATGAACGTGCAGACACATGGATACAGAAAGAGAAGTGGCCCAGCAGATGGTAGCAGCAAGCACAAGGGATGACACCTCAATCTCATCAGCACCCTGGCTGCTGCTGCTGCACTGATGCAGTTGTTAAGGGGCAGCAGCAAGCAAGGTCTCTCTTTGTGGTGAAAACTGCTGAAAAAATTCCATGTGATGCTTGGTGCTTCATCTTCTTTCAGATGCAAGCAAGCTTTTCCTTTGTCATTGCTAGACATTTGAGGGAGTGATTTTGAAATAACCAGCATTTTAAATAAGGCAGGCAGGACAAGCAGCTAAAAGGAGTCATGGGAGAGAAAGCTGCCCTGAAAAGCACAAACTCCACCTGTGGCTGGGGAAGGGTCTGAGCTGAGGACTGCTGAAGGCTTGGAAAGTCACCTTGCACATTTTGTTCTTTTCTTATTCTTTCCCTTGACCCTCATCTATTAATTTCTGTTGGATTCAGGATATTGAGCTAGAGATATCCTTGCTCTGACTCAAGACACCTGGTCTGTTATCTCTTTACTAGCGCTGGATCGGGAACGTGGTGACCAGTAAGCTGAAAACTGAGAAGAGGAACCACAAGAAGTGACTTATTACAGCACTCTGCCAATCACGACCGTATCTGCCCTGGCTCAGGTAGAGAAGTTACTAAAACGTCTTTCTTTCATACAACCTCCTCCACAAGCTTAGACTGTACCTAACTACCTTAACATCAGATAGATAGGAACCAACCTACCGTGTGAAAAAGCAGCACATAAATATGTTTATTCCCAGGACGCTGCTCGCAGCCCCAAAGTGGTCGAGGACTTTCAAATACCTCTGCTGCAGTCTGAGCCTGGCTGTGCCCTTAGGGCGGTTTATATATGACCTCCAGAAAGGCAGAGTTGTTAGATTGCTCAAACAGGGTTTCGAAGACGCTTGTCCAGGGGTGGAGCCAGGACCTGTGTTTTTCCAGAGGTCTTTTGCAAGGTCATGAGTGGAGTTATGGTGCTCAGCGAGCTCCCCCTGCTCTAATTCAACAGTTTGATGTGAATTTTCCAGGTGACTTGGCAACTGAAACTTAATTATGCAAGGTGTTTTATGGCATTTCTGATAACCTTGAGTCCAGTCTTCCCTACAGCTGCAAGCCAAACTCTGTCTGTGGGCCAAAATAAAACCTTGAATCTACCCTTTCCTGACGTTACACATGAAGGAGAGTACAAACCCAGCTCCCATCTGCTTGGTGTGTGCCGTCATTGGCAGGTAGTAGCTCATAAGATAAGTGATGTTGCCAGGTCAGGTGTAAAGGAGTGCCCGGCTGCACTAGCCACCCTCAGATCAGGAGGGGAATCTGCACCCAGCATCTTCAGTGCATCTTGTACAACCTTTGTTAGACTCCTGTGCTGCAGGCAGGGGCATTCAGACACAACCCAATGCCTGGTGTTCACTCTTAGCTAAACTAGACCTTGCTGGCAATAATCCATCCTCAAAGAGATGTCCAAGACAGGCAGGGGAAATTACAGTCATAGAATCATAGACTGGTTTGAGTTGGAAAGGACCTTAAAGATCACCTAGTTCCAACCCTTCTGCCATGGGCAGAGACATATTCTACTAGACCAGGTTGCTCAAAGCCCCATCCAGCCTGGCCTTGAACGCTTCTAGGGAGGGAACACCCACAACCTCTCTGGGCAACCTGTTCCAGTGTTTCACCACACTCAGATTGAAGAATTTCTTCCTACTTTCTAGTGCAAATCTATCCTCTTTCCATTTGAAACCATTACCCCTTATCCTATCACTACCCTCCCTGATAAAGAACCTGTCCTCATCTTTCCTGTAGGCCCCCTTTAAGTACTGGAAGGCCAAAATAAGGCCTCACTGGACCCTTCTCTTCTCCAGGCTGAACAGCTGAAAAAAAAACCCCAAACCAAATCTGTTTTCCTACAGTCAGACATCTCAGTTCGCCATCAGGCATCTCCTTGTGCATCTGTTCCCAAGGCTTCCCATGCTGATTGTTTCCCCAAAGCATCCTTGGCCAGGTTCAACACTTGGCTGAGGCAGCAGCTCAGCAGCAAGATCACTGCCACTGCTTCAGAGCATCCCACCAGCTTTTGGTGACTTTTCCAGATGGGTGACAGATTGCCAGAGCTGCTGAGGGTTTCAGATCTAATGCGATCTGGGGGATCAGCTTCTGGGAGTGCCAGCTCATAGTGGGGTAATTTATTGCCTTTGGGAATAGCATTCCTTCTTTGAAGTTGTGATCTGAGCATCACCGAAAGTGAATTTTTTCCTGGAGCCCACCTGATTTTATAATTTCTTCAAAGACTAGTGATTAACTCACATGGTGACAATTTCAAAGCTTCTTCCAGTCTCTTCTACCTCTAAGTGTCTCTCTCATATTGTCCAGATTTTTACTTCTTTTCTATGCTTGAGTTTTCTTCCCACATCATTTCTTCTCTTCTTGCCCTCCTTAAGATAAAACTTTAAAGAGCTGCCGAACACAGGACATGCATAAACTCTCATTTTCTCCTTGGAGGGGGGATGTTAGAGCTCGGCAACGGCAGCCCACCCTTTGTCTGATGTATTTATTCTGGAGCTAAGGAAACACTTCAAATATTGCAGGCAATGGTGAGAAAGGAGCAGGAGCTTACCTTGAAGGAGAGTCTCAGAACAGGCGGCTGAACCGTGGCTTCACGCTTCTCCCTGGAGAAACGTTTGACTGATCCCTCAAGAGTGCCACTGCAATATATACCCTGTCATAAATCTACCCCTTTTCATAAAAAGGGAAACTCACAGAAAAGAGACGAATTCTACTGTTATCTAGGGAGATTTGTTCATGCCTGCCCAGAAATGAGGTGACAATTGCTGTTTTCTGTTTCCTCAGGATTTCTCCTAAGTTTGCTGACTGGCAGCATCACGTGTCAGAAGCAGATAACTGTGTCTGGTGATTTCCCTTTCCATATCCTCATTCCCCATGGGGCACTGCTACTACTGCTGCAGTATCTACACATTTCTGTTCCTGGCAGACCATTTCTGGTGGCATTAGACCACCCAGCCCGTCTCTGAGTACACAGACATGTTCATAGTCTGTTCTTCTACAGCATCTCAGAATACAATTAATATGGTCAGGCTACATATTTTCCCTTGCCTGATTGCAAAGGCTTTGTGACCACACTTATTAGTGCCATCCTACAAACCCTGGAAGCACACCTTGGTCTCTGCTTGCTACCGTACAGCAACTGCCAAGACCATGTTCAAATAGGGTCACAATCTGCCCAGAAAGGAGGCTCGGTGAAGACAGGGTTTGTCCCTTTAGGAGTGGGTAAAAGGGATTTGGGAGGGAAGGTTTGGTAGGCTGTGCTCTCTTGACCTCAGAGGGCAGGTTGAATGGAGCTTTGAGTAACCTGGTCTAGTGGGAGGTGTCCCTGCCCATGGTGGTTGGAACTAGATGATCTTTAAGGTCCCTTCCAACCCAAACCATTCTATGACAGAGGGAATGAGAAGGATTGGCTCCTATAGTCTCTCTAAGGACAGCTGGAGGAAAGATGCTGGTTTCCTACATTATTAGTGGGATGGAAATGAGACTAAAGATTGTTAGTGACTTTGACCAAGAATCGTCAGAAATGGGTATGACAAAAGTCAGGAACTCTTAAAAGAGAGGAACTCTAAGAAGGGTCCCTTGTTCTGAGCTGCACCCTGGAGCAGCAATATTTTGTATGGCTGTTGATTAAAATCTGCAGGGAGCATGACTATTTTATCTTGGATTTTCCATTTCTATGCAGACCCCTAGTCCCCAGAACACACGCTGCATGTCTGACTCTACATAACTCTGAGCCCAAGGGTTCAGTTTCTCTGATCTAACAAATGCTCCCTCCTGTAGCCCAGCAGAAGCATCAGTGGGAAGCAGTTCCTCGTACTGGATTTCACTCCCTGAGCTCTGCCCTTGCCATCTGGGTCTGATCTTGCTACATTTTTCCAGTGCAAAAGCTTGGCCACTGAAAGCATGTCCCAAGTTATTGGAGCAATGTGATTGTGTAACGCTAGTCAAAACAGCATTTGAGGGACATTTCTGAAGAAGAATAGCAAGGTGCTGAGCGTGATGTCCAGGCAATCCTTGTTGTCTCTCTGCTTTTAACACAGTGAATTATCGGGTCATGGCTGGAGTGCTGCTGCTCACAGAAAGTCTTTATATAGAGAGAAAGGAGGAGGACAGGCAGTCAAGATCAAGTTTCTTCTTTCTTCAAAAAGGACTTTAAATATCCACAGTGAAAGAGTAACCAGTCAAGGCAGATACCAGCAGCTGTCCTGGGTTTGGCTGGGACAGAGTTAATTTTCTTCCCATCAGCTGGCAGAGGGCTGTGTTTTGGATTTATGTGAGACTAATCTGATAATACACCGATGTTTTAGTTGTTGCTAAGTGGCGCTTACCCAAAGTCAAGGATTTTTTAGTTTCCTGTGCTCTGCCAACAAGCAGGTGCACAAGAAGCTGGGAAGGAGCATGGCCAGGAGACCTGACCCCAACTAGCCAAAGAGCTCTTCCACACCACAGAACATCATGCCCAGTGTATAAACTGGGGGGAATTGGCTGGCAGGGGCCAACCCTTCCCTGGGCATTGGTCAGTGGCTGGTGAGCAACTACATTGTGCTTCACTTGTCTTTCTTGGGTTTTATTTCTCTCCTGTTTTGCTATAAAGAGAGAAAGCCTTGGGGGTGCTGGTTGATGAAAAGCTCAAGGAGAGCCAACAATGCAAACTGGAAGAGGGTAGATTTAGATCAGAAATTACAAAGAAGTTCTTCACTGTGAGGGTGGTGAGACACTGGCACAGGTTGCCCAGGGAAGCTGTTGATGCTCCATCCCTGGAGGTGTTCAAGGTCAGCTTGGATGGGGCTTTGAGCAACCTGGTCTAGTGGGAGGCGTCACTGCCCATGGCAGGGGGGTTGGAATTAGATGATCTCTGAGGTCCCTTCCAACCCAAACCATCCTATGATTCTATATTCCTTTTCACTACTATTATTATCATATTTATTATTATTATTATTGTATTTTAGTTTGCTTATTAAACCATTCTTAACCCACAAAGTTTTACTTTATTTCTGACTCTCCTCCCCATGCCACTGGGAGGTGGGAGGAATGATCGAGTGGCTTACATGGTGCTTACTCGCTGGCTGGGGTTAAACCACGACACCAGTGGAGGTAATACAATCAGTCCCCAGCTGTGATACCAGAAATGCAATGGCAACAGAGTTCAGGTTTTCAAAAGGTCTGATGGTCAAATCCCACACAGAGCAGCAGGCCAGTCTTAGATAAGAAAAAGTTTTTCCATGGAACTGCCGTCAACAAACGCTAACCTGGGTTAACGCTTACAGCAGAGCAGTGAAGCTGTTAAAAATCCTTACGTGGGCACTCAGCTTTTGGAAGTGGAGGAAAATGATTCCAGTATCCTCGTGAACGAATGAGCAGTGGGAATGAAACCAAACTCCTGCGCTTGTCCATGGTTTTAACGAATCTGGGCAAACTTTCCTGCACGTTTCAAAAAAATGTACTATGCCTACAGATAACAGTCCAGAAAGACTGTAACAACGAGTTGGTTGAAAGAACCAGAGGCCATGAACCTCTTGTCCTGTTCCTGAGGTCTGCGAGGTCATGCTTTTTCACTGGTTTTTATAAGAATTGTGCTCTAATGCTTAATAACTGGAATTATTCTGCCTTTCATGTCAGCATAGGCAGTGCCTATGTGTTGTCCAGAGCTGTGTGCTTTCTGGATCAAGAGGTGATGTGAGTGATGTTGAATGAGATCTTCTGCAGGTCAGCTCCCACATGGTCAGGCCCATAAGACAAACCTCCATTTCTTCAACTTATAAAAGTCAGAGATGGAAAAATCCTACTGGATCCTCCAGCCTACTCCCAGTTGGGAGCCCCGAGATGTGTAGATGAAGCACTTCCAATAATTTTCCCATGTCATAGTTGAAAAGAAACAGGACTTGCAGCACTTTTTTCTAGGGAAAGTGTATTGAAGTCCAGATCTGGCTTCTTTATGAGGATGTTCTCCTGATATCTACCTCAATTTTCTTTCTGTCAGATGCTAAAGACAGCAGTCCAACCTCCTGTTGAAAGGAGGGCAAGCCATGAAGTAGCCATCCAAATGCAGTGGAATATAAATATATCTTGCGACTGCAGTGCAGGAAAAAGGGGATTTTGAGCCAACATTGTCAGAGGATGGCACAATTTCTACTGCAGAAAAAGAGGTGCCAGCAAAGCCTTCTCTTGAGTCTTCAATCCCCATGGAAGAAGCAAATGAATAGCCAAAGAGATGATAAGTAGACCGAGTAGCACAGATCTTCAGGAAGGGGTAAATCACAGCAGTAGAAGCCAGATGGGCATAAGAAAACAAAATGCAAGGAAGAGAAACGTTGCTTGGACAGTGAGTTGAGGAGACATATGCTATTCTGGGCTGTTCTCCTTAGAGGGCAGCAAAGATCCTGGTATTCCATGGTCACAGGCAGGGCGTGAAGATGTCGGGAGACCGGACGTGCCATCCTCATTGACCTGTAAGTCACCTCTGGTTTTGGGAGGCACTCTGCTGATGTGAGTGAGGGCACACTGGGAGCACAGGCACTCCAGGACCAGCACATTCTTCTGCAGTGACCACGATGCTGAGACACAAACTTCTCACCCTACCGCTATGCCAAGTATGTTCACCCTTGTCAGGTGTTGGAATGAGTGTGAGCTTCAAATAAGAGTTGAAAAATGGACTCAGACCAAAGATTTGAAGAGGCAGCAGCTGCTTCTTCTCTCCCTCCTCAGTGTTGCAGAAGTGGTGTCAAGGCAAGCCTCTGTTAAAGAACATGGCCCATCTCCCATCCAAACAACACAACCCTTGTCCATGGCCGTGGAAGAAGTATCACATTTATAGAGAAAATTCAGGAAAAAGGTAAGGATTACAGAATCACAGAGTGGTGGGGGTTGGAAGGGACCTCTGAAGGTCATCTAGTCCAACCCCCAT
Source organism: Eurystomus gularis (assembly GCA_013400335.1). Lineage (NCBI taxonomy): Eukaryota > Metazoa > Chordata > Aves > Coraciiformes > Coraciidae > Eurystomus > Eurystomus gularis. The sequence continues at coordinate 189,337 of VZZY01011292.1, read as the reverse complement.
GCCCGAGCAGGATCCTAGAGTGGATCACACAGGAACACATCCAGACAGGTTTTAAATGTCTCCAGAGATGGAGATCCCACAGCCTCTCTGGGCAGCCTGTTCCAGGGCTCTGTTACCCTCACAGAAGGGTGTAAAGGGTGTAAAAGGTTTATTAGGTTTCCTAATCCCTCCAAGGAGAATGGTGTAATGGTGCGTATTTACCCTGAGCTATTCTTCTAGGCAACACGCTAACTGCTGACCTATGACAATCCTTGCATTTTGGAGACAAACGTGTTCAATCCATCCTTTCCCCATAAGGATCAAGCCGTGTGTTCAATATATTATGGATCAGCTGAAAAAGCTGGCACGTGATTTGGGTAACTTCAGTTATATTAACTCCACAAGACTGAGCACCACGGTCCCTGTGCGTGCAGTAGCAGGTAACACTGAGGTGACAGTGGGGTCTCCTTCTTGCCACTGATGAAGCATCACCCTGCTACAAATACTCACCAGCCGAGAGCTGTGGTTACTTTCACTCTTTCAGTTTCGTTCAGCTTTGGAGACCAAAAATCAGTCCGTTATTTTCGCTTTCGGATTCTCATGCAGCAGCACGGAGTCCGCTGGGGAGGATGAGGCAACAACCGAAACCCCTCGTCAGAGATGCACACCAGTACTTCTGTGGGTTGGGTGTGGATGGATGAAGAGATGGCAGCAAGGAAAAAGCAGGATATTTGCCCAGCAGCAGGGGAAAAACGTGAATGGCAAAACCAGTGATGTAATATTGATGTAGAAGGAAAATAAAAGTGCTGGGTTTGTACTTATGACACATGGAAATCTTAAAATAATCTTAAAGAAAAATGTTACAAAGGAAGAAATAACAAGAGGTGCCCATCCCCCAGATCTCTCTCTATGGGATTCATCCATCTGAACTCAGGCATTTCAAAAAGAGATTTCCAAACCTGAACTTTGTAGTCAATGGAGAGAAAAAGGTGTCTTCAGAGTTAGCCCAAATTAAGCAAATGCGAAATGTGAAACTGTAAAATAGTTCAAATTAAAGTGTTTCCTTCTGTGTTGGTATAAAGGCAGTCAAAGCGGATAGCTTGGTCACTGATGTCTCACTTTTAGATGTTTATTGCCTTGCACAATCCACCCTGCTCTTGGTGACTCTGGTTTTAGGGTACGTCTGGAAGAGCACTGCAGGCCAAGTCACACCATTGCTGGGGTCATGTCTCCAGGTTTGGAAGCCCACAAACCCAGGAAAAAGCTCGGTTCTTGCACTGTGGTATGAAAATCAGCAGAGACCTTCTGCATCTTAACACCTTCCGTGGACTAGAAGTGGTTGCAGGTGCAGCCTAGGTTATGTCAGACAGATGGGTTTCCCCAGGAAAAAAAACCTGTATGCTCGAAGTTCAAGAAACTCAACTCCATGACTCAGGGTGGGGAGACCTGGCTTCTTGCTGATTTTGTGGTGCTGCAGTAAAAAAAGGTGAGTGTTGAATCAATGGGGAAATCCTGCCGGTGAGGTCAGGGCTGGGTGGTCCAGGATGGAGGACATTTGAGTCAGTAAGCACAGATCACTCCTGACTAGAACTTCCTGGCAATGCCTTCTCACATGGCCTGGGTCAGGAAAGATTAGCACCAAAGGGGAGGTCTAGGCAGATCTGCGATCCATCCTTTTGCATTTTCTAGGGCTCATGAGACCTCTTTCTTCCATCCCTCCAGTTTGCTTCTTCCTCAAAGGGCTGCCTTGTTCAATTTAGCAGCAGGGCAGCTTTGCTGCCCTACCCAGTATAGTCAACCTCAGCCTTCAGCACAGCCAGTCATGGAATCACAGAATTGTTTAGGTTGGAAAAGACCTTTAAGATCGTCGAGTCCAGCCATTAACCCAGTGCTGCCAAGTCCACCACTAAACCATGTCCCTCAGCACCACATCTACACAGTTTTCAAATCCCTCCAAGGATGGTGACTCCACCACTCTCCTGGACAGCCTGGGCCAGCACTTGACAACCCTTTCAGTGAAGAAATTTTTCCTAATGTCCAACCTAAACCACCCCTGGTGCAACTTAAGGCTGTTTCCTCTTGTCCTATCGCTGGTTCCTTAGGAGATCAACCCTCACCTCACTACAACCTCCTTTCAGGTAGTTGTTGAGAGCAAGAAAGTTTCCTCTGAGCCTCCTTTTCTCAACGGTGAACAACCCCAGGTCCCTCAGCCGCTTCTCACCAGACTTGTGCTCTAGGCCCTTCACCAGCTTCATTGCCCTTTGGATGCACAGTCAAGGCAATTTGGTGAACAAGTGCACGTTCCCTGCAAGCCTGGAGCACATCCCATTCCCCCTTCTCCAGGCTTTGCTCCCCTTTATGGGCAATGGGTCACTAACCTCCAGCAAGGTGGAAACTTTATGTGGAGAAAAGCAGCAGCACCCAGCTGATGCTCTGCTCCAGTTGACTGCTGGTCTCATGGACAGCAAGGGACATGAAAGGGTAGTAGGTTGGACTGGAAAGTATCTTACACCCTGCAGTTGTTCCTTGGGTAAAATGGTAGTTCCAAGACATTAAAGCAGCTCTGGAGCTGGGATTTGTGGGATTTCCTTCCTTCCACCATGCAGTGATAAAAACACATTTCATAAGCTATGGCAACACTCACAACTGTGCTCTGATTTCATGAACAGGCTTGTCTGTGTGGAAACTAATCCATGCTGTGGTTTCATACAGATATATTTTAAGAGGATGAAATCTCCTTATTAATTAATACAACCTGTTTATTAAGCCACCTTTGATTTCACTTCCTGGAAGGTGTTTGTATATTAGAGCCAGGATTTCACTATCTACATGGACTCCCAGATCCTGTTGAGCCTTGACTGGGTTGAAGCTGCTCTGAGTTACGCTACCAAGGTGGTCTGAGGCATGGAGCACACCATCACTGGGGTCACATCTCCAGGATTTGAAGCAGCCCTTTCCTAGGAAGAGCTCAGTTCTTGCATCTTTGTAAAATAGGTTGAGGGATTCATGCTTGTTGAGTCTGGCAAAGGGGAGGCTGAAGGGCAGCCCAATAGCTGCCTACAGCTACTCGGAAGGGCAAGGATAATGAAGTCAAGCTCTTTGTGGTAGAGCCAGACACTATAACAAAGGGCAGCAGCCACAGACTGTGGCTTGGAAGGTGCAGGTTGGACAGCAAGACAAAATATGTCCCTAGGCAGGTAGTACAAAAATGTGACAGGTTGTTGGGAAATGACAAATGATTAATTATGGAGGTGACTCAAGGGTTAGCTGGGTGAAACCATGGCTAAGCCAGTCTAGATCTGACTGTGCTTCTGCTTCAAGCAGGAGGTTGAATTAGAGTCCTCCAGTTGATGTTGCCAACCAAAGTTTCTATGACCCTATAATAGATGCACCTCCCATCTTCTCCCTCCATGGCCTTGCCCTGCCCCAACACACTCAGATATCGTCTGGAAAATTATAACAAGGCAGTAGATTGTCAAATTCCCTGCTCCCTGGTGTTGTACATTAGTCCTTCTACAGCCCAAAGCCACAAAACACAGACCACATACCTCAGAGAGCCAAGAGGAGGGCGCGCTTCCAGATTCCTGGTTCTGACTCCTCTCAGGGACAGACACCAACCAGATGAGACTCCATCAGCTCATCTTCCCCCTCAAGGATATGCTGATGACATCCAACAGTCTCTGCACCAACCCAGTTCCTCTGCTAGCCATGTAAAATCATCCCACCATGAGAACTACACTTCAGCCACTCAGGAGCCCCAGGTTGGCCCTCCCTGCAATAAACACACATTAATTATGCCGAGGGTAATTAGCAGTTACGTCAACATGAAGATTTCCAGTTGGGCTGCTGGCTCACTCTGTATGGAAATTAGGTTGTTGATGGTGAGCGGAAATATGTCAGAACAAGCTCTAGAGGAAAAGCCTCATCGTTAATTAGGAAGAACAGCTCTTTGCTCAGGGGTTGTGCCTGGGGTCATCTCTGCCAGACTCGGCATCCCCTGAAGCTGTCCGCAGTGGGCAAACCTGATCTTCACTTCTCCTCTGAAGCTGTCAGCTCTAGCCGTGCAGTGCTCAGTGCCTCTAGCCAGAGGACATGTGATAATGCTGCATCGTAGGAGGGTGGCAGATCCTGCTGCTACACAGGCATCATCTTCTGTTAAGAGACAGAAGCTGTGATTTAAGAGAAAGCCCTCAGAGATGCTGGAGCTGCCAGGAGAGACCTTATTCCTGTTAAGTATAATCTTAACTATGCGTTTTGTCATTTTGTGCTTTTGTGACTTTCTTGCCACCACCGAAAAATCCAGACTTCTAATTAAACAGATCTTTCATTCTTAAATCTTGCTCCGCACTCACGCTCGTTGATTCCTGAGCGCGTTTCTGGTAAAAGGATTCAGAGGTAACACGTCGCTTTTGGGCAGGTGATAAAATCACTGAGCATTAAGTGCTAAAACGCCTCTTTGGTTGATCTCAGGAGTTCATTCAAGGAACGAACTGAGTTTAAGTTGGGCTCTGTGTGTAAGAAGCAGAAGCAAACAGAAAAAGCTCTTCCAAGTTGGGGTGTGATGTTTTTTCTTACAGTGGACACGGAGCATGAGCCAACCACTTGAGTGCATGTGGTGGGAGGTCACTGTGAAACCCTTTGCATTTGAAGTGCCCGAGACATACGATGTTAATGTTGTCCAAGTGCATTTCAAGGATGTATATGTTAAAGACTGTGACTACATGTAAAATCAACAAAATCCACTCTCTACCACCTGCTACTCAGAATTTCCATGTGGAATATAAGCTCAGGACCGGTGGGAATAGAGAGACAGCACTAAGACAGCAACCACCTGCTGCATCACGATGTGTGGGTGAAGAAAGTAGCCAGGACTCAAATCTTGGCCAGGAACATTTCGTAATGAAGCTGTATTCACAAGAAACTGGCTCTTGAAGCCAGACGAACACAGACAAACAATCACAACAACCCCCTCCTTGCTCGCCCAGGAGGCGAGCAATGACTCAGACTCCCCGATTTGCTTCTGGAGCTCTTGATGGTTAAGCAGGATTCGCCCTGTTGAAGTTCTCAGCACTCTCTTCAGAGTCGATAAAAGCTGAATACGCATTTCCAGGGCACAGTTCACACCAGGCAGAGGAAGTGAATTATACTATAAAAGTGCTGATTTCTCTCTGTAAGAGATGCCTGGGTAACAAGCTCTAATTTACACCTCTAAGATTACATGAGTTAAGTCCCACTTCATGTTGCCATCTCTATATACATAATGTCTATTTTATATTGCCTAGGCAATGCATGAACCTAAAAATACAAAAGCTACCCTTTTCCAAAGTCCTTTCTGTATGGACACGCCTCTGATGCAAGTGGCCCCTCCTCATTCATTCTCATGACCTTGGCATGTCAATCCAGCAGGAATTTCACGTGAGTTTTGTAACCTTCTAGGAGGACCTGCTCCACTCCCAGCACCTCTTCTCCGTGACAGGATGTTCTCCTGAGAGCACAACAGAAAAATAACCAGTGTTATCTCCTCCAGGAATAGGAGGGAAGGATGCACTTCATGCAACTCAGTCTTAATGTTCTTAGATCCATTCATTTGATGTGGTTGGAGAAGCCAAGAGAGGGTGAAGACCAGAGGGGTTTTCTTCTTACTTCTTGGCAGGTTTGGCTGGGTTTAGAGTAGTGCCCTACATGTTACTCCAGCCCAAAGCAGCTGTTAGCACCAGAAAATCACCCAGTGTGAAGATGAGCTCATGCTACACTAGCTCCAATCTACATGCAAATTTGGGGTGCTTGAGAAGTGAAGTCAAAAGCTGTTTGTGCAGGTGACTCACCCTGAGTCAGACCTCCTGCTAGACCAAGAACCAGCTCATGGATGCAGTGGAGCAAGTAAAAAAGTCATCTTATGCCTGGTCTAGGCTGACTCTTCCTCTTGTGATGCAGCCTTACCCTGTAACATTCCCCTTTCAGCCCAAATAGATGAACTCAGAGGGTTAAGCACAACCCAGGAGGACCAGTGCTGCTTCCTTTGCGGCCTGAGTTTCTGCTGGTGATACCACTTCAAAGAACATAGCCATTGCCAATAGGATGTATGAGAAAATCCTGAGTTTCGACATTATGGATGCAGAATTCAATGCTCGTTTTTCTCTATAAGGATGCGGAGAACAAGTTTACTATAAAAACATAGTGCACATAATAAGCAAGTGGGGAAATCTGAAATGGGTATTTCCAGGAGTATGTCAACAAGATATGGTGAGTCACGAGCTGTGGTAAGCTAGACTCAGCATTTCCTTTGTTTTGTGGGTTTCTGCACCGACGTGGTTTTGAAAGTGTTGTATACGGGCAGCAGCCATCTTTCCAAGTAGGAGAGAGAGGAATGAGAACACGGAGGGCTGATGGGTCTGCATGTCTAACTTGAGCAGGGTGAGAAGATGTGCCCTAGCAACAGGCAAATTCTTCAGTGATGAACAAAGATTTTCCTCAAAAAGAGGCAGACACAAACTCAGCAGGGAAATGCAGAAACCTGCTTGCAGCCATCTGAGACCTCATCTCAGGTGGCTCTTTGATGCTTTTCCCAAGAGGAAGGTGCTTCCCTAGAACATTAAATTCACTGCAAGAACTGACTGCCAGGACCCATCTCTCAGTGGAGGATGTTTGCTGGGGCAGTGAAAGTAGCTCACAAGGCTAGAGAAGCATTAGGTGCCAGCAGCCATGTGTCTAGGCAAGCTGCAACAGCAAGCTGACCTGCAGTCCACCATATGGGTCTAACCAGGGGATGTTTCACTCTTGAAAAGCAAAAGCAGAAGTATCTGTTGACACCAGTGAGGGAACCGGCCTAGCAAAACTGTTCTATAGAAGAGGCATCTGAAACCCAGACTGGCTGATAAGAGGCAGATCCATTAGTAATAAATCTTTGGAGGGTTTCTGAGGTGTTTCTGCATGATTAATCCTTGGGGTTGGACCATACCTTGTGGCCCTCACTGGATCTCTAGGTTGCCTTGGTAGACAAAGTCAGGTACGTCAGTTTGCAGTATAGACTGTTAAAACTGAGCAAAGCAAGAGCAAATGCCACCAGTGGTACTTGGGAGTGGGGAACCCCAAATTAGAAGGACACCAACCTCATGGTGGGTGTACTGGATGCAAAGGGGTGGGCTTGCTCAAGCTGTCCAATGTCAACACTTAGCAACACCATAGAACTTGGAGTGGGGATGACCTTGAGCAGCCTGATCTAACACTGCTGTTAGATCTGCTGCAAGAAGTTTGGGCTCTCCAGAGCTCCCTTCCAATGTCAGTCTCTCCATGATGCTCTTTTTCTTCTTGCTTGGGCTTCACAAGATGTGAAGTGTTGCTTCAGCAGGAGCCAAATCTGTGTCTCTCGTGCTCCGTGTGTAGACATTGACCCCACAGGAGCAATTAATGAGGAGGCTGACCGGGAATTTTCCACTTACATCTCTTTTTTTTTCCTCCCTTGAGCTCCTGTACCTGAAAAACCGAGAAGTCTCTTAAAAAACCTCCCATCTTCCTATGGTTACAGAGGGTGCTACGGCACCCAAAGGAGATAGGGGGGAAGGAGTCAGAGTGGAGTCAAGTCCGAATGTCAAAAGGCAAATCTTTATAAAACTATGGGCATTAAGAAAAAAATCTGGAGAGTTAGTCAAAATAAGACCAAAGTACAGGTCAGTGAGGGTAAGGCTGGAGCGATAAGAAGGTTGCAAATACCAGGTTTAGAGCTTGATTTCTGTGTCCTGGTTCTTGTTTTTAAGTCAGCCGCAGACTTAAGTCACAGAAGTCAGCACAAAACGCATCGGCTGATACTTTTCAGTTTTTTCGGTGGTAAGAAAAGTTTCTGACAAATGCAGAGCTGTTACCATCAGCCCCAGCCTGGTATCCTGGGAGGTGTGCGACAGGAAACACCATGCTGAGAACATGGCCACTCTCACATGCACTCCTGGATATTCCCTGTGGACACTTGATTTGGAAGTCAGTGTCATTTCCATTTTATTTGGAAATTGGCACGTTGGGGTTAAGCGGCAGAAATGTGCCGTTAAAGTCCATGCATTTGTTTAATATCAGCCTTTCAGAACATAATTCTTCCACAGGATTAAAACAGGTAACACCCCTTTGTTGTAACCTAGGGCAACTGCTCAGCCAGATTATTCCATCACAGAGCTCATCTCTCCTAAAGATCACAGGAGCCCTCCAGCTATTTGGGTATTATTTGGCAGTGCTTATAACACGAAGTCTTCTGCTCATCCGAGATCCTTTCTCTGCGTGTCATGCTCTACATCGAACTTTCCTTTTTGCTCTTGGAAATCACTCAAAGGTTCAGAAGAGAAAATAGAGGAACGGAATTAAAGATATTATTTACTCTCCAACTACTCCTTCGTGCTCCAAATTATTTTCATTTAGCATCCATTCCGGCAGCTCATCTAGGTAGCCTTTAAAAGGCTGCGTGTTGTTTACTCTCAGTCATCCAAACAAATTGGCCTTGCAGGAACAATCTGTCCCTGAAGATAAGTAAATAACATCTACTAATGGCAGGTAAAAACTCTGAGCTTTATTGGTTTCTCTACCAGTCACAGACTGGCTTTCTAGTGGAAGATGAACTTCAGTGCATGTTACAAACATTGCAATTAATATTTTTAAATTTCATTATTGCAATTAATTGCAATAAGGTTAGATAAATATTATTATTAGATAAACCTTATTTAATTAGGTTTAGGTAATTAGGTATAAAACCTATACCTATAATTAGGTATAGATAAACCTATATAATTAGATAAACCTTATTATATACCACTTTGTGATTCTGTGATCCTTACCTTTTTCTTGATTCTGTGATTTTCAGATAAAGCTTATTATAAGCATTATCAATTCCATTGATAAAATGGAAAAAAAAACCCCATAAATAATCCAGTATGGAGAATTTATCTACTTTCTGCTCAGTGATATTCAAGGGCAAAACATACACAGACACAAGGTATTAAAAAGCTGGGACTTTGTTGTTTCCTGACTACGTTGTTGGAACAAAACCCATCCTGAAAGTCATAGAGTGGTTTGGGTTGAAAGGGACCTCAAAGATCAGCTCGTTCCAAGCCCCCTGCCATGGGCAGGGAGACCTCCCACTAGACCAGGTTGCTCAAGGCCCCATCCAGCCTGGCCTTGAACACTTCCAGGGATGGAGCATCCACAACCACCCTGAGCAACCTGTGCCAGTGTCTCACCATCCTCAGAGTGAAGAATTTCCTCCTAATTTCCAGTCTAAATCTACTCTCTTCCAGTTTGAACCCAAATTCCCAGCTTCCTAGCCCGAAAGCTGTCGGGCTCTCAGCAATCTACTTCACCAACCCAACACAAGGCAAACAGGTTTTTGCTTTCTAAAAAAAACCCAACTGTTTTTCATACATGCATTTCACTCCATCCCATGTAGGGCACTCCGAAGATGACATGCGGGAGGAGGAAAACATCCTGCCCACGACACACACTCTGCATGGTGCTGAGACATCTCGCCGGGGACGGGGCTTTCCCTGGGAGCCGCCACCTCTCTGGGCCGCTTTGCAAATGGGAAAGCAGAGCTGGGACATTTTTCAGACTTATTTTTTTATTGTAGGCGAAGCAAATCTGCCCTGCTCGGTGTCAGCAACCCCGGCACAGGAAAGGGGGTTGCGTGCTCAACAGCGTTCAGCTGTCGGGCGTCGGAAGCGGTGCGACACTTCCACGTACACAGCAGTTACTGAGACCGCAGCACCTTGGTTTCAGCTGGGGACCGAGAGGAGCGCAGCAAGCCAGCCGACCTCCATCCTCACCTCAAAGCAGAAAAGCTCTTTATCTTTGAACCTGGCTACCCAAGTCAGCAAGAGCTGAATCGCAGCCGGGTTTTGCCGGCAAAACACGCCGGTGTTCACTTAACTTGCAAACGCAGGGGAAATTCTTTATGAGAAATGTCAGACCTGGTCCTCCTTCAACTTGTCTCTGCTGTTATGAACAACACCCCGCGGGCTGCAGGAACGGGAGCCAGGATCTCCTGAGCTCTGATCTCAGCTTTGACAAGAACTACCCGAAGCACTGCTGCAAACTCCTAAATCCTCTGCTGCAGCCTCCCTACCTCAACACGACTGACATAAAACACTTGGGAGCTTGGCAGTGCCCCAAACAGCACAGCAGATGGGCACAGAAAGGCCATTTAGTCCACCACCAACCTCCAGAAAGGTTCAGCCCAGAGTCTGCCATGCCTGGCAGCTGCTTGTCCCATCTACTCACAAAAACTTATTTATTGGAGACTCTGCCGCGTGCCTGGGCAACGCAGGTCTCCCTGCATTACCTCGCCGCACCGGCTGCCCGTGCTGATTTTTTTTCCCTATTGTAAACCCCAAATGCGTTTGTTACTGAAATTGCTGAAAGGCGGATTTAACGTTCAGTGCAGGAGGTGGTCAGCCTTCCTCTGCGATTCAGGACAGCTCCGTTGTTGTGTCATTGGAAAGAGAAAGGCAACAGGGGAAATAACACCCTAATTAACTCTTCATTTTAGGTCCCCAAATCTGCTCTTTCCCCCAGTGAATGATTTTTTTTTAAAATTTTTGTTCTTCAAAAGTGTCCGCTTCGGAAGAGGTTTGAAATTCAGGTTTCTTGTAGCTGAGCACATGTGCCTGCGTGCTTCACTTGTTGCTCCATTTAAAATAAATGCTAATGAGATCTCCAGTACAAAGTTCTCGTCGTTATAGGTACGGTAAGTCTCAAGGTCTTCACTGAACTCAACGTCAGGAGGTGGCATACAGAAAGTAGAAACTAGGTCAGCTTCAGAAAGATGAGCCTCCTTGTATTGATCATGGTGGGACTAAATCAGAACGGCCAAAACATAACACAAAACCAGAAAGTCACTTTTTACATGCTCTGACCATCGTAGTATGACCAGGAGGAACTTGGTCAGCTGTTCAGTGAAGAAGGTAGGTTATTGACGGGTGGCACCTACAAAGCTGAAAGTACCCAGAAGCAGCAAATACCTTCAACTTGCCTGGATCTCAGAGACCCTGAGATACTTTAAAATAGCCAGTAGAAGTTGTCTTGGGGAACTTGAGCATGGCAGGAAGATACAGAAATGGGAGAAGTCATGCTTATCTTTAAAAAAACAAGGATTGGGTGAAAAAGACAGAGCCTGGAACCTATAGACCAGGAGGATGAACATCATTTCATTCCAGAATGACTGCTGACACCAACTTTCTGCCAGCATCTGGAAGGTAACAGGAGAGAAGGGTTTATCAAGACCAGGTTTTCTCAAACTGGTCTGATTTCCTCTAGTGACCTGGTGACAGACTTTGGGGGTAAGCGTGAGGCAGATGATTTCATATCGCTTCTCTTTACAAAGACTTTGGATCATGTCTCCTGTGAGAGATTATGTGAGAGACTGGAGGGTGAAGCAATGCACTGGGATACGTGTGGGAAGTCCTGGAGACCAGTCCCAGGGAGCTGCCTTTAATGGTCCGCACCACAGTAGAAGAACATAGCCATGGGTTTCCACAAAGTCTGTCCAAGGTCCTGTTCAACATCTTCACTCGTAGCTCAGCTGATGGGAGGGGACTGTATCCTTATTAAATTCACAAACTGTTCCAAGCAGGAAAGGTGTCCAAGGGCATGAGGGAGTGAGACTATTATTCAAAGTGATCACAATAAATTAAAGAAATATTGTGGGGGAAAAAAAAAAAACCACTTTGAAATTCATATGCATGGTAGGAGAGCCTTCAAGACCTACTATGCAACTGTTACACTTCGTCCTGCACTGCTGTCCCCATCCCACACCCACAATTGGAGTTAACAAAGATCTGAGAAGAGGAATGGATGGGATAGAGACAGAAGAACCAACCTGGGCAGCCATTGGAGGACAGAGCACAAGATCAATGTTGTAGAGATCAGAGTTAATCTGAAAGTTATGGTGCCTAAAGCTGTTGGTACCTGGTGGTGAATCTTAAAGTCCAGGAGGGAACAGTACGCAATGGCATCATGATATGGTGTTTTGGCATAAGTTTCCTCAAAGGTTCAAATGCCATCTCCAACATCAACACCAGTAAGGGCCAAGCTAGTTTGGCAAATCGAGTTTTGGGCACTTCATGTCAGTAAAATGAGCCACCCAAGAGGAATCCAGGAGTGAGAGATCTCTGTTCTGAAAAACACAACTCATTATGAGCAACTGAAAAAATGTGTTACTCTTCAAGAGGAGACTCTGGGGGGCTATGCAGGAGGTGTCACGTATGCACATGGTTTCTGCTCTCCTTGCCCATGCTAGATGAGACAACCATGGATTAAACTAAGCAAGACTCGGGGCATCGTAGGTTAGACATTAGGAAGGTTTCCCTAACTTTCCAGGTACTGGAACAGCCTCTATGAGAAGGTGCTGGAGTCTCCAGTATGGGACATCCTTCAAGTAAACCACAAGCCTAATTATGTCTGGGGTTTGTTTGGGAAATGCATGGGACGATCTTTGAGGTCAGTCTCATGTCTCTGTCTCTAATCTTATGACCGTGCTTGAGTTTGCTGTTGATTTACTATGTGCCTGGGATCAAATGACTCCGTTTTTTGGAGATGTTTCCCTCCCCTCACTAAGTCATAAAAATGAATCTTGCTCAGTTCCCTGAAAATTAGTAACGAGTGAAAATGTGCCCTGAAGGTGTGAAAGACTCCACAACTGCCAGACTAAACAACATCTGATATGCTTCTGACCAACATACTTCCAAAATGCTTACAAAGGCACAATGAAACCCTGCCAGTTTCTTTCAGCTTAAGGTCTTTGCAACTGCCATTACGTCCCTGTAGATTTGGTCTTTGGCTGGGGGAAATGAAGACAAGTCCTCCCTGACGTCCTTCAGCTCAATTGCATCTCTCCCAACAGCAGTGATGAAGACATTTTTTGTGGTCTCTGAGCCCTCTGGGGAACGCTCAGCAATGAAGGACAGTTCTGAGTCAGAGCTCCTTTCTCCTTTCATTTTAGTGTATCTGCCAGAGACACCAGTCCCTCATGCCGCTTTCATATCTGTTTTCTTTGAACGTGAAAGACTGTAGACCACGGTGGGTGAGGAAGACATTCCCATCTGCAGGTAGGTGCCTCCTGTTAAAGCCCTCCTTTTCAATCACCACTTCCAGTGTAATCAAAATTTGACCAGGACACCTAAAAATGATCATAAGTGGAGGTAGCAGAGGTCTCATCTGGAGACCATTTCTGGGAAAACCATCCTTACATCCCAGGGGCCTCCAGTGGGTTCCTCTTCTTGCAGAAGGTGAGAGGAAAACAAATGGGATGCAATAAAAGAGGGATGGCTGTTTTTGGGCAGCTATCAGCAGTCAGACCACCTAATTCAGTAGCTCTATCTTGAAGTGGCAACACTTACAGTCAACCTGAAAAGGCAACCACAATCCAAAAGCTGAACTTGTAGCAGTTTCCTGACCATCGTAAGGAAGGAGGTACCTGTGGGATGTTAGGACCTAGGATGAGGGAATCTAGACACTTGTGTCATCTGCATCTGAGCCCAGCTCAGCATCCCTCAGTGATGTGCCTTGGAGGGGGTCTAGAAAGGAGCACAGGAAGAGAGTCTCCATCTTCATCTTCATCTGAGGTTGAAGCTCTGCAGAAGGCTTGGGAGCCACAGGAGCAACATGAGACACAAACCTCCACCTGTCTATGAAATCTCCCTGGTCTCCATCCAGGCTTTTCTTTACCCCTTTGAATGGCCTCATTCTGCCTTTCTTCTCCTCCTGGCCCCTCAGGACCTCACAGCACTGTCCTTCTCCCCTCCTCCATCCCTTCCCAGTCCTCTACAACCTTGACTTCGGTTTCACTCTTTCTAACCCCTTCCAGGGTGCTCGTTCCAATTTAAATTCATTTAAATGAAAGGAGAGGGCAATGAGAAAGGTGAAGGATGAAAGTCCAGGGACACCATGAATGGGGAAGAAGAACAGCTGTACTTCTGGGACAACAACAAGGAAGAAGGTTGGGAAGTGGTTGCACTCTGTCAACATTTTGAGGAAACAAAGCAGCAACATAGGTGCTGCAAAAACCACAGAGAGGACCTTCAGGAAGGAGTTTTTGGAGAAGGAAACAAGGGTGGATGCCATGAACACCCAGTCATTGGGAGAGAAAGCTTTCCTCCAGCACATAGGATGGGATAGTTCAGGAGCCACGTGTGGGCCAACACTTACTTCCCTCTCTACGCTTGAAAGTGTTGAACAATGGCAATGGTGAAAGGGTGGATTAAAATGAAGGCAAGGTCACAGCTTGGTGTCCAAGCAAGATGACACACAATCCCTATATTCCCTGAATTATCTATGACCTCGTTGGGTAACAGGCAAAGTAATGTTGTAGGACACACTGTGCAGCATTTGAGTATAACCAGACTTGTTCATTCCTGCTAATATTTGTCCTTCAAACCCAAAGAAGTTGCAAGAAGTGGCAGTTCATGGACAGCGGTGCTTGTTGGATACCTCCAGTCCTAAGTGTCTTCACGCCATGGTGATTAAAGCTCCCTGGGGCAGGGGTGAGCACGTGTGTAATGGAGGGGAGGTACAGCAGATGCTGAGATTTGAAGACCAAGGCTTCACGGAGCAGCAGAAGAGAGGGAACCCACAAAGCTCTGCAGGGCTGGAGTGTGTGAAAGGGAAACTACTGCATCTGTGTAAGGTGGTTTCTCACTCAGAGGTGGGGGAAACACATGGTTGTAAATCACTTGCTGGGCAGAGGGTGTAGATCATCTTCACTGAGGATGGCACAGAGTTGTGTTTGTGACTGGGGTCGATCTGCTGCTGCTGGGTGGAGTTTCCCAGCTACCAAAGCAGGGGGATTTGGGCTGCTGGTGCCCAGCTTCTGGGGTGGGGGCGGAATAAAGGGGCTCGTTTCTTTTCTGATTCCTGGGAAGTGTAAAGGGGAAGCAGGGCTTATTTTATCTTCTGCTTTCCGTAAGAGAGACCTTGTTCATGCACGTCTTTCTGAGGAAAGGAAGCTCCTCTCCCCATGGCTCACATATTGCCCAGGGTGGAGGAGGACGGGGCACAGCCTTGTAGCCGTTCATTTTATAGAATCATAGAATGGTTTGGGTTGGAAGGGACCCGTAAAGGCCATCTAGTCCAATCCCCTGCACTCAGACATCTGCAACTAGAGAAGATTTCCTTCCTGCGTTTCCTGAGCTAGAAAGCGCTGTAGTCACGCATGGGAAACTTGCTGACTGGGAGCATGTGGGGTCACCAGCAGGGACGCTTACGATGAGAAAGTGAAAAGGAGAAGCCAAGAAGGTCACACGGCCATTTCTTACCCATAAGTGTGACAGAACAGCAAATTCTCCTTTCAAACGGACACGCTGGTGCAGTCAGAGGATGAGAGCAGCACAGTGGCTCAGTAAGTTGTTCTGACGTGCTCAGCGCTGGCACTGAGTGAGCAGCTCCCAGGCATCGTGCCCGGCCACCTCCTACTAGGGACAGCACTGCCTGGTGTGGGGTGAGGGCATGAAGGTGCTTTGCCAGGCTGCTCCAGATCCCTCAACCCTCCTGGGAGGAACCCCACTGCAGTTCTGCCCCTTCGAAGGGAAACCATCAGAGGGAGAAAGAAGCAGTGTTCAGTTTTATCGGGGTATGGGGCGGATGAAGCCCTGTGGGCACTGTGGGGAGATCCTTAGGGAGGAGATAAAAAGCCTTATTTCCTGGAGATGGAGGATGAACTGGCAGGCAGGTATTAGCCCTGCAGCACACCCAGTGTGCCGAGCGCTGGTTTCCATCATTCACTGGTAGCAGCTTTCTTCTGCAGCAAGTGCTGGTGATGGGGCAAACTCCAGCAACTCACCAGCTAGGTCCATGGACAAAGACTAAAGATGTATCTCCCCTCCAAACACCCCTCTGGCCAGAAATACCCTTTGCTTCTTTTAACAAGGACCTGGCAGAGAAGAAGGGCTGCTTGGATGCTTGCCCTTGAGTTTTGTCCCAGGCAGTCTGCAGCATTCTCATCTCTGCATCTCTCTAGTCTCCATGGTGATCTTTGGAGGTACCAAGGGATGCTGGGGATGCTGGGGACAGGACAGGATGTGGGTCTGGTTGTCCATGATCATCCATAGGATTGGGTGTCTGTGGGTTTTTGCCGGGCTACGTGGTATGTGTTTAAATCCAAAGGATCTTAACTGCAGATACCAGCACAAATGAGCACTGGGCATGAAAGAGCATCAGCTGCAGCTCTTCACCTGCAAGATCACCCATTGGACTCATTTTCCTTGCTTCTTCCCCCATGTAAAAGTGATGTCTGAGCAGACTTGGTGTCCAAGTGGAGCCATGTAGTACGAGGTCAATCAGCATAGTCCTGGCTGAATTTCCACATTTTCTTACCCTTGCAAGATCCTCCTGCTCAGCCCTGGATAACAGGAGTCAATGGTAGGAGCAAGGTCCTGGTGAAGAGCAGAGGGTAAAACCCCAAGCATGCCTGCAGCCAGCTCTTGTAGCTGTCTGTAAACCAAACCTCATTTACATCTCATTGCTTGGGTTAAAGCATGCTCACACTTCAGTTCAGAGCTGCTGCAGCATGTTGGGGACCCAGCAACAAAACAAAACAGCGGAGCTGGACATGTGAAGGCAGGACATTTAGTTCTGCTGCCAATGGGAGTCCAGAAACCTTGTTCAAAAACAAAAACCCAAACAGTCAACCAAACAAGAAGAGCGGCAAACCCAAAGGAGTTGATGCAGGAGGAAGCTGATGCAGGAGTTGAAGAGGACAGATAATGAACCTGTGTCTCTTGGACTCATAGAATGGTTGAGGTTGGAAGGGACCTCTGGAGGCCATCTGGTTCAACCACTAAACGAACCATCTTGAGGTGGTTCATTGCTCCTGGTGTGATGCTAGCCCTGGCTCCAGAGGCAACATAAAAGTAGAGAACAAGTCCCAGGGCACAGCTTGTGGGTGCAGAGGGCACATTAACGCCCAAGTGCTGCACTCTGTCCTTAGGTTAAATTCAAGCCAATGGAAAAGCTGTCCCTATCAACTCTGCTGGCCTGACCCAGGGTTGCCAACCCTGGTGGAACTAAAAGACTTTTTAAACTAAAAGAGGGGAGATTTAGACTAGATCTAAGGAAGAAATTCTTTACACTGAGGGTGGTGAGACCCTGGCCCAGGTTTCTCAGAAAGGTGGTCGATACCTCATCCCTGGAACCATTGCAGGTGAGGTTGGATGGGGCTCTGAGCAACCTGCTCTAGTTGCAGATGTCCCTGTTCAGTGCAGGAGGTTGGACTAGATGGCCTTTAAAGGTCCCTTCCAACCTAAACCATTCCATGATTCTAGAAATAGGTGGCCAGTGACACGGCCACTGTGTCAGCACTGTGTCAGCCACTGTACACAAGGGAGCTGGTCTACATGGCTGGTTGCAGGTTGTTTTAACCTTTACTGAGAGCTCCAGCTCCAGTGAGACATGAAGCCAAGTGGGGTGCGGGAGGTATCTGTCGTCATGGCATTACACGTCATTCATTTCCACTGTGCAGCTCTTCAAGATTTGGTAGGAACCAAAAGCACCAGTGTGCTCTTTCTAGACTTTGCTTTAAAGCTTGTTTGTGTCTTCTCCAGCTGATCTTCCTCCCCTTCCCTTCCTGCCTGTGCCTCTGCTCTCCTGCTGGTAAAGGCTTCCGGGCACTTGGAAAAAAATCTGGGCATATGTTCCTTCTTCTGATCTCTTCCCATTCAGCTCTTGAAACATCTGCTCCACAAAGCCTGGAGAAAGCTCCATGGGCTGAGCACGGGTGGGAGTAAAGCAGGTGAAGATGAGTGGTGTGGGTTCATGATTCTTCTGGCTGTAGAATATAAATGCAGAGGATTTAGATAGAGCTCTTCTCCCTCTACATGCCTGGTTTGCAGTTTGGCTGTTTTAAATAAGGTCAGGGCCAGGTGTGGAGTCAGACCTCATGTCAAATTGGGGGTTGAAGGTGTTCTTTCCTTTTGGGATGAGCAGAACAATTTATGATGTCACAAGCAATACAAACATCTTTGCTGGGGCTTGACTGGTTTGGGGGGTTTTTATGCTTGGTGCATGGAGATGGGTCTCAAAACTGACTTTCCCCTATCCATGGACTTAATACGTGGTGTCTGAGTGCCACGTTAAAATGCTAGAACCAAAGCTCAATGCTCCTGTGGTTCCCTCTACGTGCTCCAAAGTGAACATCATGGGGTAGGGTCCCCACCTGAGAGGGGTCCTCTTTTGGAGTGCTGCCTGAGGAAGGATCACAGTTATTGTGCTATGGTGGGAACCAGAAGGATAGTTCTGTTTTGTGATTTGGCTTCTGCAAACACCACCATCATCTGCATGGTACGTGGCCTTCAAGGAGAGGAGGATGGAGAACGGGAAAGAAGGAAATCTGTACTAGAGCAAAGGACGTGGAGGTGCAGCAATGAGAAGGTTGGATGTCTGAAAGAAAAGACCTTTCCTCATGAATAAAGGCATTAAGGTTGGGGCTCAGCTGGGGATTAAAACTCACTGCATGTCCGTATGTAGGTGTCTCCATGTGAGTCAGGAGTCTGAGTTCCCACCATAGCCCAAGAAGATCTGGTCAGTGGATGTGATTCAGATGGCAAAACACAAGAGCACAGCTGACCACGCACAGGTGTTTGGAGTTACCTAAGGTGCCTCAGGACATCTGAGAAGTCCACAGAAGCCCAGCATATGTTGTATGGAAGCTCATGTCCTTCTCTACTGAAATGGAGACCAGGGGCATCAAAATGGCACAAGACATCTGTATATAGGCAGTTAAATAACACCCATGAAGCCTTTCCTAAATTTAGTGAGGCACAGAGCTACCTGTTTAGCAGGTCTTTGTCCCTCCTGTTACCTGCAGCAAAATCATCTTCTGTTGAGGTGGCCTGAGAGGGCTCTCACATTGGAGTAGAAAGCAAGACTGTTCTCTGGCTGACATTTGTGTCCTTAAACCTTCTCTGGTAGCAACCAGAAAAGCAAGAGTCTTCCCAGCAGCAGTCCTGCCTGCTGTCCCAGGCCCCATGGGTCACTCAGTGTAGGGACCAAGAGACTGCAAGGATTTGGTCTGGCTGGTGACTTGGGTCTGCTAGCCAGGGTGACACAGCCCTCGTGACGTGCCCCTTGCACAGGAGTTTGTCAGCACAGTACGGTGCCACAGAACCAGTTCTTGACCTGCTCATTCTCAAAGAGGCAAAGGGTTCAGATGCCTCTTTCCAAAAAAAAAAAACCAAAACCAAAACCAAAAGAATAACCAAAAAACCCAACCCAGCAGCTGCACTTGTTTTTGCTGCAGGAAGTTCTCACTAATGAGGAGAAAAGACAGTTCCTTTTGAAAACAAGGCATTCATTAGCACCTTTTGTTCTTCACCGTGCAGCCACCACTGGAGCCATCACAATATTGTGTCCTTTTTTGTGCCTGCCATCTGGCCTGCTGCTGCTCCTCCAGTGGACAATGATACCCTCTGAACTACAGGGGCCTCCGCTCTTCAGAAACAAAATAAACCACTATTTTTTTTCTTGCAGTCATTTTTTTGCCTCTCCCCTGTCTTCCTGGCTGAGTCATTTTGCCTAGATGTCCCTCCTTTCTCACCCAAATCACTGCTGCTGGCAGTGATCTTTAGCCGTTGAGCTGAAGACCTAACAACAGTTAACGTTTTATCTCCTGTTTCCAAAAGGTTTCCAAGATAGCATTTAATAGTAGACAAACAAACCTATTTCCTCACTGTAATCATATTTTATGTACCATGAACCTGCTATCACACCCCCTTTGCTGGTGATGCTCCTTCCCCTCCATGCTTAGCTGCTCTCCCAACTATCTCTACTTTGGCCACACACTTGAAAGTCCCACCTGAAAGGACCAGTTTGAGTGTCTCTGATGCAAATTCATCACCTTGGGCTAAGAGTGCCTGGGCTGTCTTCCAGCTCTCCCCACCCATGGCACCATCACCTTCAGCCCAGTGAATAATCACCAAGTCCTCGACCCCAGTGCCTCACGACTTCAGCTCCCTGTGGCTCTGATGCAAACCAGCAAAAGAAAGATCTGGAAGTATAAAACCCCAAACCACAATTATTTGTTTCACAGCTTGACAGAATTAGGGTTTCCGTTGTTACAAGGTTTCCGCTGAGTATTTAACCCGATGGCATGGGAACGGTGCATGGGAGTAATCTTGCTGGTGGCTCCCCACGGAGATGCCCTCAAGATGCCTCCACAGCTGCACCTGACCCATGGCTTACACAGGGCGCTGTGCAATGTGGTGGGACCAGAGGAAATGTGCTCATTCTGTTATCTGAGAAACATCATTTCTGGTCATCCAAGCTGATACTGATTGTTGTCTCATCCCTTCTGCTGATATCCCACTTTCCCCCAGAAACCCAGAGGCACCATGTGCATCCTTCTGCCCTGTCTCCTGCAAAGGGATCATTGACATTTCCCATGACCGAGCTCCTCTGGCATGGTCTAGCTAACAAAATGCCCTAAAATTTCTCCATGGGAGGGATGAGATTGAGAAAAAACCAGCAAATTCACCTCTGTTCTGCCAGGTTGGCAGAGAGCTATAGTCTTGCACCAGCCAAAGCAGCAAGCCCTGGCATCTCCTGGCTGCATGACCTGCTGTGGAAGAACTACAATGATTGAGGCTTGTACTGACACGGGCAGAGCTCTGGCGGAAAGATTTGTTATTGAACTAAACTCCTGGCAGCTGCTGGTGAATAGGTTATAAACACAGAGTCATAGAATTGTCTTGGGTGGAAGAGACCTTTAAAATCATCAAATCCAACTATTAACCCAGCACTGCCAGGTCACCACTAAACCGTGTCCTTCAGCGCCACATCTCCATGGCTTTTAAATCCCTCCAGGGATGGGGACTCCACCACTGCCCTGGCCAGGCCTTGACAATCCTTTTGAGGAAGAAATTTCTCCTAATATCCAACCTAAACCTCCCCTTGCACAACTTGAGGCCATTTCCTCTTGTCCTATCGCTTCTTACTCAGGAGAACAGATCAATCCCCAGCTGGCTCCAACCTCCTTTCAGGGAGTTGATGAGAGCAAGAAGGTCTTCCCTCAGCCTCCTTTTCTTCAGGCTCAACACCCCCAGGTCTCTCAGCTCTCCTCACAAGGCTTATGCTCTAGACCCTTCACTAGCTTTGTTGCCCTTCTCTGGACATGCTCCAGCTGCTCAATGTCCTTTTTGGAGTGAGGGGCCCAAAACTGAATCCAGGATTCGAGGTGTGACCTCACCAGTGCTGAGTCCAGGGGGATGATCCCTGCTGTAGTCCTGCTGGCCACACTAGTGCTGATCCAACCCAGGATGCTAGTGGCCTTTTTGGCCACCTGGGCACACACTGGCTCATCTTCAGCCGGCTGTCATTCAACATCCCCAGGTCCTTTTCCGCTGAGCTTTGGTTGACTTTGTTTCAAAAATCTCTTAGAAGCAGCAGACAACAGGAGCAATTTGCAGGATGTATCTATTTCCGAACATGCCGGGAAATTACCCTGGTCTGCAGCTGACAAACACTTGGAGCAAACCTTCCCCAGAGATGTGGATGGGCTTAATGGTGGGCTGTGGCCAAGCCAGCCCCATGGGAGAGCTCAGGCTGTGAGTGGAGACAAGCCCAGTGCACAGGGAGAGGAGGGGAATCCTCCACATCTCTAGGGCCAAAGGGGGAAATGACATTTTTGGTTACTCATCTTCATAGTGAAGAAAATCTCCAGGTCCCAGAGCAGCTGGCTTTGAGACCAGCCTCCTCCGTGGGTGGTGCAGTTTCCATGAGCATGTTCTGCATGTTCCCTGGGGTGCAACGACCGGCAGCACCACCAGTGCTGAGCATAGACACCACGGCTGGGCCTCCAAGGGCAATCACAGAATTGTTTTGGTTGCAAAAGACCTTTATGATCATCAAGCCCAACTGTTAACCCAGCACTGCCAGGTCACCACTAAACCATGTCCCTCAGCACCACGTCTACACAACTTCTAAACACATCCAGGGATGGGGACCCCACCACTTCCCTGGGCAGCCTGTTCCAGTGCCTGACAACCTTTTCAGTGAAGAAATTTTTCCTAATGTCCATCCTGAACCTCCCCTGGCACAACTTGAGGCCATTTCCTCTTGTCCCATTGCTATTACCTTTTCAGGCAGGTCCCAATTTGGGACCCTGTCCCCTTCCTGCCACTCGGTGCCTTGTCCTCACACACCCACTCCCTCCAGCTAACCCATCCCAAGAAGGTCATGCTCCAAGCAGGGTGGTGGCAGAGTGATGCTCTGCTTGATGAGCACGCTGTCCCCAAGAGCATTGTGCATCTCCTCTGCAGAGCCAAGGGTGCTCAAAGTCCCCAGCCAACCCTGTTGACCTTGATCATGCACTGTGGGATGTCCCTGAACCTCACTTCAGCCCCAATGCTAATGCCAGCTCACCACTAGTGAGAGATACTGCAGAGAAGGGACACGGGACCCAGAGATGCCCCTGAAGAGTAATAACTGGTTGACGTGGCCCAGCATCGCTTCAGCTGCTCCCTTTCCCTGCAGCTTTCATCCATCACTCTGCACTGGAACTTTTCCCAGCCCAAGGTGAGGAAGATGTCCCCTTTCTCCAGCAGTCAAAGATGCTCTGAGCAAGTGCTTCTGCCAGTGTCCACATGCTGCCACCAGAGCAGCTCTGGTGATGCCAGCAGTGCCAGATCAGCTCTGTGCACATGGTTCTGCTTCCCTCTAGTGACAACGTGGCCTCACATCAGCAGAAGTGAAGGCTGTGGCACAGCTCCTCCATCTGCAGAGATGCCTGCTCTTCCTCTTGGCCTGTGGAGACATGGACCTTGAGCTTGGAGCCCTTATTACATGCTTCAAGGATGTGGGACAGGAGTATCTCCATCTCCATTGAGTTGTGTAGAATTTGACAAGAAGGATTCTGTGTCAACATCAATAATCTTCATTTCTCTCCATGCCCTCTGCCTCTACCTGTCATGGGCATCTTCTCCCCCAGCATGGTGCTGGGATACTTTTGTCCCTTGGGAGGGGTGAACTGGAAACATTAATTTTCAGAGGATCTGCATGGGAGACAGTTGGTGGGAGATGTGACCCCCTCACACGCATGTATGAGCCCACCTCCAAGTAAAGTTGTTCAACAATTTATGCCCATAGTCCCTTTCCTGGAATGGCATCATGGAGCATCTTTGAGGAGATGGGATAGGATGAAGCAGGGACAGAGCTGGACTCCAGTCTAGTGGCTGGAGCACTCAGCTGGGAAGAAACATTCCCAAATTCCTTCTTTTTTGATAAAAAAGCCAAAACTTATTTCCAAATCATGGGTCATTGCTCTTTAGGCTTCTCTGCATAGGGCCTCTCCTGTGGTGGCCAAAAGCAGCCATGTCCTAATAACAAATCTGGGTCTTCTGCAAGGCACAATCTCTGCAATGTCTCTCTGTAGATCTTTTTTACCTCAGAGCTTCTGTGCATGAAGCGTTTTTCTCAAGAAACCTGCTTCTCTTCACAACTTTTCTAGGCTCTCCTCATAGCTGTACATTGTGCATTCACAGCTGTAACATCTAGACTGCTCCTCAGGGAGCTTTGAATGTACTTTCTATTAAATTTTAGCCATCCTCCAAGGTTGTTCCATGATCCAAACCATGACCCCAATGTCTATTGGCCCTGTGATGCTCCAAGCATGCCTCATCCCATCCCAAAAATGTTTTTTTGGAGCGTAGGAGTCTTGTATCCTGGTCTCTGGGAAACAGCACCCATCACATGGCAGTGCCCAACACCTCTTCTGACCAGGGTAGCTCAATATTTGCAGCCCACTTTTCCTTGCCTGAAACTCCTTGTCCTCCCATGGCTGGGGCACAGATCTGGAGGGAGCATCTCCAGATGCTCTATGTCCTTGTGGCAGCCCTGCAGCACCTTTGCTTGGAAGACACACTCATGAATCTTGCTCCTGGTGCCTCTTGTACCCAGGCCCCACCACCATGGCTTGCTCACCAGTGATTTATCTGCTTGCTCAGACGGACTCCCTGCCTTTTGGTTGGCCACTCCTGCATATTTATTCAGCAGGAGATGACTTCCCTTTGCGACATAATTGATTGTTTCTGTCTCCGCTTAATTTTCTGCTTCATCACCGCCTTGTTTCGGGAAAAGGGGCTTTTCAGGGAGGTGATTCATTGCTCTGTAGATTTTCCTGCCTGTTCAGTGCACCGGCTGCCCTCTCCTCTCCCCTTCGTTGCTGCTTCCTCCCAGTTACCCATTCCTCAGAGCGAATTGATTCACCGTTGAGGTTTATTTTTGGCTTCCAGCTGTCGGCCTCCTCGCAGCTGCCTCGAGCTGCTGTGTTCTTCTCTGCTCCCCCAGCGCTGCATCTCTCCTCCTCCTCATTCTCCTCCTGCCTGTCCTCCTTCATCCTCTTTCCCTGCTTTCTCCTCTGTGCAATGCTCGGCTATTTTTCACGTGCCCCACTGATGATAACCACAAGCTGAAGAGCAGCAGCAACACGGGGGAGGTTTTGCACAGCAGAAAATCTGAAGGCAGGGCATGTGGGGTGAGCAGGACTTCAGGGCCAGGTGCCATCAGCCTCTGGGTACCAGGTTTAAGGGCTGCCACCAGTTCCCCGACCGAGCTGAGCACACAGGACAGCAGGCTCAAGTCCACCTGCAAGTACTGACCCGTGGGTTTGCACTCAACAGCCTCCCTTTCCATTTTTATTCTCTTCTTTATCTCCCCTGTGTTCAGAAATAGGACAAAAGTCAGTAGCTGTGATTTAACTGACCTGGCACAAGGTCTCCTGGGTGCCAGGGTGGCTTTGACCACTAGACCTGGAGCTGCTGTCTGTGAGTTGGTGAAAGAAGTGCAGTCACGGAGACGTGGTTGGGGGGGTGGATTTAGGCGGCCTGGTGCCAACTGCAGCGCCTAAAGCCAAAACCTGGGTCTGTAAATCCCCAGCTCAGCTGTCAGTTAATCCCAGAGGCGTCTCGGTTCTGCAGATGCCCTCAGCATGAGGGTGATGCTGGCCAGGCAGAAAGCCATGACCTGAGCAGTGCCAGGGAGCTCTCCCCTGATCCTCTGTGTCAAACCTTCCTGGATGTACAGACTCATGCAGTGTCTCAGCAGAGGGGTTTAGTCACTGGGGCTCTCCAGGCCACCCACCCACAGCAACCAAGCCCAGGACCAGGGTCCCCTGGTCATGGGACTTGGTAGTGATGGGCAGCGATGGACCCTCTGCACTTGGGTAACACACTGAGCTCAGGTTTTCCCCTCTGAGAGTTGTTTTCCCAATTTTTCCTCACTCTAGGGGCTCTCCTTCGAAATTACAGAATGCCAGCATGGTAGGGGTTAGAAGGAATCTCTGGAGGTCATCTCATCCAGCCCCCCTGCTCCAGCAGGCCATTCAGAGCAGGGTGCCCAGGATTGCTTCCAGGTGCCTTTGGAATCTCTCCAGAGAAGAAGACTCCACAACCTCCCTGGGCAGCCTGGGCCAGGCTCGGACACCCTCACACCAAACAAGTTTCTCCTCCTGCTCAGGTGGAACCTCCTGGGTTCCAATTTGTGCCCATTGCCCTTTGTCCTGTCACTGGGCACCACTGACAAGAGTCTGGCCCCATCCTCTTGACCTACCAGCTTTAGCTATTGATCAGCATTGATCAGATCCCCTCTCAGGTTTCTCTTCTCCAGGCTAAACAGCCCCAGGTCTCTCTGCCTTTCCTCCTAAGAACCCTGGGTCCCTAAAGAGATGTTCCAGCCTCAGATTTTTCCCATTTTCCACACTCCTTTTTGTAGTGTCTACCCAAGCCTGGGCACAGGACCCCCGTGCCTCTCACAACACACTCTCCTTGCCCTGGCTTGGCACTCACTCACACTACCCCTTAGCTCCAGCAGTGCTTATGCCTCCCATCTGGATGCTTACTGACCCAAATCCTCTGTGTTTGGGGGGATTTTCCACTTCCCAAGTCCAGGTGCTCCAGCCTTGGATCTAGTCCCAGACCATGCCACCACGTCAACATTGCAACTCTGCGAAGCTCAGGTTTACACAGCTGCAGGCACCAGACAATTCATCTCACCCCCGCCAGTGACATTTCCCCCCCCCATTCTGCCCAGCAGACGGGCTCTGCTGCGATTTCGGTTCCTTCTGGGGCTGTATGGAATAGGTGGGATCACAGACCCCACCCCAAGGGGACACTGCTGGCAGCAGCAGACCCCTCTGCACCCTCTTTGCAGTCACATTTGTGCTGTGCTAGGTTTAACATGGGCCACGGGGATGTGTACAGCCTTACGAGGGCTCGTGGTGATAGGATGAGGTTTAAACAGCAAGAGGGTAGATTTAGATTAGACGTAAGGAAGAAGTTCTTCACTCTGAGGGTGGTGAGACACTGGAACAGGTTGCCCAGGGAAGTTGTGGATGCTCCATCACTGGAGGTGTTCAAGGCCAGGCTGGATGGGGCTTTGAGCAACCTGGTCTAGTGGGAGGTGTCCCTGCCCATGGCAGGGGGTTGGAACTAGATGATCTTTAAGGCCCCTTCCAACCTAAACCATTCTAGGATTCTGTGATTCCTAAGAATATAATTTCGGGCTAAGCCAAGCACCTTCTAGAAGCCTGAGCATGATTTGATCTGAGCCGCTCTCAGATTTGAAATCCTATAAAAATGGGCTCGCTGCAGTCTGCTCTCCACCAGCCTGTGCTCCAAGGCTCAGATTGCATCACCTTCTGCTTTCCTCAAGCCTGAACCAACTCTGCCGTCAATCTGCACGGCTGGTTTTCCTCCACTAGGTTGCAGCATTAACTTCTATTTTTCTATCCTTGCCAAGCCCAGAAACTGAGGCCCTTTTTTTTTTTTTTGATAGGCAGCTCTGCCTTGTCACCTCTCTGTGCCCTCCTGGCCCAGGCACCGAGCTCCCAGGGGCTGGTGGTGACTCAGCGCTGGTGGTGGGGTGGTCAGAGGGACTCCCCTGGGGTCCCTGCAGAAGTGCCTCAGTTCTTATTTGCATCTGGGCTCGCCTTGTTCATATTCATTGTGAAATTAGAAGTGAAAAAAAAATAGTAACCAATAATTACAGTATTAGCTTGAAGCATGAAGGGTTCAGATGAAGGACCACCAACGAACTCCCCGTTACCTCTCCTTCCAGACAACTCTTTTTCCCCGGTGTTGATGGCAATGACCACGAAGTTGTTGCTGACGATTTACAGCCTCATACTCAAGTTTTCAACCTGATGCTTCACAGATCTTACTAAGTTTGTGCCAAACTTGGTCAAAACAAGAAAGGCCACAGAAACACTGGGGGTTTTATGCTACGTGTGATATCACCACTGGGACATCGGTGGGAAGTTACTTGTGGTCTGTCGCTGCTTGGCCATGAACACGCCAGTGGGTTGAACCAGGGATCAGATGCACCCCTGCAAAACTGCTTGTGAATGGCCTGGGACGCAGAATGGTTTCTAGAGAGAGGAACAACATGAGTGGGGTTTCCAACTCCTTCCCCTGGCCCAGCCCTGGTGCCACCCCCACACCAAGCCCAGCTGTGAGGGTAGGATGTGATGCTTTAGATCATAGAATCACAGAATGGTTTGTCTTGCATGGGACCTTAAAGATCATCTAGTTCCAACTCCCCTGCTATGGCAGGGACACCTCCCACCAGACCAGGTTGCTCAAAGCCCCGGCCAACCTGGCCTTGCACACCTCCAGGGATGGAGCATCCACAACCCCCCTGGGCAACCTGTTCCTGTGACTCACCATACCAAATGACCCTCGATGATTTCTCCTGGATGGGACTGGGTCTACCAGGGCACCTGGACTATAGTTGCCCCCTGCAGGGCTTCATGTCAGCAGTCTGGAAGTGCCTGGTCTAGAGAGCGGTGGAAGGTTCTGACTGGGCTCCTCCACATGCACAGAAAGCCACCAGCAGAGGAGACGGGGCTGAGTCTCGTGGGAGATGTTCATGGTGGGGTGACTCATCCCCTGCAGGTGTGCCCACGGCTGCTCCGGCTGCTGTCCTGGTTTGAGGAGGGTTTGAGAGGTGGGTTTCTGTGCTTTCACTACCAGCAAGTAGTGCAAATCGCAAGGTGAAAGCCCTGAGCAGTCCCTAGGAGGCCAGTGGCTGAGCTAAAAACAGGCTACAAATACTTGAAGGGTGGTTGCAGAGACGCAGCCAAGCTCCTCTCCATTGTGCCAGAGCGTAACAAAAGGCATCACCTCAAACTGGGGCTTGGGAGGCTCAGGTTGGATGTAGGAAAGGCTCTTGCTGTGAGGTACCGCTGCCCTGGGACAGAGTTCCCTCCCGAGCTGGTCCACCCTCCATCCTTGGGGGTTTTGGGACCTGGCCAGAGCAAGTCAGGGCTGACAGCTTGGCTACAGTCCTGCTCTGAGTGGGAGGCTGGGTTTGAGATGTCCCTTTGACCTGACATTTCTATGTGAGTTGGATTAAAAATAATTGGTTTTTCCTGCTTCAGCGTATCCTCAAGCTGCTTTCGTGTTGTCTCTGCAGACCTGAGCTCTCCTGCGTGCCTGCTTATGAAATGATGTTTCCAACAGCAACAGTGATGCAGAGCTCCAGAGCTGAAGGGAGCAGCAAGGAGGAGCGCAGGAATCCCCTGCGACAGTGGGAAAAGCCTGGACAGATGTGTGCAATGTCCCCTTTGGAGCCATCCACGCATTGCTCCACGGTGACTCACCATCCCTCCTGCCCCAAGTCCTTCTTGGCTGTCTCCTACTCAAACCTACACCCCAGGGGCCTTCCTCAGCTCACTGGTGCTGTGCCCATCTTCTCTGTTCCTGTCCTACACCTGGGATAGATCTGCATGCTCACAAGCCACTGGCTAACGCGGCCAGACAAGTCCTCCCCATTGCCAGCCTGGGACATCACCACCTTACTGCTTTCTTCTGACAAAGCCAGACGTGAGGTCCTGAGGCTAGAGAATATTTTCAGATGTGGGACACAGGATGCAGTCACCCAAAGCCTGCATGGAGAGAGGACTCTGCGGGCAGGAATAAAACATGTATGGGCTGGGAGCTCCTGCTTGGAGGGAGTCCAGGACAGAGGTCATAATGAGGTGGGGGTCAGTCTCTTCTCCCAAGGAACAAGTGACAGGACAAGAGGAAATGGCCTCAAGTTGCGCCAGGGGAGGTTTAGGTTGGATATTAGGAAAAATTTCTTCCCTGAAAGGATTGTTAAGGCCTGGAACAGGCTGCCCAGGGTAGGGGTTGAGTCCACATCCCTGGAGGGATTTAAAAGCTGTGTAGATGTGGTGCTGAGGGACATGGTTTAGTGGTGACCTGGCAGTGCTGGGTTAACAGTTGGACTCAATGATCTTAAAGGTCTCTTCCAAGCAAAACAATTCTATGATTCTATGTTGTGTCCTTGTGTGAACAGGGTGTGCTCTGGGCAGCTGAGAGCACACAGTGTTCAGCAGCACTGGTCCCCGAAGGCTCCAGGGGCTTGGTAACGTCTCATGAGGAGCACTGTAGCCCCACCCTCAGGGTTTTCCTGGTATTTAACAAAGTCCCTCAAGTACAAGCTATTCCCAAGGCAATAAATACATGCTTGGTACAGCTGGCAGCTCACCCCTGCTTCACTCTGCTGCTCCATCCCTCCTGTGGGTCTGGTCTCTCCTCCATGGAATACTTCCACCGCCACCTCTGCTGAAGCACCAATGGACCCAAGCCCCGAGTACCGAGTCCACTGTAGAGGTAAAAAACAGGGTTTTATTGTTAGACATGCATCTCCTTTGTGCTGTTCTCGCTCTGTGATGGGGTCCATGGAAGTCACGGAGGGTAGGAGAGGTGAAGAGGCCTCCACATCACTCACATGTACTTTGGCTTTAACGATGTCCTGTTATTTCCTCCCAGACCTGTGGCTTTTTACCTGCGGTGACCTCCCCTGACTCCTTGTTTACCTTGCAGGAAAAGGGAACGCTCATTGTGCAGAGTGGAGTTCAGCTATAGCTTTTCAGCCACTGATCAAAACACTTGAAACCTAAGAGCAGTATTTGAATTTAAAAATCATAATTAGAGTGTCCAACAGGCAGAAGTTGGAAGAGGACAATAAATGAAGCCGGGGGGGGNNNAGGCGGGGGGGGGGGGGATGTGGAAGAAAACAAAGAGAAGCACGAGAGGAATCTGCACTTTGAACAGAGAGTCCTGAGTATCTTGCACTGGCTACTTCAAATTGGGCACCCAAAATAGATCCTTTGACCTTCATTTCTCTGTGCTCCAGCTCCTTGCTTGTAAAGCAGCAGTGACAATAGAGCCTCACCTCAAAACGAGATGTCATCGCAACAGCTGCCTCGGCCAAAGCACTGCAGAGATGAGCACGAAGCAGGGAAAAACAGACGAGCCGTACGGCTGTTCATCAAGTGAGCACCAGCATCGCGTGCCGGGAGCAGGGCAGCGTCCTGGGGGAAAAAATAACTTCCAATCATGTAATTAAGGACCGTACCGTACTGCATGCACCCACGGAGGTTACGTGGGCAGCCTGAAGTCAGGAGTCTCCTGGCTTTAGAAGGCTCGTTCAACCTTGTCACCCCTGACGTTGTTTTGAAGCATTTTACATGTAGTACTGCTCTACTATATGAAAAGCGGGTCTTCAAATACCTCGCACCTTGCAAATAACTCTCCTAGCAGAGGACAGCCTGGCATGTATTTGCCAACGAAGCAGGGAGGCTGTTAGCTCGGGTGGAAGGAGCTTCAGATTTTGGTGACCCACCACCGACCACGTTACGTGGACCTCACTGCCGTGCTGCTGTTGGATTGATGATATTGTGGTGGCCCGGCTGCTGTACCAGGAGGTTAAAATCCACGGCCGGTTTGTGGAGCCCTGCTCCTTTAAACGCGTGTGGGAGGGAGGACGGGTAAATCCTTGGACAGTTTTTCATCTTGCCTCGACTGGGCTGGGCTCCGGGCTCAGTCTGTTGTCTGGTCCCTTGTCATAGCTGCTGTTATAATGATTCATCCATCTGGTTTTCTGGGAAAAGAAAATGAGCTAGGGAAATGTTTTTTTTTCCTTTTTTTTTTTTTTTTTGGCTGTGGCTCTCCTCAAACAGTTACAACTTTGCACCCGCTGGAGCTGATGGAGTGGAAGGAGGTTTACACATCACTTTTTGCTTGCTGGAGCAGACAGAGGAGCGCTAAGCCCATTCCTCAAAGGCCAGACCATGATGGTCATGTCCTTAAACTGTGTTTCCAAGAGCAGAAAGGATCTAACTAAACCCACCAGGAGATCCAGGCCTGTCTTCAGCGGGTACACTGGACAAAACCTCATGCTGATGCACTCTGGAGACCATGTCCACTCCTTCAGCTGGCTCCCCGCCTGCCCGAGCTCTCCAGAAATGATGCGGAATGAACCGCAGCGAGAAGGCTTGGAAAGAAATCCAGGTGGAAAACGTTGACACCGGAGGTCTTCTCATGGAGATTAAACAGCTGCTCTCACGAGTGGCACATTTTATTGTAAATTAGGTAATAAAATGAGGGAAAAAAGTCCTTAGAGTTCATACAGGGTGATGTTTAGTCTCAGAGCAGAGTGCAACAAGAAGCCACGCTGGAGTTTTCCCTTGTTGGTTTGTAGGGTCCAGACCAGTCATTGTCTGGTGGAGACAACCACAGAATCACAGAATGTTTTAGGTTGGGAGGAACCTTTTAGAGGTCACCTAGTGCAAACCCCCTGCACTGAGCAGGGACACCTTCAACTAGAGCAGGTTGCTCAGAGCCCCGGCCGACCTCACCTGCAATGGTTCCAGGGATGGGGCATCAACACCTCTCTGGGCAGCCTGGGCCAGTGTTCATGCAGCTGGTAACAGCAAGGTCACCCACTTCTTGGGTAAGCAAAGTGGCAACGCAGTGTCTCTTTGCAAATAGCCCTTAGAAATGCTCTTTAAAACAAGCCAGCTCCAGATGAGATATTTTCCCTCTCTCCTGGCTCCAAGAACATATCTTCCCCAGTCCCAGTGTGGTTAGAGGTTAGACTGGGAAAGCAGCAGCTTGTCTGGGAGCAATCATTCCTCCATTCCCACACAAAACCCACCAGAAGATTCAGGCTGTCTTCAGCGGGTGCGCTGGACAAAACCTCACGCTGATGGACTGGGAGGAATTAAGACATTTCCATCAAATGGGTCACATATCAAAGTTCTACTCTTCCTGGCTGCTACAGCAAACCTTCCTGTGACAGATTCCTCCCTTGATACCGGCTCTGTATCCGTTACAAGCACAGCGCACTCCTGTGAAAACCAGATCCTCCTTGAACCCACCAGCACAGGAACTGCCCTCCTCGCCGGTCCAGCATCCTTCCTTTCTCGTCCCCCTTTTTTTAGACCTAACACCTTCTTCGCCTCACCAGCCTTTGCCGGTTCCATGATTTCATCCGAAGTGGGTGGTGAGTTCACTCTCCCCCGCGAGCAGCCTCTTCACAACGGCTTCTGGGATCTCTGCCAGCTTCTCCCCACCCACGGCTTCTCTTGTTGAAGCAAACCACGCAGCTCCTGCTGCTTCCCGGGCCAAAGGCGGCATCTCACAGCTGGTGGGCTGGCTCGGGAAGGGCAAGAGAAGCCACGGAGCACCTCGCTGGGGGTATGAGCCCTGACCTGTCCCTTTGTCCTGGCACTTCCCAGGGGTAGGCACCTCCACCCTCCCTACGCACCGCTGCATCCTAAGGGATCCTCCAACTTTCCTCCCAGAAGACAGCGATGGGTTATTGAAATGCCTTTTGAAAGTTCAAGAGACATGGCAAACCCGAACTTAGTTTAGAAATAGCTTTGTGGACTCGGGATCAAATGAAAATTGGCTTTTTTAACTAACTCCTTTCAAAAACTTTGCATGGATTTAGGCAGGAGCAAAACTTCTTTGAGGGTGGCAGAGCCTGGCCCAGGCTGCCCAGGGAGGTTGTGGAGTCTCCTTCTCTGGAGAGATTCCAAACCTGCCTGGACATGATCCTGGGCACCCTGCTCTGGGTGACCCTGCTGGAGCAGATGGGTTGGACGAGATGATCTCCAGAGGTCCCTTCCAACCCCCACCATTCTGGGATTCTGTGACCAGACAGAGAAGTCAACCGGTCCCACAGCTTCAGAGACTGCAGAGCTGAACCTCACACTGAAAAGTGGGTTTGATTCGGATGTTGAAGTTGTGTAACACTGCGTTAAGAACATCAAAATTGAACAGGTAGCAGAGGACAGGTTCTCAAACCTCTCGGGTTCTTCCCTCCCCTCTTTCTCATTTGCTGTGGTTTTAAAAATTAATCTTTCGACTACTCCTCCCAATGCCATTTCTGGGCTGGCAGCCTAATTCTGACGCCGGTGATTTATACCCTTTGCTCAGAACACAGCACGCAAGTACTTCGCTTTTTCACTCGCCCTTTCCAAACGTTTTTAACGATCAGCTTCCTCAGATCTGTTTACATTTGGGAAATTAAAAGCTAAGCAACAACTCCATTATGAGCAAGAACACCATAAAAATTCCACCATTGCCAGAAAACATCGCAATACGGCGACGAAACGTAGCCATGCTCTGGTTCGGCCACTCATCCGTGGGAAGGCTGGTTTATAAATTATTCATCAGTGTCTTAAAATTTCCAAGCTAATCTCAACTAAAGAGCAGGGTTTTTTTTGCGCTGTGGTTTCACTCACAAGTTCTCCGACTGGAATTTTGATTTGCACAGGGAAATCTGCAGATTTACTTGCACTGAAGGTAATTTTTCTTTCCTTCACAAACACTTTGGTTGTGATTTCAAGTTCTCACACTGGAAACGTATCAGAGAGTCTTTACATGACAGCTTATTTGAAAGCCTGGGAATCTGTGATAATTTCCATGAATTTCCCAAGAAATTTAAGTTTCCCAGATGTGATTTTTGAGGAGGTTGTTATCTGTAAGGATTTGGGCACCTTTCAGCAGGCAGCCATAGAATCATTTCGGTTGGAAGAGACCTTGAAGATCATCGAGTCCAACTGTTAACCCAGCACTGCCAGGGCTCCACTAAAACATGTCCCTCAGCACCACATCTCCATGGCTTGGAAACCCCTCCAGGGATGGGGACTCCACCACTGCCCTGGGCAGCCTGGGCCAGGGCTTCACCAACCCCTTCAGTAAAGAAATTTTTCCTCATGTCCAACCTAAACCTCCCCTTGCACAACCTGAGGCCGTTTCCTCTTGTCCTATCGCTTCTTACTCAGGAGAAGACATCAATCCCCAGCTGGCTCCAACCTCCTCTCAGGGAGTTGATGAGAGCGAGAAGGTCTCCCCTCAGCCTCCTTTTCTCCAGGCTCAACACCCCCAGGTCTCTCANCCCAAAACTGAACCCAGGATTCACATGTGGCCTCACCAGTACTGAGTATATGGCAAGGATTCCTGCCCTAGTCCTGCTGGCCACACTAGTGCTGACCCAAGCCAAGATGCTGGTGACCTTTTTGGCCACCTGGGCACATGCTGGCTCATCTCCAGCCACCTGCTGACCAATCTCCTCAGGTCCTTTTCCACTGAGCACTTTCCAGCCACTCTTCCCCAAATTAGGAGTGTTGCAGGGGGTTGTTGTGGCTCAAGTGCAGGACCCATCACTTGGCCTTGTTGAATCCCCATCAGCCCAAGGCATTTTTAGTAATGAAAAACTACCTGGGAGGCTATCAAAAGCCATTCTCCTTCCAGTCTGTTCCACACTAATGACAAGCAAGACTGAAGATTAAATAGCGGCAAAATCTAGCAGAGAAAATCAGTTTGTGTTCCTCTGGAGGCTATTAAAAGATTGGCCAACTCACCTGTGCTTATGGCTTTTACAACTGCCAATCTGATTTAAAATGTTACCCAGCACGGTGGCATTTGAGAATCTTCCAAGTAAAATCATTTAATTATAATTAAATCCTACTGAGTTTTACGTTCACGCCCCCACATGCAGTAATGTTATGGTAGTATAAAAAATAATGGTATCTGAAGAAATGAGGAACTCAAATGTCTTCTATTCCCTGGTGATGTCTATGCCCTTCACTGCTCCAGACTGTGCTTGGACGCTCCTTCCCAACCACTTCATCCCAGGCTGTGCTGCTCCAATGGAGTGCAGGAGTCAGGCTTTACAGCCTGGCAGCCAGCCAGAGATGTGTAGAACATGACACGTTCATTGCTTTGGGAAGTGGAGCCCAAGAAAATCTCTCCTCTGCAGCCGTATGTGAACACTGCTAGCACCAAAACACTGAACTCAAGTTCTTGTGATTCCAAGGCTCACCTTCCCTTGTATGGCAAGTGGCCATTAAAAAAGAACGATGCAAAGAGAAACTGGTTTTATGGACCCACCAGAGGACTGAAGCCAAGTCACCTACTGCCATAGCAGAATGTCCGGAGAGGAAACCTTGAGAATCATAGAACGGCTTCGGTTGCAAAGGATATTTGAAGGCCATCTAGTCCAACTCCCCTGCTGTAAGCAGGGACATCTTCAACTAGAGCAAGTTGCTCAGAGCCCCAGCCAACCTGACCTGGAAGGTTTCCATGGATGGGGCATCGACCACCTCTCTGGGCAACCTGGGCCAGTGTCTCGCCATCCTCAGTATCAAAAATGTCATTTCTGCTATCTAGTGTGAATCTCCCCTCTTTCAGTTTAAAACCATCACCCTTCATCCTATCACTACACTCCCAGATGAAGAGTACCTCCTCATCTTTCCTGTAGGTCCCCTTGAAGTCCTGAAAGGCCACCAGAAGGTCTCCCTGGAGCCTTCTCTTCTCCAGGCTGAACAAGCCCAACTCTCCCAGCCTGGCCTCCCAGCAGAGGGCTTCCAGCCCTGCCATCATTGCTGGGGCCTCCTCTGGCCCCTCTCCACCAGGTCCATGTCTCTGCTGTGCTGAGGACTCCAGAGCTGCCCCAGCACTGCAGGGGGGTCTCCCCACAATGGAGCAGAGGGCAGGATCCCCTCCCTTGCCCTGCAGGGCACAAGAAGAGACAAACCACGATGCTGAGAAGGCAACACAGGTAGAAGTTGCACAGAACACAGCTCCAACACTCATCCCAGTAGCAGAGGAAGCAGCCGCACGTCTCACCATAGACTGCTGCAGGAAAGCAAGAGGAGAAGGGTAAGAGGAACACAGGGAAATAATCACTGCCTCTAATTTCAAGGAGCTGAAGGGGAACAGCTTCTGAGCAAAGGTCTGCAACCACAGTGATGACTGGTATCAACATCTACCAGCACCTCTTGCCTGCTCAATGGCAGAGGTGGGAGTAAGTAGCCTGTCCAGGTTTTGTACCTGGAACCCAGGGGAGATGCAGCTGCAGCATCTGATGGGCACTGCTGGAGAAAAGAAGCCACCAGTTTGATGAACGGTGGTCAGAAAACACTCTGCCAAGAATACAGCTGTCCTGAACGACACGTGAGAAGTGAAAACTTTGTGTATGCAGGCAGCTTAACTAAGGCTGCTCCGCTGAGGTTTGCTTTGCTGTCCTCATTGGATCTGACTTACCACAGAAGATATCTAGCAATCCTAATGGTATTTTTGCTAGGATTACCCAAACAAGTAATAATTTGCTCTCCTGGCATCTTTAGATTGCTGTGAGCCTTAATAGTCTGTTTTACAGCAGAGCAAAGCTCTGCCAACACAAGCCTCTGCTGCTTCATACTTAGCCAAGGTCCCAGCTGGACTCGGCCAGCCTGCAGTGAAAGCCACACTGCCCAGGTTTGTCCTGCTCGTACCTCTGCTGTCCATCATAGCACTGGAAATGTGTGCTGAGGACACCACAGCTCCCTCACGAGCAGGTTATTTCTGGTGACTGAGCTTCAAATTGGCTTGAAGAAATCAGGAAGCATCTCGTAGCGTATCACAAATTTGTGTTATTTCCTGTTCTGCTCTTTTGTAAGCATTTTATTCCTGCGTGTTTCATCAATAACATAAGGATTAAGCTGCTGCAAAGTAGTTCTGACCCACAATTAATTTGCTGTGAAAGCAAAGACGTTCTCCACCATCACCCCAAGCTCCTAGAAAATATCATGAGTATTTGCCCCCTGGTTTCCCAATATATGACGGATTTCACAGAACTCCCTGACACGGAAGCCAGACGTTTCGAGATATGGTGCAAGATCATGGAAACACAGAATGGTTTGGGGTTGGAAGGAACCTTTCAAGGTCATCTGGTCCAACCCCCCTGCAGTGAGCAGGGACATCTGCAACTAGAGCAGGTTGCTCAGAGCCCCGGCCAACCTCACCTGCAATGGTTCCAGGGATAGGGCATCAACCACCTCTCTGGGCAACCTGGGCCAGGCTCTCACCAGCCTCAGCATAAAAAATTTCTTCCTTCTCTCTAGTCTAAATCTCTCCTCTTTTCGTTTAAAACCATCAGCCCTTGTCCTGTTGCCACAGGCCCTGCTGAAAACTGCACAAAAGATCACAAAAGTTTCAGCCAAATTTTGAGACAACTTAAATGTAGGATTGCTGAAGTACAAAGAATTGGTTTAATGCCTCATAAATAAAGGGTTAACACACTGCAAGACGTTTCCAAAATATTTTAGTACTAAAAATTTCCCAATAGACATCGTCCCTCTCTTGCTCCCATCCCACCATTAAGCACCTTTGACCTTAACCCAGAAGTGAGGGTTTGGGGCGAGGGCAGTGGTTGACATCCAGCGCTGGTTTTGGCTCACTGTAATGTTTATTTCATTTTAACATCGCCCCAGGTGACCAGCAACTCGACCAACTGTGCTGACCATGGAGCAATCTCCTTACACATGACATTTTGCACTTGCTGCAGGGCATCAAGCAGGAGGACGGAGCAGATCTGTGAATAAATAGGTTAAGTTCTATACCGCGGTACCTGATCAGCGTCTTGAGACTGCTGCAATTTTCGCAAGCGCCGTTTTGCATCTAAACCCGTCTGTGACAAGGAAGACTGTCTTCTAGTAACTTCACTTCTTAAAAAGGCCAAGAGCTGAGAGCAAATAGGATCAAAATGAAGAAACCCATTACATATGCACCTCTCTTTCTCATACATATAATAGATATTTTACACTGAAAGGTTTCTGTTTTCATGAAACTTTTTTTTCCCTTCTTTCCCACCTTCCTTCCTTCTCGTTTCTTCCCCTCTTGCTGCAGGTAAGAATTACTACAGCTTACAAACTTCTTACCTTTCAACAGAAATAGTTAAAACCCCAATAAAACTCCTTCAGCTATTTTTGCGTGGTCACTTCGTAATCGATTCTTACCTTAAGATCAGTTTCTGTGCTAACAAGTTTCCTTTAACTTAAACAAGTCTAGAAGTTTAGATCCAGCCTTGACCAGCACAGTACAAGCTGCTAAACTCCAAACAGATCAATCTGCCCATTCATGGATTTCACTCATGAAATCATTCAAGCAAGGGTCTGTATGGGAGCTACCTGAACAGCAGATGTACTGAAACCATGAGTAATAGAATAGTTTGCGCTGCAAGGGACCTTAAAGATCATCTAGTTCCCCCCCCCCTGCCATGGGCAGGGACACCTCCCACTAGACCAGGTTGCTCAAAGCCCCAACCTGGCCCTGAACACTTCAAGTGAGGGAGGGAATCTCCCACCTCTCTGGACAACCTGGGCCAATGTCTTGCCACCTTCACAGTAAAAAATTCCTTCCTTACATCTAATCTGTATCTCCTCTCTTTTAGTTTAAAACCATCACACCTTGTCCTGTCACAACAAGCCCTGCTAAAAAGTCTGTCCCCATCTTTCTGATGGGTCCCCTTGAAGTCCTGAAAGGCCACAAGAAGGTCTTCCTGAAGCCTTCTCTTCTGCAGGCTGAACAAGCCCAACTCTCCCAGCCTGGCCTCCCAGCAGAGGGCTTCCAGCCCTCCCATCATTGCTGGGGCCTCCTGTGGCCCCGCTCCACCAGGTCCATGTCTCTGCTGTGCTGAGGACTCCAGAGCTGCCCCAGCACTGCAGGGGGGTCTCCCCAGAGCGCAGCAGAGAGGCAGGATCCCCTTCCTCACGCTGCTGCCCACGCTGCTGGGGATGCAGCCCAGGAGGACACTGGCTGCTGAGCTGGGAGTGCACAATGCCAGCTCAGCTCCAGCTACTCTCCGCATGCCGCTCTCCATCCCTTCACCCTCAGCCTGTGTTGATACTGGGGGTTGACCCAACCCATGTGCACTTGCCCTTGAACCTCAGGAGGTTCACACAGGCCCACTCCTCAAGGTTGTCCGTGTCCCTCTGGATGAATCCTGTCTCTCCAGCGTGTCGACTGATTACATTAAGTCACGCTTCCAGAATGCAATACTTTATCCTGTACGCTTTCAACCTCAACATCCATCAAACCCCCTACAATATATCTGTGCTGTCAGCTCTCTACATTGTATTGCCAAGACAATATGCTGCTAACCATTCTGCATTTTCAGTATCTTAATCATTTTTATACTAATTTAAGAGCCAACCTAGAGTCTTTTGTACCAAACACAGCACTACCCACTTCTGAGAGTTGAATCTGAAAAAGACTAATCATGAGAGTGGATTTCACAAAGGGATGGAAGTGAGAAACAGGCCACGTACTTTTCATATCAAGTCTCTTTTCGTTTGTGATTATTGGATCCCTTCTTATTTAAACAGAAATAAAAGTAACAGGAGTGAATTACCAACGAAAACACAGAGAAGCAGGAAAGAAAAAGACAAATTTGCTGCCAACCACCACCACAATCTGAGAAATGCCTCTGAATGCTCAAAAGCACCTTGAAGGATGATTTTCAGACATGATCTTCATGGGTAATGAGATTCTGGTGCAACCGTGGACACAACCCACACAGACTCCCCATCTCTGACCAGTTGTGTTTCTCTGAAGAGCTGGAGTTTCACAGAAAACTTCTTAGATACTGTAAAATCCTTGGGAAGATGACTCAGTTTTGTGGCTTACAGGGTAAGAGCGGAGAACACAACGAGCTCTCAGGCTGGCAATGAAATCTTTCACAAGATCTTGCTTTCACCGTGTCCGGAGTACGGCAATTGGAGACTGGAAGGCTTCCTGCTGATGACTTTTTATTTCTTCACACCTCCTGGCCAGCTCACTAAGCCAAGGGTGTTTTTTTATTCTTTTATCTGAAGTCCATACTGCTTATTCTTACTAGGAAGCCATGTCCCTTCATCTCCGCTCTCAGTCCGGTGTGGCTTTCCAACCATTCCGAGTATCGTCTTTACACCGATGACCTAAATCAAGACCTCGTGTTACATATTTTACACTCTTATCTACTAGAAATTCTGTTTTCTCCTAGGAAATATCCCCAGCTATGCGAAAGCACCTAACAACGCTGGAGTTCAAGCGTGTGGTATTTCTGGATTCAGGAACTCCATTCACTAAAATAAGACGCTTTCCTTTTTTTCCGTCCTAGATAATACCGTTAAAGATTCTCTTTGGAGCCTCTTGTATAAAATTCGCAAGGAGCAATTCCCCAATCACTATAACCGATTTCAAATGGTGCTAGAAAATATTATAGACTCTGAACACCAAAAGAAATCAGTCATCCTCTAAAGGGGTTACTGAGGTCTGCGAGGATGAAGAGTTAAGTGCTGGACGGGATTTTACATTGGAGCATCCCCAAGTACTTGGTAAGCATTAATTAATTACCTCCGTGGCATTATTCACTTAATCTTTTAAGTATTAAAATGCCTGTGAGAAGACGATTTAGAATGTGAAAACATCTCAAAACCCATCACCAGGTACACATGTCTTTTAATATGGCAAAGCCAATCTCAAAACACTTCAAGTTCACCCGATTTCAGTAGCCTTGGCCAATGTGACCCACCACGCGTGGCCCAGTTCTCACAGACACTGGTGCTGGCCATTTCCATTCACTACAATGGGCCCATCAGGCTACCAACCAACTGGCACCCTGAGACTGGGAAGTTAAGTCACACCAAATAAACGAGCACGTTCAGATCTGCCAAACGTGCCACAATGAAAAAGCAAACCCGGAGCAGGGCTGCAAGGAGCAGCTAGAACTCCCGGTGCTTCAATTCAGAACGATCTGCTCTGAATTCGTGTCTTGGATGATGCATGTACGAGGTATTTACAGGGACAATAAAGAATTAACAAAAACGCATCTCTGTAAGGTTGAAAACAGGCTTTGAGCTGAAAAGCAAGAGGAGCAAGTGAAGTTCGTCGTTCCTCACCATGTTGTACAAATTAGCTGTTTGTACTAGATTTACTAGTTGGTGCATCAACGTCAACATCTTCAATACTGCATTGGAACTTGGTATGACCCTTTTTTTGCACTGTTTCTGTCTTGTAGGCCTTTCTCTGTCTCCAAAGCACTGGTTCACCACCTACAAATACTGTAAGCATGCTGTTGGCCAGCAGTGTTAGAGCAGGGTTTCTGCCTTTGGAATCACCCATTGTGTTGTGCTCCCAAGGGTCATCCAGGCCACAAGCTCTCCAGTCCCAATCTGCTCATCTGGTGGTGGGGCTGATTGTAATGCAAGAAGATTTTGCCCTTCCTTTCCCCCGAGGATCTGTTTCACTGACGAAGGCAGGCATTCTTCCTCCAAGAACACTGATTTCAAATGGTGCTAGACAATAAATAGTTAAATCTAAACCACCATATGAAACCAGCTTCCTGAGGGAGCTTGTTTCCAGCTGGGATGATAGTCCTGTAATAAAGTAGAAGCGCCACAGAAGAATACTCATCCATGTTGGGTTTTTATTTTGCCTACTGAACACTTGATGCTTTTTTTCTTATTCTCACCCTTGATTTTGGTTCCAGCCACCAAATGCTCATTTCTGTTTTCTATTATAGTGCTACCAATAGAAAGAGAATTGCTTACAGCAGGGTCATAGAATCATAGAATGTTTCAGGCTGGAAGGGACCTCCAGAGGTCATCTAGTCCAACCTCCCTACACAAGTAGGGACATCTACCTAGGTCAGGTTACTCAGAGCCTCATCAAGCCTGACCTTGAATGACTCCAGGGATGGGGCCTCCACCACCTCTCTGGGCAGCCCATTCCAGTGCTCTATGACCCTCATGCAAAGAACTTTGTTAGCCAAACTTGGACAACACATACAAGGATTTAACCAGGAAAGAAGGACCTTCATCCTTCGTTACTGTCTTCTACACACACATTGTGTCTACTGAGGTTTGCCCGTGGCCTAAATACCACCAAACGGACTGGTAAAGGAAGCGCTGCTGCCAACTCCCTCTGGCGACAGCAGAACATTGTCTGAGAAGTCTCCTGCAAGATACTGATGGATCTTAATATTAGCAGCAGCAGCAGAAGTACTGGTGTGCAACAGAAGCTACATATTAATGACTAAATGTTGAATATTCATTCAAAAGGTCATGCAGACAGTCTGAAAACCACCCCACTCCTCTGCTAGCTCTTGCTGAGGGGGTATTTGCAACGTCAGAGAAAAAGTGTGTGCCCAAAAGTAATGACTGCATTAATTACGGACTATTCAGATCTGGCACTTACCACCTGGTCCCAGCATTACTTCTAAGAAGTCTGACACAGGGATTTTTCCTGGAAGTCTGCTACTGAAGTGTGTTCTGCACAATTTACTCCCTTCAAACAGATGTATTTTTTTTTTTTTTTTCTAACCTGTCTGCAATTTCTCATCTCAGCTGGCAGAACAAACACATCCGCATCACATCTGCGGAATAATGTGAAGCAAGCTTGAGTGTTTGCACAGACTACAAGGCTCAGCCGCGCTCACGGCGACACGTTCTGGGAAGTGCTCAATGGGTACATCACAACCTCTCAGCGAGGAACAAATTGCCCAAAACAGCAGCACGGGCACAACGAGCACAGCGTGGTTCGATGGCAGGGCAGAGGGGAGGCCCAAGGAGACAGCATGTCCTGTGTGGGTGTAGAACAACATTGTTTTAAGGAAAAAAACCACTGAACGGAGCAGGCTGGACCTCTGGAAGCGGGCAGTTGCTTCAGTTACTGGAAGAGCTCTAACGATGCCAGGCCACATCAGCGTTGGATCGATTATGTAGGTTTTCTGTCCAGAAAGCGTCTTGTGTGGAGCAGAGTAGTCAGGAAGCAGCTTGGCCAAGAGCAGCAGGACTGAGCTGGGCTCGGGCTCGTCTCCCCGGGCTCTGCCCTGAGCACACAGCTGTCTGGGAATCCTCCATGCGGGCACATCTCCCAGTGCTTTAGCACTGTTAAATAAAGCAGCTTTAAAGTGCGAGCACGACCCAATCATTTCCTCAAGCCCTGAGAAAGCCCCAAGCTTTGCCTTGCTGTAGAGTAGCTCAGTACACATGGTGTGTGCTGGACCTGCCCCTGGAAGTCCTGTGAAAGCCGATTTGATTACAACCATCATCTAAGATGAACCCGTCTGTGATCTCCTGAGGAGAGCCAAACATTCTCAAACTCCTTTTCTGCAGGGGGCAGGAAACCACGTAGAAAAAGTGAACTAATTACATCTGTTTCTAAGGTTTCGTCACCTCCAGAGGGGCAGCTCTCTCTTCCTTTAGCACAGTGCCAACAAAACCAGCTAGCTTAGGCTAGCAACCTAACTTCTAGATGGCTGAAGAAATCTCCAATTACTGCGGACAGTTCCCACGAGGTTATCTGTCAACAGCACAGCTAACACGCTCCTCTCTAAGAACGTCTTCAGGAGAAAGTCCAAGAAACCCGAGATCCAGCTGTGAAACAAGGAAAGCAACAACACTTCACAATCATTATCTTCCCCGGACAAAGCTAAATCGTGCTACAGCACCTTTTTCCGTACACTTGCATTTGTGACGTACATGGGATCTGAAGTTGAGGTCCAGCTGCATGGTTCTACCTGTACCACTAGATCACAGCATCTCCATCTGACTATCCAGGGAGCAAGTTCTTCCGTTTAAGATCATTCGCACTTCTGAAGAAAGCATCTTTCAAAACTTGTAATAACTCTGCGTGTTTCTAGAACACAAATAATGACAAACACTCTTGTGTTAGGGCTGTAAACTGTCATTTCTAAATTGAAAAACAAAAGAGCTGCAGATAGGGAGCTACAGTACTTCTCCAAGATGCCTCCTTCTAATTAGGTCATGTGAGTTTTTAGGAATTTTCGGATCTTGAACCGCTCTGTCCTTCCTACATTTAATGATGAGAACAGCTAGGAGCAATTTTCTCATTTAACTGGAAAGGAAGAAGAGGAACAGAGGCAATGTCTTTACATTTACGTATCTACTCAGCAGAAAAGCAAGAGGTTGGGAAATCATAGAATGGTTTGGGTTGGAATGGACCTCAAAAGATCATCTCGTTCCAGCCCCCCACCATGGCAGGGACACCTCCCACTAGACCAGGTTGCTCAAGGCCCCATCCAACCTGGCCTTGAACACCTCCAAGGGATGGAGCATCCACAGTCCCCCTGGGGCAACCTGTGCCAGTGTCTCATCACCCTCAGAGTGAAGAATATCCTCCTAATTTCCCATCTAAAGCTACCCTCTTCGAAGGAAGAAGGAAATAGGAAGAACAAACCCCGAATTCATAGAAATACATACAAATTTTAGATGGAAGAGTTTATGATTACATTTGTTTCCAAACTAACGCTGTTCTGTAATCTTCCAGATCAGACGATGGGAATGACATGTTGGTGACTTAAGTCCTGATCTTAAATACTTCATAACTCACGCGTTTTACTTGATATCGATGGGATTGTTTACACGAGTGAAGTTTCATCTGCTGTTAAACCACTGCAAGATTAATTTACGATGGTTTTGTTTTGCTGTTGAAGAATTCTAGGGATCACAGGTGGTTTAGCTGCATTCGAACACCTCTCAGGTAACCCCCTCTCTTCCAGTGATGGAACCCTGCAGTTAAACACTCAGAAGAATACGTGAACTGTGATCCCATCTTTGAGTGCCAGTGACTATTGTGGGCCCTTTAATCGCATCAATCCAGGGGTAATCAGAGAGAGCATCTCCTGGGAGTGACTTGGAAAGGCTTCCAACTGGACCAATGGTCCTCTACTGGAAATTCATTAAAAATAAAAGTCTTCTTGCACCCTTTCCATGCTCTGCCATAGCAGGAGCTGTGTAAATGGACTTTGTTAGAGCTCTCCTTATGACAGCTTTCAAATCCATCTACAACAGGCTGAAAGACCGAGTCA
Source organism: Eurystomus gularis (assembly GCA_013400335.1). Classification (NCBI taxonomy): domain Eukaryota; kingdom Metazoa; phylum Chordata; class Aves; order Coraciiformes; family Coraciidae; genus Eurystomus; species Eurystomus gularis. The sequence goes on along the minus strand of VZZY01011292.1, from coordinate 144,418 downwards.
GGCTGTAATTTGCAGACAATAGCCTTGCGAGTACGTTATGTCTGACAAACTGCTCCATTTATTTTAACTTTTTTAATTCCCTTTTTTTTTTTTTAAATAAAATGTGGAGCCAAGGGAAGATGACGGATTGAGAGCTCTGCAGAAAGCCTCTGTTCACAAACGGCTGTAGCAAGGGAAGCGACTGTGCAAACTTCCTTGGCCACGTGTCTCATTGACGAGCTGCTGCAGACACTCTGTGGCATGATGAAGATCGAGGAACCATTGAGAAATTGTCTGTCAGCTGAAAAACCAATTAATACTAACTGCAGCGAGGAAGAACTGCCTACCAAGATAGAAATGGAGACTGTGAAGTTGGTTACAGATGTCTTGAAAGGATTTTTTTCCCAGTCATTTTCAACTTGAACTTAAACTACAGCTATTGGGGAAAAGCTGCTTCATCTTTTCTTTTTCTGCACCATCAATCCCCCAGCGTTTTCACCACCAGCTTAATGAATTCCAACTATCAAGAGAGCTCATCTGCTATGCAATTTGTCTTTTTTTTGTTCCCTTCACTAAACAAGCAGGAAAAATGTTTTTAATTTGCAAGGCTGAATAAATACCTACTGCGTTTGCCAAGGCTTTATTGACATTCATGGCTGTCCACAAAGCTGATAGATTTCTCACAGAGATGGTTTGTCTCCTCCAGAAAAAAAAAAAACAAAACCTGCCCAAGCAACAAGATGTTAACCTTTCTTAATAAAATAAAACAAACCAAAACAAAGTAAAATAAAATAGAAGAAAATGAGAGGCAGCAGTTCAATAAGTAAGACTGGGGGTAGTGAGACCTCTTCATCCAGGATATGGTCCCAGAGCAGATTTTTGTTGACAGCAACATCACTTAAACACTGGGACACCCTCCAGCGCTCGCTGCTGCCTCCGATGCTGCAGCTCACGTCGCCTTCAGTTGTGCTGATACAACTGCCCACGGGCCACGCTATCAACAAGGTCGTTCAAATGATTCCAATTCCAAGAAAACAACAAAAAAAGGAGCATTTCTTTTGTTGACTGAGGTGTTTTCAGTCCTTTGGTTTTCCACGTGGCCAGGGAAGAGAAGGCACCGCGTTGCTGCTGAGCTGGAAATGAATGGCTGGGGGTAGGCAAAAAAACTTATTAAGCTGGCACCAGCAAAAGACATGAACTGTGGAATTACACCTTGGATAGCATCAAATCCCATCTCCCTTGCTCAGCTGGTCATGAGGAGTTGAGATGAGTTTCAGCCTGCGATGAAACACAGCTCTTGAACTCGCACAAGAAAATCAATAGGCCAAACTTTGAGCTTCTTACTCAAGTTTTAGGAGGTTTTTATAGAAGATCCAACTTTCCCCACAGGCCTGCTCTCTGAATTTTCCCATTTAAATTCTTCTCGCTGAACAATTTTGGTACCTTAAAATCAGCAATGTGCAAGAAACAATCAAAGTGGCCACAGCTAGAATTTAATACGATCAGAAGGTCTGTGGTGGTTTGAAGAGGAAAAAGCTTTTGGGTCATTTGGGAGGAAATTAATGACAAACCATTACTGTCAAAATCTCCTACACTGATGACAGTACTTCAGGTATCTCACTTCCCTTCCTGTGCTTTGTTCAGCTGTACTGAAGATCCCCCAAGTAAGCACCTTGGGGAACATTCTTCTGGAATAAGCAAACAGCCCTCAAATAAAGATCAGTATTTCCCACCAGTGAAACATCCAATTTATCTGTTGTATGCACAATACATTCATCTTTTCAAACTCAGAAGCTTCTCAAAGCTTCTAACAGGAAAGGTCTGATGGCTACAAGGTCTTTACAATACCAGCTGATAGCAAGGAGGGACACAGATGTGCTGTACCTCAGGAAAAACAGCCTCCACCATGTACCATTTCCTCTGTGTTATTAGTGGAGCAACTCGTGATTGCCAGGTTTGTCCTCAGAATCTGGAAGAAAAAAATACCAGAAGGTGTTTGAATTAATTTCTTCTTTATGTTTTTCTTCAGAGAGATAAATTAAAATGCAACTTCGTAATCATTCTTCTCTTCACAGAGTCACAGCATAATAGGATGAGAGAAGCATTACATGAGCCACAGACTCACAGCACGGCTGGCATTGGAAGGGACCTCTGGAGATTATCTCGTCCAACCCCTCCTGCTCCAGCAGGTCACCTAGAGGAGGTTACCCAGGATCACATCCAGGCGGGTTTGGAATCTCTCCAGAGAAGGAGACTCCACAACCTCCCTGGGCAGCCTGGGCCAGGCTCTGGCACCCTCACACCAAACAAGTTTCTCCTCATGATCAGATGGAACCTCCTGGGTTCCACTTTGTGCCTACTGCCTCTAGTCCCTGTCACTGGGCACCACTGACAAGAGTCTGGCCCCATCCTCTTGACCTCTCAGCTTTAGCTATTGATCAGATCCCCTCTCAGTCTTCTCCTCTCCAGCTCAGCAGCCCCAGGGCTCTCAGCCTTTCCTCGGCACAGAGATGCTCCAGGCCCCTCAGCATCTTTGTAGCCTCTGCTAGTGGACTCTTTCCAGTAGTTCTTCATCTCTCTTGAACTGGGGAGCCCAGAACTGGACCCAGTCCTCCAGATGTGACCTCACTAGGGCAGAGTAAAGGGAGAGGAGAACCTCCTTCAATTCAGTGGACACACCCAGTCTCTTACACAGGCTTTTAGCCAAGTTAGAGCTCCTCAAAATTTGAGCTTCTGTGAGCACGTTTACAGTCCAAACATGCAATCACGGTTTATCGTGACCCCATCACCAGAGAACAGGTACCATGTTCTATATGGAAGGAGCAATTTTCAATCAGAGCTTCAAAATTCATCACAAGAACCTGCTGTCTCTGCTTCATACAGAAGTATACGTGTAGATACTCCTTGTAAGAGATATCCAAACTGGTCTACAAACCTCTTGGTAGATACCTTGAGGTGCAGCCCACTCCATCCATGCCACAGGGAAGTAATTCCCTGTGGAGGATGGATTTAAACACAGCAGGCACCAGAGAATCACCTGCTGCGTAGAGCAAGATCCTTGACGTACGAGTTGTCTCAGATTTACTCTGAACTCGTGTTTTGAAACCTCTTCAGGCTGATTTTGGGGATTATGAGGAAACAGAAATCCTAAAAATACAAAAGCAGGCTTATCAAGCTGGGGGGAAAAACAGTAAGATGCTTTTGTGACAAAGGCTTCAGGATATGAATTATGCATTACCAAAAACTGACTTCAAACCGTATGGGAGGAGGGAGATCTCTGTGCATCCAAATTCAAGCACAACAGGCACAAGCTTCACTGCAGGGAATTATGTGCACTCCTATAAAAACATTATCAGTTTCAGCATCTCACTTTCCTTTTTGCCCACGTGTTATTTTTGCATTATTCGTGAGAATCTGAGGCAGAAACCAGTGGAATAACCTGTTAACTCCCTGAGATCAGTCATCCTCAAATTCAGAAAGGGCTACTGAAACCAGAAGGGAGCAGGAGTGGTCTGGCTTCAGCCTCGGCTCTATTTCTGTCCACGTTCCCACCCTGGGCCCATCACCATAGCAGCTGACTGCTCTGCTGTCGAGCTGCAATCTCGGGGCAGCAGAGGCAGGAATACAGGGGTTTCCTTTTTTTCCTCCCGCAAGAGGATGATGATTTGCTAGATATAAGCAGCAGATACTACACTTTAGAAATTGTACAGGATAACCACAACGAACGACGAAACTCCTTATTGTTTTCAAGGATACAACAATGAAGCAGCCACCCGCAACACAACTCCCTGTTGCTCGTCCTCGTCTCTGCATTCCAAAACCATCTTTTTCACTCCCGCTGCTGTCTGACATATGCAGAAGTATCTCGCTAGCATCTGGGAGAAGAGAGATGATCATCAAGAAACAACCACAACAACATAGATTTCTTCAGCCTGAAGTATTCCTTCTGACTCCAAGCTTTTGGAATTTGAAGAGCGATGAGCATCATTTTTAGAAACCACCCTGGCAGCGTAGCTGTTATATAAGTTTCAATCGAAGCGCTAATCCCAGCGCTGAACAGAAATGCCCCTGTCATGAAGCACTCAGAAAACTACACCTACTGTTTATATTCTGGTGCTGCACGTTGTATCGCATCCACTTAGGTCTCTGCAAAGCGAGCTCTTAAAACCAGGCGCCTGGAACTTTTTCTTGCCCCTCTGCTTCTCTTCAGCGCTGGATTCATTTACAGCGCTACGTAAATGATGGTGCTGGTTTGGCTGTCGAAGGATGAAACGTGACCTGGGAAGAATTGCTCCGAGGTGTCTTTTAAAAATAACCATAAACAGACATGAAAACGCTGGTTTTTTCTCGATTTTTTTTTTTCTCCTGCTATGGTACAAACTGAACTTCTGACTACTTTGAAAGGAAGTGAAATTAAAATCGTCACATGAAAAAATACAGCAATTAAGAGGGATAGGAAATTCAATCAGACCGCTCCAAGCGTGATTGTTTTTAATCCCAACTGAATTCCCGCGCCTGACAAACTGACTGCAGAGGATCTTTTAGCTGAGGACAAATATTCTTTACTCCTCCCATCAAGTATGACACGGCAAAAAAAATCCAAACCCCAAGCCAGAAATATTTGCAGAGCGAAACGAACCACCTTTGAACCGTTCTTTGTTGTGGTGAAGAAGGAAAGAAGCAGAGCTGGAGCTTTTTAAAGATATCCACTTCCTACATGCTGCTGCTGCACAGCCACCAACATAATATATTCCAGATAGATTTACACTACGAATTTCACAGCAGGAAACAGAACCGATGCAGAGGGCACATTCCATCCATTTACTCAAACAGAAATTATTTACCTTTCGGTTTGTACGTGTTTACAAAGAGGTTTTGCCCTCAAACAAGTTCCTCCATCGGCAAGGTGCTCTCCTCAGGCCAGCACCTGGAATTTATAACATGGTTTTTTCAATGCATGGTTGTGTTTCCGCTGTAGCTTCCCCTTAGAAAAGCAGAAGGTGCCGTGGCTACCGTGGTTACATTTCACTGAATCACTTTAGGCTGGAAAAGACCTTTAAGATCATCCAGTCCAACCATAACCCTACTCTACCAAGTCTGCTGCTAAACTGTGTCCCTCAACACCACATCTCCACAGCTTTTAAACACCTCCAGGGATGGTGATTCAACAACTGCCCTGGGCAGCCTGGGCCAGCCAATGACAACCCCTTCTGTGAAAAATTTTTTCCTAATGTCCAACCAAGGGAGGTTTACTCCCTTGGTGCAGCTTGAGGCCATTTCCTCTTGTCCTATCACTTGTTCCTTGGGAGAAGAGACCAGCACCCACCTCTCTACAATCTCCTTTAAGGTAGTTGTAGGGAGCAATAAGGTCTCCCCTCAGCCTCCTCCTCTTCAGAGTACAGTTCCCTCCGCTGCTCCTTGTGAGACTTGTTCTCCAGGCCCTTCACCAGCTTGGTTGACCCTTCTCTGGACCTGCTCCAGCACCTCGGTGTCTTTCTTGTATTGAGGTGCCCAAAACTCAACATAGTGCTCAAGCTGTCACCTCACCAGAGCTGGGTCCAGGAGAACTATCCCTGCCCTGGTCCTGCTGGCCACACTAGTGCTGATCCAAGCCAGGATGCTGGTGGCATTCTTGGCCACCTGGGCACACACTGGTTCATATTCAGCTGGTTGTCGATCAGTACCCCCGGGTCCCTTTCTGCCAGGCAGCTTTCCAGCCACTCTTCCTCAAGCCTGTAGGACCCAAATCACCTTGTTTCACTACAGAAGCATGGCCAGTCAATAACTGCCACCGCAGCAGCTGTTCTGGTTAGGGTCCCAGAGTCATGGGCCATGCAGACTCTCCAGGAACCGGCCACCTCCTCAACCAACAGAAGACCACCTGGCAGTGACACATTTCTGCATCTTTTCTGTTAGGCCAGGCTACACTTCCTTATTAAAGAGCTTGTTTCTTCTGGCTTTGAAGAGAGAGGGATGAGCATTTTAGGGACTGATAAATGGCCTGTCAGTTGTGCTAGAGATTGGAAGAGGCAGGAGATGAGAGGGATCTTTGCGGCACGCTGATCATCTGGATCAACCAGCGAGCATCTGGGAGCGCTGGAATTGATTATACCCGCTCAACCATGCACAGCTTGGAATATTTACTGATCCTTACTCCTAGACCCCTTTTATTACTCAGTTCATGTATTTGACTACTGTTAGAGGGCAAAATACATCATCAGGATAAAAACATCGTGCTTTGATAATGAACGCTGATGCTGGCGTACGCCGTGGAAATTATGAAACTAATTAGAGGACCACAACACAATGCTCCACTTATTAAACACAGCCCAGGAAGAGATGGGGAAAAGTGGCTGCTGGATTTGGAAAATACTTTTATTCTGCAGAGTAGTTTTTGCTTTAATCTACTATGGATGTTGAGCACCTTTGTTGCATTAGAAAAATAGGCCCGTGCCTATCAGAAAAACATGGCATACATCAACCTGTTGGAGAGGGTCCAGAGGAGGGCTACAATGATGATTAGGGGGCTGGAACATTTCTCCTATGAAGACAGGCTGAGAGAATTGGGCTTGTTCAGCCTGGAGAAGGGAAGGCTCTGGGGAGACCTTATTGCAGCCTTCCAGTATCTGAAGGGGGCCTACAAGAAAGCTGGGGAGGGACTTTTCACAAGGCCTGTAGTGGTAGATGAGGGGTAATGGGTACAAACTGGAAGAGGGTAGGTTTAGATTGGAAATTAGGAGGAAATTCTTTACCCTGAGGGTGGTGAGACACTGGAACAGGTTGCCCAGGGGGGTTATGGATGCTCCACCACCGGAGGTGTTCAAGGCCAGCTTGGATGGGGCCTTGAGCAACCTGATCTAGTGGGAGGTGTCCCTGCCATGGCAGGGGGGTTGGAACTAGATGAACTTTGAGGTCCCTTCCAACCCAAACCATTCTATGATAAATCCATTTTGCTGCTACTTGTGTGAACTTATCATTCTCCTCTCCATAACCGGCTCCATCTTTTGAAGCTATAAAAGAGGTCAGCATCTCCTAATTGGAGCATTAAACAAGGAAGGCTGAAGTTCTTTTTCTAGCCTGATTTTCTTTGAGACCTGAGAAACTCTGTGTAGACTTTGAGCCTACGGAGATATTTACCCCCATGATTTCCAAGGGAGATGCTGCAGAGCTACTGTAGCAGAGAAGAGTGCCCGTCACGGCCTAAGACACACTGATCTAGGAGCTCCATATAAAAGGACTTTGGTCTCTGGTTTACTGCCTGAGGCAAGAAAGAGAGGAGAGACATAAAAAAAGAGGAAGCAAAAGGAATAATGAGACAATAAAACCCGATATAAAGGCAGATTAACAGCCTGATGGCCTGTTTACTCTAGGCATCATAGGAAGGTATAGCTTTAAAAGAGGGGCTTAAGTAAAAAGGTGTTTTCGTGGCAGGCACAGAGGGTTGGCAGGAGGGAAAGCTCCTTTCTGCTGAAACCGTACTGAGCTACAGCTGAGTGCTGTCAATTCACACCTGCACAAGTCAGGCAAACATCTCAGGAGAGAACCAAACCGATGCACAGAGGTGCCGGTCTGGAACCCGACTGCACAGAGGCAGCCATCAAATACATGTCTGCAGAGGAAATCTGGAAGAGAGAAGATGAAAAAGGTGCATGGAGAGAATGGCATTTGTGTACATTAAGAATACGATTAAGAAAGACCACGAAAAAATCCCCAGAACAGAGGGCTCCATCCAGTCAGGATGGAATCTCAAGCTGGACAACAGGGCTCACGGTGTTGGATGTTTGATCAGTGAAAAAGATGTAAGGATGAAGAACTAGTGCTAATATTTGACTAAGAAAAAGCAACTAAAAGCCTCAAACTTTCAAACGAATTCAAGAGAAAGATGTCAGCCTGGACGTGACGTAGGCTAGAATCGCAGTGGAGAACCTCAAATTGTCGATGACTGGTGTAACTCCCTACTTCTAAAACTATGGCCATTACTAGACCAAAGAAACCCTGATGATTTGGTGGAGAATGAGCTCTTTATTCTGCCAGCGTTCAAGTTCTCCTATTAGTAACAGATCTACTAATTCATCAATTAGTAAATGAGTTCAGTTACTTCACGGCGTGCAGTTAATTTATTCTACTATGTTAACAGGCACATCCTAACGTTGCTTTGTAATACTTTGTGAATTCCATTTGATTTGTTAGACACGATGAGGAAAGGGGAACTTGAAGGGAAAAAAAGAACCTGTAACAAAGACAGATGCAAAACTTACAGAGATGATGCACAACATAAATAGTGGTGAGCATCTGCCAGCGAGGTCTGTTCCCTGCTCTGCAGCGCTGACCATTCCACACTCACCAATTCATGGTTAAAACGGGTCTGAGATGAGGGATGCAGGAACGCGGTGGCTGCCAGCCCATGATGGTGTCCCCGCAGCCACCTCCCTGCAGCCGGATTGGGTTTTCATGTTGTACTCCTCCTTTCAGTCCTTTGCAAATAGTGTCATCAAGAGATCCCTTTTTCATGAAAATACTTTGGATTTCTTTGTGGTTTTAATACTGGCCAAGGAAATTCACTCAAGATTATCTTGTCTACTGTAGCAATTGTCAAGGTTGAAGAGCATAAAATAGTCAAAGTGATGACGGGGATAATAAAGTATGTGCTACGTAATGCCAGCTGCAAAGGTCTCAACAAAACTAAGAAAAAAAAAAGCAGAGGAAAATCTTTAATGAAGCTGGATAGTCACTGAACATCATACGGACATAGGTCTACACACCAAAGCCCAAGGGTGAAGCAGGAGCCAGCAGAAGGGCTCTGAAGGGGTGTGGGATGGTGGTGTCAGGCAGCACACGCAGAATTGCACATGCACCAGTGTGAAGATGGAAGCAGCACCCTGTTAGGTACCATCTGCTCCTCAGCAACGCCGACTCCTTTAGCAGCTTCCTTTCGACACAGGGAGAAAACAGCAAAGGACGCACACTTAGCCAAGAAGGGCAACGAAGCTGGTGAAGGTTCTGGAGCACAAGTCTGATGAGGGGCAGCTGAGGGAACTGGGGTTGTTGAGCCTGAAGAAAAGGAGGCTCAGGGGAGACCTTATTTTGGTTCTGAAATAATAAGAATTGCATCATGTTCACAGCCCTGCCACCTTCCTAATACCAGCAGCGTTCCCCCAGCTCTTTCCAGTCTCATTCTCAGTCCCATTTTCACCTGGCTGAAAACCAAGCTCTACTCCGTGATCGAGCACTTTTTCACAGCAGACATAGGAAGCATTTCCTAATTCTGGCCCAGGCAGCAAGTTCCAGCCCCAAAAGCAAAAATTTAGCACAGAGATATCTAAGTGGGCATCTATATGCTTTCAAAAAGCTCCAAACATTCAGAACCAGCTCAGTACAGGATATTTCAAAAGAGCCTACGCTGCATGAACAAGGGGACGCAACTAATGGGTTCAAACTGAGGGTAGATTTAGATGGGAAATTAGGAGGAAATTCTTCACTCTGAGGGTGGTGAGTCACTGGCACAGGTTGCCCAGGGGGGCTGTGGATGGTCCATCCCTGGAGGTGTTCAAGGCCAGGTTGGATGGGACCTTGAGCAACCTGGTCTAGTGGGAGGTGTCCCTTCCAGGGCAGGGGGGTTGGAACTAGATGATCTTTTGAGGTCCCTCCCAACCCAACCCATCCTGTGATTCTGTGATCGCTTTGTTCTGCATCTTAAATGCACAGCCTTTTCTGTGCTACTTCTGTATGTCCATGGAAAACTGGCACCATTCTGGATAAGAGTTTGTGTATGGAGGGGGGGAAAAATAAATAATTAAAAGAATTTTGGAAGTGCTTACAAGGATAGTAACACAGAGAGAAGATAAAACTGATTCAGCCTGCAGCACAACACCGAAATAAGACAAAGAATGACCATGGCAATATTTCAGGTGCTCTAGTTGAAGCCAAACTGTAGCAGGACTGTGGCAGTGGCCTCTTAATTCTATTACTAATCACTACATCACACTATGCAGACTCCTTCAGGATTTCTCTCCTAACAGCTGCTGCTTTAGCTGCGTTTTTTGCAGAAGAAATTACAGTAACTTATGCTATGAGGGAGCAACTGTGTCAGAGGGTTGGTGAGGAATATATAGAATCATTAAGGTTGGGAAAGACCTCTAAGATCATCAAGTTCAACTGTCAACCCAACACTACCTTGACCACTAGACCATGCTGACTTGTATTTCCAGACGGGAGCAGTCCTGTGTTTCCTGTACTCTCCAAAACATCAAACCAGAACAGCCCTCACCCTGCTCTGAGGGCCATAAAAGTTATACTGGGTTTCTGGTTCAGATGAGGATAACATGTACCCTATGTGACAAGACAGGCTAAAATAACTGAAGTAAATACACAAACTGCACAGTACAGACCTATAAAATAACACAGACACAAAGCAGGGAGTTGGAAGTCTGGCAGACTTGGGAATACAGAATCATAGAATGTGTTGGGTTGGAAGGGACCTCTAAAGGTCATCTACTCCAACACCCCTACAATAAGCAGGGACATCTCTAACTAGGTCAGGTTGCTCAGAGCCCCATCAAGCCTGACCTTGAATGTCTCCAGGGATGGGGCTTCCACCACCTCTCTGGGCAACCTGTTCGAGTGCTCAGCCACCCTCATATTAAAGAACTTCCTCCTAAAGTCCAACCTAAATCTACCCCTTCGTAGCTTAAAACCGTTACTCCTTGTCCTGTTGCTACAAACCCTTGTGAACAGATCCTCCCCACCTTCCTATAGACCCCTTTCAGGTATTGGAAGGTCACTATAAGGTCCCTCTGGAGCTTTCTCTTCTCCAAGCTGAACAACCCCAACTCTCTCAGCCTGTCTTCATATGAAACTGTGACCATTCATTTAAAGCTGTATAATTAAGTCCACAAAACCAATACTTCTTTTTCTTCTCCTTAAGTATTTCTCTCCCTCGCTGCAAGCGTCAATATTACTAATATATGGTCTTGTATCACTGCCTGTGCGTACAAAAGCCGTTCTTTAAATCACCTTGTTCCACTGCCTGTGACTACAAAATCCTTCCTTTAAATCTCATCTCTTTAGGAAGGGTCAGTAGCCCAGTCCCAGCTATTTTGAGACGCGAGGAAATGGAGGGGAAGGATTAGCTGCAATCCCGCACTCAAACCAATCATTTTTCTCCCCAGATCCATAGCACTGCATCCCAAAAGAGAGATGCTGAGCACGTCTGCCGCAGCGCTTCTCTGAACCCCCACCAGCACGACCTGCTCTCCAAAACGCCCCGTGAAGAAGTTTTCCCATGAGTCCTGAGCGACTCGGCCTCTGACCTTTCCTGTCAGAGACTCCCGAGCAACGGGCTTTATCTCATTAACTCAGTGGGTTTTTTAGGAAACTACTTTTTCCTGCCAGTTTTCTAAACCCAGAGGAATTTTCTAGATGTGCAGTGACAGCGCATGAGTAACAGCTCCCTCATTAAACTACCAGGGAGTCATAAAACAAAACAAATTGTTCAGCTTCCCAGTGTTTTTCCGATTTGCTTTCCCTTTCCAAGCCCTGTAGTGCTCACAAACATCCCAGCTATCTCAGTGACGTCATTTGTAGTCAGGATCCTTAAAGGAAAAAACATGTCCCTGGCATGTTGCTCAATCCTCTGGTATTCTCGCAGTCATTTCTTTTTGCCCCAGGGTAGCTTGAAGTTGATTTGATTTTTTTAAACCCAGAGCTGGTTGTGCCCACGTGAAACGTATGCCCCCGAAATCCGCCACCGAAAGCTCGTCTGGCACGAGGGACGGAGCTGTGCTACGTCTGCTGGCAGTCCCTGGTATGTCTCTTGTCTTTGTGCCAAACGCTCTCGGTGCCCACGGCCGAGAAGAAGGGTGGTGCGGTGTGGGAAGACACCACGATGTGAAATACAAGAGCAAACCCTGCTCTCCCACGACAGGGCTCCACATCTGCTGCTCCTGAGCTGGGAAAACGGTCCTGTGCAGGACAACGGGATGTTCAGCCCAAGCTTGGGAGCACAGCTTTGCTTTACGTTCACCGCAGGGCAGGCTCGTGTTTGGAGATCACTCTGTACCTCTTCTAAACAGGCAGGTAGTTGGGTTTCTGGAGCACCTTTGGTACCTGCAGGTAACAGGCTCTTTATCCTGTTGCGAAAACTTGGAGTTGAACTACACAACACAGAGACCAACGATTCAAGGAATACACTGAAAGGTCACAATTCCACAGAATCACAGAATTGCCTGGACTGGAAAAGACCTTTAAGATCATCGAGTCCCATCATTAACCTAATACTGACAAGTCCTTGACTAAACCATATCCCTCTGCACTACATCTACACGGCTTTTAAATCCCTCCAGGCATGGGGACTCCACCACTGCCCTGAGCAACCCGCTCCAATGCCTGATAGCCCTTCCAGTGAAGAAATTCTTCCTAATATCCAATCTCAACTTCCTTCAGTGCAACTTGTGGCCGTTTCCTCCTGTCCACTTGTTACCTGAACAGATCCCCCACCTCTCTACAACCTCCTTTCAGGGAGTTGTTGAGAGTGAGAAGGTCTCCCCTGAGCCTTCATTTCTCCAGGCTCAACAACCCCAGGTCCCTCAGCCGCTCCTCATTAGATAGGTGCTCTAGACCCTTCACCAGCTTTGTTGCCCTTCTTTGGACAGGCTCCAGCCCCTCAATGTCCTTCTCGTGGTGAGGGGCCCAAAACTGAACCCAGTACTCAAGTTGCAGCCTCACCAGTGCCACTTCTACAGTAGTTTGTGAGAAGAAGAGACTCAGTCTCCTCTGCTTCTGTTCAGGATGAAGCAGCCTGCACCTGGTGCTGACACAGATGTACCTTCCTACCCAACATGGTACCCACCATTTCAGAAACCATACCCTATAAATATCATTTTGTATCCACCTCCAGCAGAGCATCTTCCACAGTCACTCAGATTTGGAGAAGGTAAACAGCAATGGTGAGGACAGTTCCCCACTTTTAAAAACAGAAGGAAACCAAACTCAAAAAAGCAGGATGATATACCAAAGGGAACCCTGGGAGATAAACAGGTTTGGGAGTAGCTTTATTTAACATCTACCTTGGTAAGGTTGCAGAAATGCTAACAAACCACCACAGCTTTCAGAACAACCCTTTGAGGTGCACTTGTAATCATCACGTTACAGATAGCAAAGGAAGGACTGAAAAAAGGCCATGTAAGGCCACCAGAGTTCAATGTTTTCATTGAAAATGTGGCTTGCTTCAGGAAAACTTCTGCTCCTTTTGCCTCAGCAAAATGAAGCCACAGAATGAAAACCATTCCAGACAGCCCTAACATCTCGCACCACTGAGATTCTAATTCCGCCTTCTAATGAGCAGCAGAAAGCAAAAGAATGAGGTGAACTTGGAGCTCCAGACCACAGTTCCCAACACGCTGGGCAAAGTGGTGAGGAGACCCATTACATGCATGAAGCTCACTGACCTCGCAGATTTCTCCACACCAGGGATAGAAAACAAAAAAAGAAGCTGAAATGCTTCTTCCCTTGCAGAAGGAACTGCTGGCACCCTGCTCTCCATCTCCTGTCAATGGTTTGGATACGCAGTGGATCAAGAGCAGCCCTGAGGAGAAAGACCTGGGGGTGCTAGTTGATGAAAAGCTCAACATGAGCCAGCAATGTGCGAGTGCAGCCCAGAAACCAAGTGTGTCCTGGGCTGCATCTAAAGAAGTGTGGCCAGCAGGTCGAGGGAAGTGATTCTCCCCCTCTGCTCCACTCTCATGAGACCTGGAGTACTACGTCCAGCTCTGGAGCCACCAGTGCAAGAGGGACACAGACCTACTGCAGAGGGTCCAGAGGAGGGCCGTGAAGATGATCCAAGAGCTGGATCATCTCTCTTCCAAGGACAGGCTGGGAGATTTGGGTTTTTTCAGCCTGGAGAAGTGAAGACTCCAGGAAGACCTCATTGTGGCCTTCCAGCATTGGAAGGAGGCCAACAAGAAAGCTGGAGAGGGACTTTTCACAGGGGTTTGTAGTGATAGGATGAGGGATAATGGCTTTAAACTGGAGAAGGGGAGATTTAGATGAGATGCAAGGAAGAAATTCTTCACTCTGAGGGTGGTGAGACACTGGAACAGGTTGCCCAGGGAGGCTGTAGATGCCCCAACACTGGATGCGTTCAAGACCAGGCTGGATGGGGCTTTGAGCAACCTAGTCTAGCAGGAGGTGTCCCTGCCCATGGTAGTGGGGTTGGAACTAGATGATCTTTGAGGTCCCTTCCAACCCAAACCATTCGATGTTTCTGAGAAAAATCAGCAACTTTAAATATACATCTGAGACAGACCAAAAAAAGCAGTGATTAAAGTTATCAAGAGACTGAACAAAAGTTGAGCAGAGACCACAGCCCAGAGCCTTGGGGACATTTAAGAGCCTCACTGCTCACAATTTCACAGCGAGTTAGGTGTTCAAACACCTCTGAGGACACAGGTTGTCAGAATTTGTCTCTTTACACTGCTATATAATTGGCGAAGGTGGGAACAACGCGTCAGCTTCGCTTGTCACAGCATCCTCATCAAAACGTGTGGAGGTACCGATGAGAAACGGGGATTTCGTCAGGACTGAAATACGCAGCAGACACCGTGGCAGATGGCACTGGATGAACCGAAATGGAATTGGAAAGTTCAGGATATTTTAGAAAAGGTTCATGTAAGATGAAACAAAGTAACAGCTTAAAAAAATACAGAAGAGTAAAGAGAGACAAAACCCTGCTCCTATTCATCCTCCTCCTGACATATGGAGATGTTCAATGAACTGAAACCATTATAAATCTTTAGGCATTTACATTATGTTCACAGCTGCACACTGCCTGGAATCCAGGAGCTGCAATAGTTTATACAGCACGCAGTCTAATGATTCAAGGAATACTTTGTGGCTGGCAGGGTGAGGGAGGAGATCCCTGGAGAGACCCCCCTGCAGTGCTGGGACCAGCTCTGGAGTCCTCAGCACAGCAGAGACATGGACCTGGTGGAGCGGGGCCAGAGGAGGCCCCAGCAATGATGGGAGGGCTGGAAGCCCTCTGCTGGGAGGCCAGGCTGGGAGAGTTGGGCTTGTTCAGCCTGGAGAAGAGAAGGCTCCAGGGAGACCTTCTGGTGGCCTTTCAATACTTAAAGGGGACCTAGAAGAAACATGGGGACAGACTTTTTAGCAGGGCTTGTTGTGATAGGACAAGGGGTGACAGTTTTAAACTAAAAGGGGGGAGATTTAGACTAGAGAGAAGGAAGAAGTTTTTGATGTTGAGGGTGGTGAGAGCCTGGCCCAGGTTGCCCAGAGAGGTGGTCGATGCCCCATCCCTGGAACCATTGCAGGCGAGGTCGGACGTGGGTCTGTGCAACCTGCTCTAGTTACAGATGTCCCTGCTCCGTACAAGTGGGTTGGACTAGATGACCTTTAAGGTCCCTTCCAACCCAAATCATTCTATGGTGCCAATACACTGGCACCAGCACTAACACACACAAAGCCACCGCTGCCCTGCATGATCTGCATCCAAAGGCCAAAGGAATCTCTCTTGGCATCTGTTTAAAGGCAAAGCACAGATGAAGTGTGGAACCTTACAAGAACATGCCAAAGCCAAGACTTGCAATGTGTTAAGAAATCAGATCTTCAAATAGCTGATGAAAACACCCAAGATTATTAGTTAGGATGAAAGAGTAGGAATAAGCCCTCAAATCTCTGGTTATTGTCCTCTATAAGGAGTCCATGACCTCTCCACAAAGTCTTTGGTCTTGGCTGCTGTTGTCACTGGAGCAGACAGGCCTCAGGTCTGCGGTCCTGCCAGCTCCCAAGACATACCTCAGCTCCGTTGCTCAACATCTCAGCGACAAGCACGCTGCTGAGGCAGAGTTTGGAGAGCGTTCCAAAGTGGCAGGGCCCATCAGGTCAGCTCATAGCTCCTCATCAAACAGAGCAACAAGGAACAGAAGACCCACCTCTTTTCCAGGTGGTGAATGACACCAGCGTGAGACTGACAGCTTTCAGGATGAGGTCACCTCTGTTTCCCTTCAGAAATTACAATTAACAATAATTAAGAACTCCTTTCACGAAGGGGCACTACACTGTTATTATCTCTTGAAGTCTAATCCAAAGCATCACAACAGGCCTGTTGATTTTGTTGGTTTTTTTAAACCGAGATATGATAAAAAGACAGAAAGAAACCGGCGATTAAGAACAAACCCCAAATTTTCTTACGTGCTGCAGTATTTTGGCTCAAAATATGTATTTTCCCCTGCTTCCCTGAGAGAGTAACTCACTAAAGTTGGGCACAGCAGAACCAAAAATTCTGATTTACAGAGAAAAAAGTGTAATGGGTAAATAATGTGCTCATGGACACTGAAAATTATATGGGAAGTGTAAGCAATAAACTGTGATCACACTCATGGAAAGTTTCTGCCTTGGGTCTAATGGTTTTGTTCTGCACGGGGTTCCACCTGCTTAAAAACATTAAGTTCCTTCGCATCCCAAATCACTGTTACAAATTCACTGCAAAGAATATGAACTGGTTTGTATTTCAAACTGGTTATTATTCATATTTGTTTCACCTTGTGTGTCAGAGGGAAAAAAACCCCACTGCTCTAGGCACTAGAGATAAAGCAGCGTCAGGAGAACATTTCAGGCCACCACACAGAAGAGTCCACTGCTGGGAGAGCAGAATCGCCTTCCAAGCTTCAGAGATGAATTGCATCTCCAGTGGCTACAACAGGGGCTTGGACTTGGAAGATTTAGTTGCCTGAACACATCACCTCTGTCTCCTGTCACTTCAGGTGACGTACAGCGTCCTGCCAGCCCACACAAAACCCCCATGAAACTCAGGTTGTAGCTGCCAGCCCTGTGGGTATGTCCTGAATCACAGAATTATGTAGGCTGGAAAAGACCTTTAAGATCATCCTGTCCAACCATAACCCTGCTGTACCACGTCTGCTGCTAAACCACGTCCCTCAGCACCACATCTCCACAGCTTCTGAACACCTCCAGGGATGGCGATTCAACCACTGCCCTGGGCAGCCTGTTCCAGGGCCTGACAACCCTTTCAGTGAAAAACTTTTTCCTACGTCCAACCCGAACCTCCCCAGTGCAACCTGAGGCAGTTTCCTCTTGTCCTATCACTTGTTCCTTGGGAGAAGAGACCAGCACCCACCTCTCCACAACCTCCTTTCAGGTAGTTGTCGAGAGCAATAAGGTCTCCCTCGAGCCTCTTTTTCTTCAGACTGAAACAACCCCAGGTCCCTCAGCGGCTCCTCATAAGACTTGTTCTTTAGGCCCTTCACCAGCTTTGCTGCCCTTCTCTGGACCTGCTCCAACACCTCAGGACAACCTAAGTTGTCTCAGACACCAGACACCTCTGTGCAGGCAACAGAATCCCAACCCTGTGCGCTTGCAGGCATCTCCGTGCACTTATATTACACTGCCTGGTCTTTGGATCAGAGCCAATTCCTACCCATGTGTTCTGCTGCACATCTACATTATTAATAACGTTAAAAACCCTTTAAAATGTTTTTATTTTTGTTGTGGACATTAAAGGTCCTTCATCAGGAAAGAGATTTTGCTCCTGGCGTCTCTATGCGTACGCAGACAGAACTGCCAGGTCAGGTTTCCCAGCAGAGCTTGGGGTGCAGATTAAACCTTCAGTTGGCATTCGGCCAGAAATTCAAGTGCTTAAATCACTTCTGAAGTGTGATCACTTTTAAAAGATTTACTGTTACAACCCCAAAGCGACCCTGCTGCTGTGCAGCACACGCTACGTACTCGAGTGTTGCCTACAGTGATCCGAGAAACATTATATGGGTGCACAGGTCACAGAATCTCAGCATGCTGGGGGGCTGGAAGGGACCTCTGGAGATCACCTCATCCAAACCCCCTGCTCCAGCAGGTCACCCAGAGCAGGGGGCCCAGGATTGTGGCCAGGGGGGCTTGCAATCTCTCCAGAGAAGGAGACTCCACAACCTCTCTGGGCAGCCTGGGCCAGGCTCTGACACCGTCACACCAAACAAGTTTCTCCTCATGATCAGATGGAACCTCCTGGGTTCCACTTTGTGCCTGTTGCTCCTTGTCCTGTTGCTGGTCACCACTCAGAAGAGTCTGGCCCCATCCTCTTGACCTCTCAGCTTTAGCTACTGATCAGCATTGATCAGATCCCCTCTAAGTCTTCTCTTCTTCAGCTCAACAGCCCCAGTGCTCTCAGCCTTTCCTTGGCACAGAGATGCTCCAGGCCCCTCAGCATCTTCGTAGCTTCTGCTGGACTCTCTCCAGTAGTTCTTCATCTCTCTTGAACAGGGGAGTCCAGAACTGGACACAACACCCCAGAAGTGGCCTTGCTAGAGCAGAGTAGAAGGGAAGGAGAACCTCCTTCAACCTGCTGGCCACACTCTTCTAAATGCACCCTAGGAGATAACTGGCCTTCTTGGCCACAAGGGCACATCGTGACTCATAGTGAACTTGTTATCCACCAGACTCCCAGGTCCTTCTCCTTGGAGCTGTACTCCTGCAGGACAACCCCTTACCTGTCCTGGTGCAGCGGGTTATTCCTTCCTAGGTGCAGAACCCTACATTTGCCCTTGTTTAACTTCATTAGGTTCCTCTCCACCCGACTCTCCAGCCTGTGCAGTGTCCTCCTCTTCCAGTAGCAGAGGTGAATGATTTTGAGAGTGAGCAGATTTTAGGACAGCAGGGTAAGTCTAGGGAAGTGGAAATGAGAGGGTTAAGTGGCAAGCATGCAGGAGTGGATGGATGAGCCATGAAGCAGGTGGGTGTTAACTTCATTAGGTTCCTCTCCAACATGAGAGGTGCCAGTCAGCAGCTGAGAACAGCAGTGGGGCAGGCAGGAGGGAAGGTACCATCGCAAGAAGTGAACCCAGTTAGAATTATAAAGGTTGGGAAAGACTTCTAAGATCATCAAGTCCAACTGTCAGCCCGACACTACCACTAGACCACGTCCTGAAGTGCCACGTCTACATGTTTTTTCAACACCTCCAGGGATGGTGACTCCACCACTGCCCTGGGCAGCCTGTTCCAATGCTTGACCACTCTACCAGTAAAAACATTCTTCCTAATATCTAATCTAAACCTCCCCAGGCCAACTTGAGACCATTTCCTCTCATCCTATCGCTTGTTCCTTGGGAGAAGAGACCAACACTCACCTCTCTACAACCTCCTTTCAGGTAGTTGTGGAGAACAGTAAGGTCTCCCCTCAGCCTTCTCTTCTCCAGACTAAACAGTCCTAGCTCCCTTCCCGGTCCAGTTCCAACGCTTCAGCATTTGAAGTATGGTGCTACGTGGGACTGAACTCCACAAATCCCCGCTGGTACCAAGGGGCAGCTCTGAAGGCTGAGGAGCACGGACCGAGGATGTTGTGACACAAGCAGATCATTCTATTGCTGCTATTTCATATACACTTAGAGCTGGGCTGAGTGTAACCAGGGAAGTCATGTGGCATCCGCAGAGTCATACAGTGACTTCCTTAGTGTCTCACAGGCTTAGAACATCACCTTTAACATCTGGTAGCCCATATAGTGTCTGCAAAAACAGGAACCTTTAAGCAACTCTAACAACCCCCACCTCAGCCATCCTCCATGACTCAGGAATCCGTCCCTGGATTGCTGGCGTGTAATTTCCCCTTCCTCTCCCTGCAGCGCCTGTAACAGAAACGACTCTCAACGCTGACACAGTGAGTAGATTGATTGCAGTATTCTGGTTTTTTGGACCGAGGCCCAGTTTTAGGCTGATCTGGTTCTCAGATAAGAGGTTGTACTTGGTCGCGGGGTTCGTACAAGCCGTGGCTACACTGATTTGCCGAGATACGCGAGGCTGGGTGCATCTGCGAAAGGCAGATCGCACATGGCCCAGACGCGTGGAGTTGTCTCGGACGAATCAACTGCAGATTTACTGAAAACAATACGGAAATAATTTTATGGGCTCCTTCCAAACGTGCAGATAAAAATATAGGTCAAATTTGCCGAGAGCGTTCAAATTTGCATCGTCGTGTTTAGAAGCAATTTGAAAAGAAAATGTTTCATAAGCATTCAGAGAACAAGCTGGGGAGGCAGCACATTTGGACTGTTTTCTCCTCCTCCTCCACCACTGGCAAATGGGCCAGGCCAGGCTCTGGGAAAAACTCAACTTTCCATCAGTTATCAACCGACAGGTGACATTTTCCAAGAGCTCAACATCCAGGTGGTGTCAGCACCAGCTGGAACTAAGGACATAGGTGCTTTCTGCTGCCCAGCACTTTGGAAACCCGGTCTTTTAAAGGATGGTGAGCCACTTAAAATGGAAATTTATTAATCGCTACTTATCAGCAAATATTAGCAGTGTAAGATCTGAAGTACACAAGCAGCTCAGAAGTTCCATCTCCTACATGCTGTAAAACCAGCAACTCACTGTCCCTTTTCCAAAGTCACTCACATAAAATTGCTCTTTTTCTTCCTTTTTTGTAGTACCACTTAAGCAGCAGTGCCTCTGTTACAAGTCTTGAGAACGAAAGGTGAATCTCAGGTTATTTTATAAAGTAGTTATCAAAGAATCACAGAATCATTTAGCTTGGAAAAGACCTTTAAGATCATCTAGTCCAACTATAACCCTACTCTACCAAGTCCACTGCTAAACCATGTCCCTCAGCACCACACCCACATGGTTTTTAAACACATATTGAGATGGTGATTCAAACACTGCNTCCCTCAGCTGCTCCTCACAAGTTCTCCAGACCCTTCTACTTGTTCTCCAGACCCTTCCCCAGCTTCGTTGCTCTTCTCTGGACCTGCTCCAGCTCCTCAAGGTCCTTCTTGGAGTGAGGGGCCCAAAACTGGACACAGGATTCGAGGAGTGGCCTCCCCAGTGCCCAGTGCAGGGGGATGATCCCTGCCCTGGTCCTGCTGGCCGCACTAGTGCTGATCCAAGCCAGGATGCTGGTGGCCTTTCTGGCCATCTGGGCACATACTGGCTCATCTTCAGCTGCCTGGGCACCAACAGCCGCAGGTTCCTTTCCATCAGGCACTTTCCAGCCACTCTTCTCCAAGCCTGTACATTTGCTGGGAGTTGCTGTGGACCAAGCGCAGGACCTGGTGCTTGTCCCTGCTGAAGTTCATACAACTGACCTCGGCCCATCGATCCAGCCTGTCCATACCCTCCTGTAGAACCTCCCTACCCTGAAGCAGAACAACCCTCCCGCCCAACTTGGTGTCGCCTGCAAACTTACTGAGGTGCAAATCCCATTCTTTGACACAATTCTATTACCTTTATTCAAGACAGACAGCAGCCTGGCTAACGTAAATGTCACTGTGACAATGACTTGTACGTATCTTTTAAGGGACATAACACGTTGAGACAATTTTTGACACAAATTCACACCTTATGCTATGATCAGCGCTCAGGTCTGTGCATAGAATTCTACACCAACACTGTAAAAGCTTCCAGGCATCTCCTGAATGATGGGAGGAAGAAGGTCCTCAGATCCCTTACTATGGGTTGGTTGGTTGCTTCTAGTAAATGAACCGGAACGTTTTTAAGCAGACAAATGATTCTTTTGCAAATAGATTGGTTCTACTAGACCGAGCAAGGCAGACAAATAGTGAAAACTTATTTTCTGGCAATAAATAATGAGCTGCTTTGAAGTATTTTTCAGACCAAAACTATCTATTAACAAGTCCACGCATAGGATTCTCCATCCACAAAACACGGTAACATGTAAAACGAGTGCTGTGAACCTCCACCTAAAGGTGGGTGACGTATCTTCCAGAGTGGAAGCATTATAAAAATGTTATTACAGACAGTTTTACTATCAGGCAAACGAGACCCCTTGCACACAGCCACGTCTCAGGGCAGCATCACCACAGCATGGCCGATCGTAGGAGAAGGAAAAAAAAAAAAGATTCAGACAAAACCACAAAATCACAAGGGATGGGTGATGTATTTTTTACCACCCTCCTTGCCCTACTCCCATTTCAGCATTTTAAACGGTTTCAAGGGTGCTAAAAAAGAAAGACAACAACAACAAAAAAATCTTACTTCTTCTTTGGGCTGTCTGGTTGTTTTCCTACAGACGCTATCTCAGCATTACGCAGCCAACAGCACTCACTGCCTTCCTTTTACTCTGCGTCCCTTCACTTTCTCTTGAGCAACAGAGAGAAAAAATCTGGGTAATGAGAGTATTAGAAGACAGCATCTCCAGAAAGAAAAATCTATTTTACAACAGCAGGAAATAAGGACAATTCTGGGCATGGATGTCAAGCAGCCCGTTTCACTTGCGCTTACAACACCACCCGAAGGGCTGGGACCTCTGCGGGGCAGCGCCGGAGTGAAACGAGCCAAGCAGAAGGGATGGATTCCCGAGCAACGCACCTTTTTGACCATGTTTTTCCAAACTTTCTCCGCAGCGTCTAAAATATCCTGCTCCATTGTGGAATCCCAAGCGTTGAAAAAGTCAGGGAACCTCCTCTCCCGTAGTAGCTTCCTGCACCTGCCCCTACAGGTAGTAAAAGAGTAGAAGGATCAGAATTGCAGTGTTTATGAAACTTTCATTTTTTTTTTCTTTCGCTCAGCAAGAAGTTCAGCTCGTATTCTTAAAATGGAAGGAGTGGCTGTGTTAAAAAAAAAGAAAAGGATAGAAAAACAACATAATGAAAAGGAAGCACACACCCATATGGAAAAAAAAAAACGGCAAAAGACGAAGCCTGCTTATGACAAATGCTTTGTAACCTTGTCACCAGCAAAAACAAACAATTAATTAAACAGAAGGGAAACGTCAAGGTTCTCGTTCCTCCGTGTTCTCAGAATCGTGCGACTGTCCGCACCTTCCACCGAGGTCTCACGCTGCTCTTACGATTGTTGTGGTAAGTTTTAACGTCAAGCAAACAAATTTCTAGTTAGGATTGCAGTCGTAAACGTTTCAACGGTCCCTGCGATCCCGCAGATGGCAACTAAGAGCAGTTTTTGACACGGCGCTTCCATTCCTGCAGCTCCTGAAGCACAGACGAAGCATGTGTGAACGCTAGCAGGATTTCTGCTTATGTAAGAAATGCAAATTTGGGGGTTTGACAGATCTACAACTCAACAGGCTTCTATTAAACGTACCCACACATTCCTTTGTAGCTGACTTGGCCCAGTTACTACAGCATCTGAACACCAGCGAGGGACTTGCTGTGTTTTAACGGTAAGAAACATCTGCCCAAGTAGAGCAAATGACTGCTGGATTTCTCTCAGAAAAAAAAAAAAGGAGTTAAATGCTGACTACTGTCTGAGCTGGCTCAGCCTCAGTTCCAAGCTTTATAGTACATTTATTTGCAACAGGTGACCACGTTCAAGGTGAAAGAGACTGAACTCACTGCTTCAGGATCACATAACCCCAGCATGGTGGGGTTGGAAGGGACCTCTGGAGATCATCTCGTCCAACCCCCCTGCTCCAGCAGCTCACCCAGAGCAGAGGGCCCAGGATCACGTCCAGGCAGGTTTGGAATCTCTCCAGAGAAGGAGACTCCACAACCTCTCTGGGCAGCCTGGGCCAGGCTCGGATATCCTCACAGCAAAGAAGTTTTTCCTGCTGTTCAGGTGGAACCTCCTGGGTTCCAGTTTGTGCCCAGTGCCCCTCGTCCCTGTCGCACCACTGACAAGAGCCTGGCCCCATCCTCCTGACACTCATCCTTTAAATATTGAGAAGTATTGGTAAGAACCCCTCTCAGTCTTCTCCAGGCTAAACAGCCCCAGGGCTCTCAGCCTTTCCTGGGCACAGAGATGCTCCAGTCTCCTCAGCATCTTTGCAGCCTCCGCTGGACCCTCTCCAGTAGTTCCTTGTCTCTCTTGAACTGGGGAGCCCAGAACTGAACACAACACTCCAGAGGTGGCCTCACTGTGGCAGAGTAGAGCAGGAGGAGAACCTCCCTTGACCTGCTGGTCACGTTCTTCTTCACACACTTGATACTATTTAAAAGTTACCAAAACCCTGACAGATTTTCCAGACACCTGAGTAACCCTGTTAGAGACTTCTGCCTGACAGCAAAAACCACAGTGAACACCACAGAGACTGCTCAGAGTTTATTAGACACACCATAACACTGGGCTGGCATCTCCTTCCCAGAACTGCTTCCAGAGCATGAGGCAGGTGCAACCATTCCAACTGACACAACCCACACTAAAACCACCGAGGTACAACTTCATGGTGAGCAGGGGGTTAAAGTGCTCCTCACAGCAGGCTGCCCTATATATCAGGTCTCCACCCTGCTATCAAACCCTCGTGCACCCAAAGCAATGTAGTCTTCACCATAAATTAGGTCCAGCAAGGGAAAATTCTCGCCTTACTGGATGAAAATCCTGCAGGGACTGGTCTCCAGTAGGATTTCTCAGTACGCCACCACGTATTAAGTTATTTGTTAGTAGATACACACCTTTTTGGCAGCTGAGATAAAGCCCGTAACTTCCTGTAGCAGTCATTCACCTCTATTTGGGCTTCAAAAGGACCTGCTCTATTACAATAAATATTGAAAACGTACCGTGCACGGCTTAATATAACTGAGGAGGATAGTAGAGCCATTACCTTCAACAATAGCCCGACTGTACCCGGCTACAGCGAGGTCGCAGCCAGGGCTGTAACGCTGCCATTGTAAATTAAAAGCAGTTATGTATTAGTCACGGTGAACTATGTCCAGCCTTCCAGCAGTTAGAGATCCCAATAAAAGCCCCGTCAGTCAAGGTCTGATAATCATTTACAGTGATTTTACCTTCCTGTCTCTTTCATCAAAATGAAAGGATCCTCAAGTTCGGGAGATGCTTTTATGCGTTGTGCATTTGTAATTCCAGGTATCGCTCATCTTTGCACCTTTTAGTTGTCAGGTAGCTCCTCCCAGCTGCAGCTCTTGGGTCATTCCAGCTCTTGGCTGCAATGCTCCGAGTCTCTGTTGTGCTTCACCTGCTTGCTCTGTGACTTTGTTAGAGCCAAAAAACCCAGCAAATACTAATTGTTTCTGCAGGCGCAGTGGCAAAACGCAACCGTCTGACCAAGGTGAAGATCACCGTTTACTGCCAGCACAGACAGGGAAGTTTAGGCAGAGTAGATGATGTGCCATCCCAACACGCTGGACACGGAGCTGTGGAAAGCTGCAAGAGAGGTCTCGAGGCTCCGCCTGCTCACCTGCACAGCCCATGGTCCCTACAATCGTGCTGGCCATCGGTCCTCTCTGTCTGTCTTCAGGCGGGTGGCTGTTCCCAGGCTTCTAGGTATCCTCACCGAGTTGGCCCTCGTCACCGTGCCAACTTCTTCGCTGCATACCTACCCCACCCCTCCTCACCCACTCCTCCCTCCTCTCTCACTTGTCAGTCTAATTACCCGCCCACTCTCATTTTCTCTTACTCACTCAGTAACCCACCCATTTACATGTTTTTCATTCATCTCCCTGTTCAGTTACACAACGCAACCTGATCCTCAAACACCTTCAATCCACTCACTAATAGTAACTTTACCTCCTATGATACATCCTCACCTCCCTCATCAACATCCCTCCCCTCCATCCAGTTTCCCGGTGGCTTGAAGGATGACAAGCTCCAGAAGGTCCATGAGACCAAGCTCTCCATGCCACACCAATGCTAACCCACTCCTGGGATCCGCTCTGAATTAGTCCAACGCTTTCTTCTGACACAATGTGGATGGATGGTGGAGAGGAGAACTGAGAAGCACCAGCACTGCCTTTGCCACAGGCACCCCACCCTACAAAAGCCCTTTATTTGGGAGCTTGCAACGCAACCCTCTCATCCTTTGGGGTACTCTGAAAGGAATAACAGTAGTCATGCCTCAGAAACCAGAGGAGGTCTGGGGGAAAGGCCCTGGATCACAACCGTAGGCAGCTCTGAAGGCACTGGCTCAGGCCAGCGTGGCCGTGCTCCAGCTCATACCAACCAGTCTGTCTCTCATGGGATGACGGCAAAAACAACATCCATTTGTCCTCTTAACGGCCACGGAATATTTGGTTTTGGGGGAATACTGATCCAGCTCTTTGCGGTCAAGACAGAGGAACACTTTGGAGACAACCCTGCTTGGGTGCCCAAGGCTTTTGGTAGGGAAAGCCAAGGCCTGAAGAACAAACAACCAGCAACCAACCCCAAATCCCACCAAAACAAGTTAAAATATAGAAAGAAACAGTATCTATGAAGTGAAGAAGCTTTGAGAAAAAGACCAGATAATGGAAAGCTGAGGGGGAAGACTCAAATAACTACATCACAACTTCCGCTATTTCTGTCACTAATGGAAAACTGTCATTTTTCCATTTTCCCTCTAACGCCCTGCACAGACTTGCCCGCACACATCTTCCCCCCCGCTGTTTAAATGCCACAATAGAGTTAAAAATCACTTAAGTTACACCGGCGTTGACTCCCCCATAGAAAAACATTTTCATTTCTGAGTAAAATTGGCCTTTACAGGTAATTTTCAACAATTTCTCAAGTGACACCAAAACAGACCACTCTTATGCTGGAATAAAATAGGCGTCTGAGGAATTATACTATTAGCAGTTCAGTTTAAAACCCATCTTCAATCAGCGTAATTTTCCCAAATCCTGAAAAACTGAACATGCAGCACTTAAGGTAAGTGATACATCCAATATTCAAGAGCATGTCACGCTCCTCCACTTATGTACTGGCTGTTAACACCACGGAGAGAATTGCTGAAAGATGAGAACGCAGACTTGAAGTAATACAGCGAAACAAAGAAATGGAAAAATTTAGGCCAAATACCAGGCAAAGAAAAATCTCGCCGTCAAACTTAGTGGAAAAGGCTCCAGAAGATCCAAGTGGAAGGCCAAGTTCTTAGAGTATCTCTAGCCATAAACCGCAGGAGAGAAAAAAAAAAAAAAAAAGAAAAAAGGGAAAAACGTAGCAGAAAACATGTACTGGCAAGAAGACGAGCTGGATGATCTAATGCACTTTCCATCTCTATCATCTATGATTCCGTAATTCCGTAGGAGCGCTTAGCAGAGGGCTGGCAAACCTGTGGAGCAACTCCGTCGTCTTGATTATCCGGCGATTCCCGAAGCGTTCCATGAGGAGGTCCCTGCAGCTGGACGTCGCAGCTACGTGACGCTCGGAGTCGAGCGTTACGCTGCCGGTTGCCCGCTCTGCACGGCAGGCGTGCGGTAATGACAGAGTTGTGGGTAACTCTCCTGAACGGGCAAAACAGAACCTCAGTGATTAAAGAGACAATCATCATCCTCCCTGCAGAACGCCCGGGGGTCGCCTTTTGACAGCGGATTTGGGAACGCGGGGTTGAACTCTCTCAACATGCATGCAAATGACTTCACTCGTAGATGGGAGGGAAGCGTTGGTGTGGTTGGGTCTGTGCTCCACGGCGTTTTAAACTATTTACTCTTGATTTGTGCGCTGAGAAAATCCTCCCTTAGGGTAAAATACCAGATTTGTTTCTCGGATCGTGTGCTTTGTTTGCTGTTTTCAAGTCGTGAGGTAAGCGCATGCAGGAAGCGCAGGAGGACGTATGGCACGAGCAGACCTCTTGTGATCAAAGCATGTACATGAGAAAAACGGAGTGTAGCAGTAAGAAGTTTAAGAATCAGGAAGATCCAAGAGAAAAATGCGAAAGGAGAGAAAAAACTCCAAAGGAGAAGAGTAGAAATAAGAAGCACATAGGAGATAATCCTTGAGATCCTGAAGCCCTGAGGAGAAAGACTTGGGGGTGCTGGCTATGAAAAGCTCAACATGAGCCAACAATGTGCGAGTGCAGCGCAGAAACCAACTGTGTCCTGGGCTGCATCTAAAGAAGCGTGATCAGCAGGTCCAGGGAGGGAATTCTCCCCCTCTGCTCCACTCTCCTGAGACCTCACGTGGAGCACTGCATCCAGCTCTGGAGCCCCCAGCACAAGAGAGACATAGACCTGTTGGAGAGGGTCCAGAGGAGGGCCATGAAATGATCAGTGGGCTGGAACATCTCTCCTATGAGAACAGCCTGAGAGATTTGGGGCTGTTCAGCCTGGAGAAGAGAAAGCTCCAGGGAGACCTTGTGGCCTTTCAAGTATCTGAAGGGGGCCTACAAGAAAGCTGGGGAGGGACTGTTTATAAGGGCTTGTAGTGACAGGATGAGGGGCAATGGCTTCAAACTGGAGGAGGGGAGATTTAGATTAGATTAAAGGAAGAAGTTTTTCACTATGAGGGTGGTGAGACACTGAAACAGGTTGTCCAGGGAGGTTGTAGATGCCCCAACACTGGATGCATTCAAAACCAGGCTAGATAGGGCTTTGAAGAACCTGGTCTAGTGGGAGGTGTCCCTGCCCATGACAGGGGGGTTGGAACTAGATGATCTTTAAGGTTGCTTCCAACCCAAACCATGCTGTGATTTTATGACTTTGCCATGTCCATCGAAGCCCCACTGTCTGAACCATTGCTGCCCTCAGATCTTCTGTGGAGAAGGGGGTTTGGGG
The DNA here is from genome assembly GCA_013400335.1 of Eurystomus gularis. Lineage (NCBI taxonomy): Eukaryota > Metazoa > Chordata > Aves > Coraciiformes > Coraciidae > Eurystomus > Eurystomus gularis. The sequence goes on along the minus strand of VZZY01011292.1, from coordinate 116,024 downwards.
TGTTTTGCTGTTTTTAATTTTTTTCCTGGCCAAAGGAAATTCTGCCCTAACTCCGACTAGGACACAGCATGATTTGTGGGACTACAGACAAAGGGAAATTTTGTGAAAAGTATGAACAATGTGTGATGCTGTTTTGAAAAAATGCCTATTTGATAAATGCCACGAGCCTACCAGGCTCCATAAATATTTCTATACTATTTATCTAAATTGATGAAACAGCCTCAAGTTGCACCAGGGGAGGTTTAGGCTGGACATTAGGAAAAAAATCTTCCAAAAAGGGTTGCTGAGGCCTGGCCCAGGCTGCCCAGGGCCAGTGGTGGAGTCCCCACCCCTAGAGGGGTTTCAAAGCCATGGAGATGTGCTGCTGAAGGCCATGGGTTAGTGGTGACCTGGCAGTCCTGGGTTAACTGTTGGACTTGATGATCTTCAAGGTCTCTTCCAACCAAAACAATCCGTGATCCCATTATTAGAAATTCTAGTAAGGGGTGCACTCTTCTCTGCCACCATACCCTGAAGTACTTAGGCTCTGAACAGAAAATGGAAATACAAAAGGAGCACGAGGACCACTCAATGTACACAGCTGCTGAAGTTAAATGTAGACACCTAAAATCCAGATGCCAAAGGAAAACACGGAAGACTAGAAATCAACGGATTGATTGTTTTGGAGAACAAGGTCAGCTCTTGGACTTGATGATCTTCAAGTGCGCGGCAGGGGAGGTGCTGTTTCCTGAACAGGTTGAACTGAATTTCATGCAAGTATCACAAACAGGCAGAAACTGGAACCCTCTGAACAGGAGGAAAAAACTCTTTCCTGTGAGGGTGCCAGAGTCTGGCCCAGGCTGCCCAGAGAGGTTGTGAAGTCTTCTTCTCCGGAGAGATTCCAAAAGCGCCTGGACACGATCCTGGGCCCCCTGCTCTGGGTGAGCTGCTGGAGCAGGGGGGCTGGATGAGATGATCTCCAGAGGTCCCTTCCAACCCCCACCATTCTGTGACTGTATGATCACTGAAAGGGACGGTCCCACCTCCTCCTTGGCTTCTGGCTTGAGTTCCTGCTACCTTCCCATCAGCACTAGCAGTCACACAGCTGTGCAATAGGTGGGATCAATCCTAGTTTTCTCAGAAGAAAACGAATGGAGAAGAAAAATCTCATTTTCATCTGATCAGCGAATTGAGCTGGGTCATCCCAAGGCCACACGGCATCACCGCAGAAGAAGCTAATCTTGCAACTGCACATGAAACCTGCAGAGCCGTTCAATTCATTAGGTACACCCTGGTCACACTAAAACCACATCATCTGCAAGACATGTAGCAATCACAGTAATCCAAAAACATGTCCACAGAAGGTAATAATGCCACCTTTAAATAGCAACCCAATGCTAAGAGCTCACTTGGGAGGCTGGGCACTTTCTCCCTGCAGATCCCACCTCCTACAAAGCCTTGAACCCGCAGATTTCAAGCAGAGCTTGGGCTGCAGCTCCCTCCTGCCCTTCCACTGGAGCCAGGCCAGCCTCAGAGAGGAATTCAAAACTCACAAAGCCATAAAGAGAAAGCACTGGAGGGCAACTATGACTCCATGGGAGAGACTCCCAGGAGAAGGGGCAGAGCCCTATATTCTGGTCCCTTCTCCAGGAATTGCTCACGCCTACTGCACTGAAGATTAGATAAAAGGTACACACAGCTCCTTTTATTCCAAAGCTTGAGGAGTACATCCTAGGAGCTATGCAAATAGACTTAGGAGCCGGTGAGAGCTCTGCCCTAACAGGAGGGCTGCATATACCTACCTGTATTCTTGGAAGTGTTTTTATTTTTGGTGGATAAATCAAAGAGTAAAGCTGAGATCCTCACAGGTATGACTCACTTCTGCCAACCTCACGTTTTGGCATTAAACCTGCATATATGCTCTCCCAGGAGCCTGTAATAACAGGTCATACGGGAATGTCAGCAGCCGCTTAGGTCCTTAAAAGTTACAATTCGGGTGCCCAAACGTTGACTGAAGTTAAAAACTCCTGCTAATTTCCATTTACCGCACCAGCGAAGCCCTAAAGCCGGAGCATGGCACAGCATCTCTGCACAGAGGTGGCCCAGTTTGCCAGAAGACACTGGAGAAAAGAGGGACTGGGATGCCAGTGATCATCACATTGAACTCTACCCTGAAAACGCACGGATAAAAGTGGCTTCTACTCCATACTTCACATTGCTGCTACACATGCAGTTTTATTTGGCTCCATTAGTTGTTTTTTTTTTTTTTAGCATCACCATTCTAGTCGAGCACTTTGCTTTTCCACCTCCGATTTTGAGCTCACCATTTATTATGCAAACATCAGCTGCAAACTCCGCTTCTCGATAGCTACGGGCCATGAAGAACTGCACTCAGAAAACATACACAACAATCAAGAAGGAGCCAACAGGTTCTCTATATCTTTCTCATGAACTTTCACATGGGAATCCCTCAGATCAGCACAAACAAACGCTATGGAGACACTTGCACAGACCTGCAATGTCAAGCGATGTGTTGGGTTTAGTAGAAGACATCACGCTACAGATGTGTGCATCTAATTTCAGATGCTCTTAGTGTTCTCCTTCGATGGGATTTATGAATTATGTTTAAAAAGCTACCACTGAAGATAAAGGAGGGTGGGTTTTTTTGCCTTGTACGCTTGTTTTTTATAAAACCAAGTCCTTCACTCACTAATGCAATCAGCAGTTTTCTGCTTCAGAAAGTGCTGAAGCTGCCTCCACGTGCTGCTTTTTTATTTTTTTTGTCAAGATAATCACAAAACCCATGGAAAAACATCATCTCTACACCGTGTATTTTAGATTTTAGGTGACATTTTAAAAACTGCAAGGAAGAGGAGATACTACACAGGAAAAAAAAAAGCCGTCAGCTTTCACAATCTGATTTTTTGCTGTTATTTTAGGTGTGAAGACCCCTGTGCCCCGCGTCAATGACAGGAGCCTGCTCCCCAGAAGAGGTGAGTTTCAAAAGCAGCAATTTCCCTGTCCCACAGACGGGCACACAACAACCAACTCAAGTCTCCTTCTCCTCAAGCCAGGCCTGTCTGTAATTTCTTAATAAAAGAAACTGCTCCAGCGTACGCCAGAGGAAATTTGATCCACCGCTTCAACACGAGTTTAACAGTTAACAGTTTAGGGGCTATAAAAATTCGCAACTTCCTTTCTTTTTATCTGTAATGATAAGAAAACAATGATTTTTTTTTTTATCTTGTTGCCTTTTTTTTTTTTTTTAAAAATTAAATAAAGTCCCTCCTGGGAACATTTTGATAAGCTTACAGTTAAATAAATGATTTTTCAGGAGATAATGCTGTTAATTCACAAAAATACTCGGCAAAAATCAAACATCGAGTATCTAATTTGTCTAACATTCTCCTTTATTTGTTTAATTCAAGTAAAATATTTTTCTCCGCCCTTTCCTTTTCATAGGCTTTTCACACCCACATAACAACCAAGTGACTCTTCCCTGACCCTGCCTCCCACGCCGTTTGGTACAACTGCTCGCTGCAGAGTCACCCTGCGCCCGAGCTCTTCTCCCCAGATCCAAAGGAAGCACTTAAGGAAAGGAAATCCAGTATAATGCTAAACCTTCCTTTTTTTTTTTTCTATTTTTATGGTTTTTTTAACCGCTGGGTTTATTTGCAATTCCATAGGGACGTGTGGTGTACAACCCGGCTGCTGTTTTGGAAAAAAATTGGGAGAAAGAAAATACGTGCTCGCTACATAAATACCCTACATAACATTCTAAAAGCAGATGATCTTTGAGGTCCCTTCCAACCCAAACCATTCTGTGATTCTGTAATATTCCGTTGCTACACCTGCTGACTCAAGAGGGTTTGGGAAGTTCAAGCATCCCGGTGACACCTGCCCGGGGAAGGACGGCCGCGGTGAATTCCTCCTTCCGTGGAGAATGGTTCTGACACAGCATCAGCAGCTCCTACAGCTCGTGTCTGGAGACCCATCCCCGGGCATGAGCAATTCAGTAAGCGCTGCTCTGCTTTCCCCATCTTCTAATCATCCCTGCTTTCAAAACAATGTTCCTGGAAATCCAAGAGTTATCGCCTCTCAGCATCCTCTCTAACCAGAAAAAACAGTGACAGTGCTGGTAAAGCGCTGAAGGGAAGTTAAATAATGCTACGCTGGGTTAATTGATAGCTAAGAATAAATGATGACTTGTCCAAGAAGCCTCCCCCTCCAAAAAAAATCCCTCCCCAAACCAGCGCCAGAGTTGACGGCAGGTTCGGGGAGCACGACTTCCAGACCCAGCTCCGTCAGCCAACGTGATTCCTCCTGGCCAATAATATGTGACTGATTTGGGGCTTTTTTTGAGAAACCACTAATGATAGCTTTTTTCTTGAGATTTGCCGAGCAACTTAAAAATAACACAGTTTCTATTCTAGGCATGTTTTAGGGAAAGCATCGTTAGATTTATTCCAGGGATGGACATCTGATTTTCATGAGAAATTCAAGAAGACCGAAGCCTTGTTCATTCAGTGAAGTCTAACAGGATAATCACAGCGTAGCCGTATCTGGGATGATACGATCCCAAAGCTGGAGGGCTGGCCCATCCCCATTGCTTTGTACCAACATTAGCAGAGGTTTGTAGGTTAAAGGTGGGAGGAAACAGCAATTCCTAATTGCTTTTGTTGGGCTGATAAAGTTTCCCTCCCTATTTAGACTCCTAATCTGCAGCTGGCCAGCAAGTGTCTTCTGTAAAAGCTGAAGAAAACGAACACACCACGGCACGTTCAAAAAAGCTGTTAAAGAGCTTTCTTTCAATCACATTTAGCAAGATACCACGAAAATGAGAAGTACATAAACTTACCAATGCATTACTGGGAGAAGCATCGGAAATAAAGTTTGGATGTTATTCAGCAGTCAGCACCTCAGCTCCTTCCTGGCACAAAAGAAATCCTACTGGCAGCAGGTACTCAGAACCATCTCTCCTTTGCTAGTCATGCCCGTACGCTCACAGACGTCTTCTGAATCTGCCACCGACAAAAGAAACCACAGTGGGACTGCTTCCCTAACGCTTCATAACTGAGTCAGTAGGTCAACAATTCCTTCGGTTTAGGAGCCAGACCGATTCCCTTAAACACCCTGGGTTTTTTTCCTGATGGAGAAGCCAACCGTCTCCTGCCAGCGGCAGCCCATCTGCTTCCAGAACAGAACCAAACCGCTCCAAACCACCACCTCGCTTTGGCGCAGGCATCCGTCCTGACGCAACTCCATTTTGTCTCTCACGTCTGGGGGGGAAAGCAAAAAAAAAACACAACCAACCAACAAACCACCACCAGAAAATACTTACAATCGAAAGACAAGTCAGGAGAGCCGCTCCCTGTGCACCTTGCACGCTGCTGCCGGCTCCCAGCCCACGTTCTCATTTCCCCATGCTGGAGATGGAGCGGCACGAGGAGGAGCGCTCCACGTAACACCCCGCTCTGCCTCGCTCCGTGCCAGCACAGAATATCCTGCGTGTGCATTTCAGGCGCAGTGCTCGAACAAAGGGAGAGCTCTGAAGCTGCTATCCCTCTTCCCGATCCATGACTCAAAAACGTCTGGTTGAAAATTGGTTTCGTAATAACCCTTTAGTACCACCTACTCACATCGCAGAGCGATTCTCGCAGCAAATGCACAGGAAATCACCAGCGAGTGCCAGTGGAGCTACTATTCCAAGAACTGGCTCCTTAAGTTATTCTATCATTTGGAAACGGAGATGCTTTTACTTTCCCTATCACGCAGGATATGATTTTTTTTTTTTTTTTTCCTTAAGAAGAGTTTTTAACAATGATCCGGTAAAATACTTTGCTGACAAATCATCAACTGAAAGCTTGCCCACTGTAACAGAAAAAAAAAAAAAAAGGGAGAAGAATTTCACAACACTCATTCCAGAAAATACAGTAACTCCTTTCTGGAAATAACCCACTGGACAAAAATCCAAAGGGCAGAATTAATTTGCAGAGACAGTCTGCATCCTGCAGAGCACACAAAGACGGTGTAGTCGGCCACGTGCCTTTCTGACCACCAACAGCAGACCCCTGACTCACCCAACCGCAAGATGAGTCGCTCTGGATGATTTCCTCTTCTTCCACACTCCCCCGGGGTGCTCTGTGCCAAGGGCATATCCTGAGCCTAATCCCGACTTTGATGGAAATTCCACAACTCATCTCGTAAGGCTGCGGCCACCAGCAAAACGCTGTGGCCATCTGCTCGCTCCTGCTTTGAGTCACCTGTCAGCAATACAAAAGGAAATTACTCAGCAGCGAGCACGTGGAAACTCTCTGCTACGGTCGCTCGCGGACCCCTTACAGGAATACAGAATTCTGGAGCGCTCGAATCACCCTGAAAGAAAAAGTGTTCTGTTCTGCAGCACTCGCATTCAAAAGGGTGAAAGTTGGGTAAAATAAAACCCGCCAACGGCAGGAGCGTGGATGGAGAGGTAACAGAACGGGCTTTCACCGCCGGCATCGCTGGAGCTGCCGTGGAAGGGGGGGACAAAAACAAACCCAAAAAAAAAAATAAAAAGACGACGTTTCACAAACACTAAACCTTCACTGTGCGTGACAAGAAAAATAATTAAAACAACTGAGAGAACTAATCTGTGGCTGCTTCGGAAGTTAACTCTTCGAAGGAAGTGATTTAGTAGGAGAACAAAAGCGGACTGTTATGTTTATCAAACAAGCCAACTTAGCACAGGAGGGTGCTTGCTCACGTAGGTGAGGAGGGAGCGCTGCCACAGCCCTCCCCGCCACCGTACGCTCACACAGGGCTCTGATCTTATTGATAATCGAGCAGATATTACCTCCAATAAATAAATCTTTTAAGAAATACCGAGCACGGCTTTGCCCAAACGCCATCAGAAAGGCAGCCGCGGCGTCCTGCGCCTCTACACGAAATTCCCTCGATCCCACTCCTATTCAGGAGAAAACTGGGAAGGGTTTTCCTGAGAGGACCCAATTAACCACGGCCGTATTTACAAATCCAGGCCAGCCACAGTCAGGTTTTTGTTTCATCACGAAATACGCAGCTCACGAATTCAGCCCTCCGAAAGAAGCCTCCCAACTTCTTCTCGAAACCAGCAGACGAACAGAAGACAGGCAGCACACACGGCACTCTGAATCTTCAGGAATTTCACAAAAATTAATTAATACTAAAGATTTAATTGTCTAACCTGCTTCTGCACGCAGACAGAGCCAGACCTGGTGCCACTACAGTGGGGGAGGGAAGCATTTCTTGTTCCTGTTTCGTACTTGACTTTTTTTTTGCCGCGCAGGAGATGATCTCATTATTCAACGTGTCAGTATATTGCTTCACCCCTCCTCATGTGTCTCCTTACATTAACATATTGTAACAATTCAGCCCATTACGAAGGAGGCGAGGAACAAAACAGCAGATTATCCTTAAAAATAATCCATCACAAAGGCGGGAATCTTCCCACGTTTTGTCCTGTACCTCTCCAGAAGTCTGCACCCAACCAACGACGCTGAACGTAAACCAGCAAGAAAGCTCCTAACCCCAAACCTCACGTGTAAGGGTGACGTGTTCCACTCACAAACCTGATGGGTGAGTTCTGCCAAGGACTAATTTTGGGTCCTGCTCGATGAAAAAGGGAAAGAAACTCCCAAACAACATCCCTTTATTGTTCCTGGATGTGCTGATGCTCAGCTGCAGGCACTGCCGGTGAGAGGGGGGCTGATGGATCTCATGGGCATGGGTGATGAAAGCGAGGGATGGCTGCTCCCCATCGGCTTGAAATGGATCCGAAAACCCCCCAAATCCAAATATAACGTGTACAGCACCTGTATTTGCATACGAGGGACGCCAGCCGAACTTTCCGAGCCCTTTTTTTACAGCAAAGAGCCATTCAATACCCAGCCCTTTCAGCGGGTAGGGATTTGAGAGATGTCCTTGTGCTTTAAGCCTCGCCGTGAATTACTACAAGGGGTTTGCTCACAAAAAGCTCGAGCAGAGTCCCCACAGCACGCATGAAAACCACCAGTTCTCGGGAAATGTTTCTTCAGCGAGTTTTGCGTTTAACAGCGGTGCCTGTATATAAACCTGTTCAGGGCTATTTCTAAAGAAGAGCCCATTCCGAAGCAGCTCCTTTATTGTGATCGAACGTGCTGGATTTGTTCCCAGTTGAGGCTTACATAAGGCCTTCAAGGAAGTAGAAACTTGCTTTGTATGAAATCGAGCCAGTGGAGTAGTGGGTGCAACGGGATTAGCCTGTTACACATTAAGTTTTACTAATAAAAGACCTGCATTGCAGTCATAAAGTCAGATGGCGCATCCCACCAGTACAAACAACCAAATATTTCCTGGCGGAAAAGCAAAATCCTCTCAAAGGAAAGACGACAGGTAAAAAGCATCTCTTTTGTTGGTATAAAAACACGACGCTACTTAAAAGAAAAGAACACGTAGTAGCTGGAACGGTCCCTATTTATCGCTTGTCCGAGTCTGATTTAACTTTGGTTACAAAAAAAAAAAAAAATTACATTCAAAAGAGAACAATTTTCAAATGCACGTCGTGGAATTTTCAAAGCTGTTTTTTTACAAATAGGCTGCTGGTGTTTTTCTTCTTCTGCCACCAGATGCTGGCAAGCCACACCAAACTCTAACTCAGTCTTTAGAACCAAAAGCTGTGACCAGGTCTTAAAACTCAAAGAATCCCAGCATGGCTGGGGCAGGAAGGGATCTCTGGAGATCATCTCATCCAACCACCCTGCCAGAGCAGGGTCATCCAGAGCAGGGGGCCCAGGATCACATCCAGGCGGGTCTGGAATCTCTCCAGAGGAGACCCCACAGCCTCTCTGGGCAGCCTGGGCCAGGCTCTGACACCCTCACAGCAAAGGAGTTTTTCCTCATGTTCAGATGGAACCTCCTGGGTTCCACTTTGTGTCCATTGCCTCTTGTCCTGTCACCGGGCACCACTGAGAAGAGTCTGGCCCCATCCTCTTGCCACCTGCCCTTTAGCTATTCATCAGATTAGAAGACTGAGAGGTGTTCTCTTCTCCAGCTCAGCAGCCCCCAGGGCTCTCAGCCTTTCCTTGGCATCTTCACAGCCTCCTCTGGACTCTCTCCAGTAGTTTCTTGTCTCTTGAACTGGGGAGCCCAGAACGTGACACAATACTCCAGAGGTGGCCTGAATAGGGCAGAGCAGAGGGGATGGAGAACGTCCCTCATCCTGCAGGTCACACTCTTCTGAATGCACCCAGGAGACCATGGGCCTTCTCGGCTCTCGTGCTCAAAATAAACCCACCAAACTGGTAAACTGTAGCATCAGGTGCTTTAAAACAAAAACCCAAACCAAAAAGAAAAACCAGACCCAGAAAAAAAACAACAAAAACCCAAAGCAAGCAACCAAACCAAACATTAAAAATATCTCCACTAAATAGAAGCGAAAGGTTGCGAGTGATGTCTTATGGTGGTCTTGATGCTGCACAGAGGAGACCTGGTCTAGAGCACCTTGCAGAGCTGCTGCAGGGAGTCTGCCTGGTCTAAAAACATCCATGTCTTGCGTGGGTTGGGAGGACAGCACAGCTCCTTGAGTGGGTGCAGTTAGTGTACACACAGCCAGACAAAAATACCCATTTCAGTGTCATTTAGGTGTCTACATCCAAATGCATCAAGTGGTCCTCACCCGATTAGTACACGTGCTTTCCACAGCGCTTCATAGATAATGCTGGGCTTCTTCCCCTCATAGAATCATCCAGGTTGGAAAAGACCTTTAAGATCATCCAGTTCAACCATAACCCTGCTCTACCAAGTCTGCTGCTAAACCGTGTCCCTCAGCACCACATCTACACGGCTTTTAAACACCTCTAGGGACGGTGATTCACCCACTGCCCTGAGCAGCCTGGGCCAGTGCTTAATAACCCTTTCAGTGAAAAGAACTTTTACTTACGTCCAATCTAAATTTCTGCTGGTGCAATTTGAGGCCATTTCCTCTTGTTCCATCACTTGTTACTTGGTCGAACAGACCATCCCCATCTCCCTACAACCTCCTTTCAAGGAGCTGTTGAGAGTGAGGTTTTCCCTGAGCTGCCTCCTCTCCAGGATCAACAACCCCAGGTCCCTCAGCCACTCCTCATTAGACACGTGCTCTAGACCCTTCACCAGCTTCGTTGCCCTTCTCTGGACCCGCTCCAGCACCTCAATGTCTTCCTTGTATTGAGGTGCCCAAAACTGAAGAAGGCCCTTGGCCACGTCCATTTGGTGTTACCACACAGAGGCAGTTGAAACAAACCCACAAATAAAGTGGCTCATGAACTAGAGCTGCAAACTAAACCTCCTCTTGCTTAACATTACGTTACAGGACCGACCTCGTAGGTACCTCGGCCTCACCTTTCAGTGGGGTCCATAGTCCAGCACCGAGGTTCAGCACCCAACACGCTCAGAGACGCTACTCACCCTTCTGCGTCTTCCTATTGCCAAGTCTCCTACCTGGGAGGTGGGAGGGAGACGCACTCTGCTTTCTCCTCCCATCCCCACAGCCGAGCCGTGTGCTCCAGTTTTGATACTACATGTTTATGAGCTGAGTGGTGACCTCTCACCCCTCCTTCTGAATCATGCCGCTGCTCACAAAGAGGGAAAAGATGCAGAGTGAGAGAATATGCAAGAGCAGCTTGACCCTTCCCCTACAGAGAAAAGGGCTTCTCTGGGCATTTCAAAGCCTAGGTTTCAATTTCTTCCCTTCAGCCTCTCTCTGCATTTTACCAGAGCTGGAGAAGCAGACCTCAGTTAGGACAGCTACACTTCCAGCATTTAATACGGCCTCTTTTTTTTCTTCCTGCTTCTCTTGCTGGCAATTCTGAGATGTTTAACTCTCCTCATTCCTTCTACAGGCATCTTCCGTGTTATTTTAAGTTTGTAATTCCAGTGTTAGCCTTTTCAGGGGTTTTGAGATTTCACCTCATTGGCTTGCACACAAAGAGTGTCTGGAGCTGCAGGGAGCCAAAGGGAATGGTTGAATCCTGACCCTGGCACAGAAAAGATGACTCGAGGGGCGTGCTAGGCAGCACAGAACTGCTCTCCCGACTTACTCTGGTAGCTACAACAGATGGATCACATAATCCAATCCAAACAGCAAGCAAGTTTCTTGGTAATAAGAGAAAAGGACACGATGACCTCTAGGTAAAAATCCTCGGAACAGCAAGCACACATAAACATCAACGTGAGCAACTTGAGTTCTGCGCCAGGGCTTGAACTGAAGATAACGGTGAAGACAAACACCCCAGCCAGATTTAATTCAGACCGTAATTCACCGCGCACACACGCCAAACTGTGGTGTAAACCTCAGGCCTTTTAACATTCCTTGTTGTGAGACCTACTCTTATCTTGGTGATGAATGTAGGCTTTTAGAAGGAGCCTTTTGCCATTTCGGAGCAAGTCTTCTCCGGCAGAGGGGAAGTTGGAAGTACTTCAGGTTACTCGCTGGGGTGGGACTTGTCCCAGTACTGATCTACAACCACAGGGCATCTCATGACAGGGCTCTGTTGATGAACCGTTGCGTGGCTACAGACAAGCACGTTATTGTTACCTCCCTAAAGCGAGGGTGTCTTAACCTCAGGATTTATTTTGTTTGCAAAGTTGAGCCAGTTCCTCAAAGGGGAGGTACGGCGTGAACTCCGACTTCTTGGTATGAAGGTGCAGATCTCTTAAGTTTAGCATTTACTTTATATAATAGACTAAAAACTTCTCTCCTCCTCCTGATTAATAAATCCTTCAAGAGCTCAGTTCCCCAGCACTCAGAAAACCTGGCAGAGTAACAGCGGCCGTAAATATTCCTTTTCTGCCCAAAAGAAGGGAGAATTTCTGAAATTTCAGGGCAGATTTTTAAGGGGGGGAATTTCCTTTATTTTGAGTGCTCATAGCTTAGACCACTAGATGGCACATTTGAAGCTCTTGGCATCTTGGTGAGATCACAGCAGAGCCTTTGCTCTGCATCACACCACGTTGATCCTGCTAGCCTCGCCTGGGATGGAAAAGTACAGGTAAAAGGGTATCTCGAGAGCCAAAAACCAGAGATACGTGGACCATAGCGCGTAAAAACGTGCCCGCGTGGGAAGGCAGCATAAGTCAGTGAGCTGAGAGCAGGAGTGCCGGGGAGACCAGAGCTCCAGTGCTTCTACTCCGACCTTGGTGTGGCCTTAGTAAATCACTTTATGGCTTGGGAGAGTATCTGAATGTCAGAGAGGGAGCTGCGGCAAGAGGAAAACGGAAAAGGATGGTGAGAGTTGAATTTTTGGAGGCGCATCATCACTCTTCACGCAAGCTGAGCAATGCTCGGCTCTCTGCAGGTCTCTGCTGCGCTCAACAGGCACAATAACCATTTGCAACCTCTCCATCCTCTCCAGCGTGACCTGATGGGAGGGAGAGCACTCAGAGCACAACCAAACCACAAGGGAAGATTCAGCCAACCCCCAGCATCGTGTTTTGCCACTGCAAGATGGAGCTTTCCAACAGGGTCAAGCACTTCGCGTCCCACAGACCCAAGAGCTCCATGGTAGAGAAGGAAACACGCAGCAGCCCGTGACCCACTGAGTCAGCTTCACGGGCAGGTCCCCTCTTGTGCTGGACACGTTTCGGGGTGTACTTAAGCTGTGCCTCGGTGTGCTGGCCTTGGCAGTGGTGCCAGCACTTGGCAGCACCGCTTCCTTTAGGCTTCTTGCTTGCTCTCGCTGCCAGGTCCTTAATTTAACTCAACCCACTTTAGAAGTGCATTAGCCCAAGCACGTATCCGCCCCAACCAACATTCCCGCAAAGAAGAACAAGTCGGTTCAGCAGCAATGGAACAATCGTGGGCACCCAGAGACGGTACTTGTCATGGCATCGCACCCCGCATTCCCCGTGTGCCATTTCAATAGACCAGGATTAACAATTTACTATGAGCGCTTCAACACCTGACTCAAGTCCTTGGAACCAACGCTTGTGTCAATGGAAAAATAAATGTCAATTGAAACCGGAGAAGGAAAGAAATGCTGCTGAGAGATCTCTAAGGGCAACGGTGAAGAGCGCTTCTTGTCCAGATGGAAGAAGAAACACCACCTTTCTCCTTCCAAGAAAGACACGCAGGCTCAGCCCTGTGGCAAAAATAAAATTTGTTTTCCTTCCCTTACGTAGGAGTTAGGTCTGTAAAGATGCCCTGAACTAACTGGCAGAGACACGAACTGCCCTCAATGTCACCAGCTTCCCTGAAGGACCAAATTGGAGCACAGAAGAGCTTGTGGTAGCACCATCCACCTTAGACTGCTCTTTGGGAATTTTGCTCCTTCCTCAAACATCAGTCTGGCACTGAGATGTGCAATATCTCATCGCAGCAACCTGCTGGGCAGATACTCCTCCAAAAGCACCACGGTACATTTTTGTGTCGATGTCTACAGATTCTTTGTTGGCAGGATCTGTGGACATCACCACGCAGCAGCAGTATCCTGCAGAAATACTCCAGCCAGGCCTCTACTTTTCAATGCACAAACAACTCAAGAGAAACCAATTTCAAACATAATGATGCAATAACCTCACCCGAACCTTTTCCATCCCTTTGGACCTGCACTTTGGATGCAGCTCCTACTCCTGACTGCTTTGAAATGAGAACCTTGAGTACTCCTATGGAGAAGTTCATTTCTCAGCATAATTACAAACTCAACTGCAAAATCTGGTGGGGAAAAAAAAGTCAGAAAGTGGTAGATATCTATAAATTCAATTCCTTGGAATTCTGTCCCTTATTTTTCTCCGAAGCCCATGAACTCCCCAATACACCGGGTCCCACCTGGCAGTGAGGAGGAGACAGGATTAATCTCGCTTCTATTTAAATACCTACAGCATCGACGTGGGTATCCAAGTTAGTCACAGGGAACCCCTTTACAGTCAGCACAAAGAAACTGTCACTTCCATGACGTGATTCATCTGACTGAGTCCAGACAGTTACTTGGGATGTTTTCCCTCACAGAAGGGAAGCTGGGAACTTCGCAGCCCTGTCAGATGAGTAACAGTGAATTCTCAAACGCTGCTTTAAGCTACTGTAAAAAGTGACACAGAAAATGGGAGCTTTTTGATAATGACTTATGGCGCAGGCTTTTCTCTATCTACTCAAGTGGAAGAACACAAGGCAGCGTTGCCTCTTACGGTTTTCATTCAAGAATTCTCTTGCTGAAAACTGCAGACTAAATTTTGTGGCCTTGGCCTAGTACACGAGGTGGATGCAGAACTTGGGCCAATGCAGGAAGTGAAAGTAACTGATCCATTTTCACTCTTAAAAGAAAGAATTTGAAAGCAAACACAGTAACCTAAAGAGCAGACAGTGGATTTCATGATGCAATATTCTTCTACTTTATTGGAAGGACATGGGCCTGTTGGAGAGGGTCCAGAGAAGGGCTACCAAGATGATTAGAGGGCTGGAACATCTCTCCTACGAAAACAGGCTGAGAGAGTCGGGGTTGTTCAGCCTGGAGAAGAGAAGGCTCAGGGGAGACCTCACTGCGGCCTTCTAATATCTGAAGGGGGCCTACAAGAAAGCTGGGGAGGGACTTTTTACAAAAGTTTGTAGTGACAGGACAAGGAGTAAATGGTTGAAACTGGAAAAGAGAAGATTTAGATTGGAAATTAGGAGGAAATTCTTCACTCTGAGGGTGGTGAAACACTGGCATAGGTTGCCAAGGGAGGCTGTGGATGCTCCATCCTGGAGGTGTGCAAGGCCAGGTTGGATGGGACCTTGAGCAATCTGGTCTAGGGGAAGGTGTCCCTGCCATGGCAGGGGGGTTGGAACTAAATGATCTTTGAGGTCCTTTCCAACCCAAACCATTCTATGATTCTGTGATTCTATGAAGTATGTTTACAAGGAAGGAGGAACAACGTTATAGTTAAGGGCAAGATGTTCAAAGTGCACTTCTAGCTCTGGACTGTATTTCCCACTTAGGTTAACCAGAAAGTCTCCACCTCAGTGCCATACACATCATACTTACTGCCTCAGATGTACATTCCTGGAGAGGACACAGTCGTGGAAAGACGACAAAATGGGCACTCCTGAAGCAGGTTCTCCAGAGCACAGCATCATGGGCTAAGCTCTCCCTGCACGGAAAAGCTGACTGCAAAGAGGATGGATCCCAAGGACAACGACAAGCAGGTGGCTATCAATGAGCAGAGCTGAAACTCGTGCTGTTGCTCTGGCTTCTGCAGCACTGCTTCATTTGACCTATCTTATCTGGAAACTTGTTGTCAGTGTAAGAAGGGTTAGCAGCAAGCGCTTCCTTAACCTCACGGCCCTCACTGCTCTCCTCCTCAGCAGAAAACCGCATCTATACAAACAAAAGTTCAAAGAAACCAAAGAGACCAAAGGGATCACTTCTGTGAAAGCAACGTGAACTCGTAACACTCCAGCACGTGTCCTGGGGCAGGGGTGAGGGCCTGGCTATCCCCAGCCGAGATCTGTCTGAGCTGGACCTTCATGTGCAAGAAGAGGCGATCCCACGATAAACAGAGCACTGCTCCTCGTGCCAAGACGAACCTCAGAGGCATCACGAACTTTTAACACAGCAGAGGGTTTTTAATTTCAGAGCTCTACGCTGCCGGTGCAGAATCAGAAGAGTAATTCACATGGCTTTTAGTTCTGTTTGAATTATTTATGTCCATCGACACAAGCAGCCCCACTCCACTCTCAACAACACTTGTAACTAAACCACTACATTACGGGAGATTAGCAGCTTCTTCTGCAAAACCAGCGGTGTACGATTGGCTGCCAGGAAAAGTCAACACGCTCTTGGTCAAAGAGCATCTAACAATTAAGATGCTTCGTTTAGCTGCCACCCGTGATGTCACCAAGAGCAAAGTACAACAACCGAACTGACAGCCAGGCAGGACGGAGCTTTTCTCAAGCATTGTTCGAGTGACAATCAAACCAACCCCTCATTGTTTGTCTGCCGGTGGAAGTGGATGGCACACAAACAGCTACCTACGTGTTTCTCCTCACAGCCTGGGAGATGGATGAGGAGAACATACCCAACAGACTGCAAGCTGAATCATGTAAATTTGGGTAAAGAGAATCCCATTAAAGAAGCAAAATTAACGTTAAGTGTACCAGATCAAAGATTTCAATCCTAAAGCCAGCGCCTGAACAAAAAAACTCAAGCTACTTCGAAGATATTCAGGTCATTCCGACAATTATCTTAAAATGGCAGAGAAACAGTCTGATGATCCACGTATGGAAACAGGAGCCAGAAGCTCTGAATCATTCCTAACAACGTTTAGCAGCTCTATCATCTGCAGATCTCAAAGCTACTCCACATAATGGATATGAATCGCTGGCACCCAACCGCGGCTCCTCTGCACTTGGTTGGCATCACGCGGCTGCACCAGGAGGCCTGGAGAGCACGAGGGTGCTTTCCCAACGGCAGGCAGTAACTGCAGCTCTTCTCCCTGTTTATCCACCTACCTACCTGCAGCTCTACTTCAGCGTTTCCCATGGCTGACAGCTGTGGCTGTATCCAATCTTTCTCCGCGCAAACGCAGGAGATCGTCAAGTCTGCGTTCAACTCTGACATCCCTGGCGAAGGTCCTTTTGAGAGTCTAAGCTGAGGAAGGAGCTGGGTATTATTCCAATCTCCAACAGCTGCGTGGACTCCTCCCCATCCTTCACGCTACTCTTGTGTTTAAGGGGAACGCAGGGCTAACCAAGCCCACCTTTCCCATCCCTCCACCCCTCATGCCACGTTTCTATACAACAGCAGGTTCGACACGGCCGCAGTGCTGCGCTTCCACCTGATCCACTCCATGCTGCTACACCACATCTGAATGCTTGGTTTGAGGTCACGGACTATTCCTATGAATTGTTTGTGCCCCCAGAAGTCCTCTGTGTAACGGCAATAGCTGTTCCACAGGACAGAAGTGGAGGTCTGAAGGGATACTTGCCTTTTAATTGCAGAACACCTTGTTAACAACACTGCCTTGCGATTTTCTGTCACTGTTTTTGCAGCTACCTGTTCCAGCTGCATGGTTAGAAATCACACAATGATTTGGGTTGGAAGGGACCTTTAAAGGCCATGTAGTCCAACCCCCCTGAGCTGAGCAGGGACATCTGCAGCTAGAGCAGGTTGCTCAGAGCCCCAGCCAACCTCACCTGCAATGGTGCCAGGGATGGGGCAGCCACCACCTCTCTGGGCAACCTGGGACAGGGGCTCACCGCCCTCAGTGCACACAATTTTTTTCTGAAATATAGTCTAAATCTCCCTCTTTTAGTCTGAAACCGTCACCTCTTGTCCTGTCACAACAGGCCCTGCTCAAAAGACTGTGCCCATCTTTCTGACAGAGCCCGTTAAGTAAGTCCTGAAAGGCCACCAGAAGGTCTCCCTGAAGCCTTCTCTTCTCCAGGCTGAACAAGCCCAACTCTCGCAGCCTTCCTTCAGAGGAGATCAGACGAGTCCCCCCAAGTCCATCTGAAATATAAGCAGCTCTAACTGTGGGGCAGGTACTTGTTGCTGCACTGCTTCAACAACGCTCCCTTTAGCCAGCCCTGTTCTTGCTGTGCCCACGTGCCACGTAACAAAGAGTTATCAGGTCTTGGGTTCAACTGTCCATGGAAGATCAGAAGAACTGTACATTGNAACAAGCCCAACTCTCGCAGCCTTCCTTCAGAGGAGATCAGACGAGTCCCCCCAAGTCCATCTGAAATGCCTGTGGGGCAGGTACTTGTTTCTGCACTGCTTCAACAATGCTCCCTTTAGCCAGCCCTGTTCTTGCTGTGCCCACGTGCCACGTAACAAAGAGTTATCAGGTCTTGGGTTCAACTGTCCATGGAAGATCAGAAGAACTGTACATTGAAATCTTATGCACACATAAAACCCTACTGTCCTGCAGATGAAACCCCACGATAGGACGTATTTCCCTGAACTAGAGATCTGGGAAAGAGATGCAATTAAAAGGAAAAAATAAATTTTAAAAAGTAAAAACGAGAGAAAAAGCCACTACCAAAACCTTCTCTGTGTTTCTGCCGGCTATGAAAGCCTCAGACACCTGAAGTTTAATTCTCTTCTGCCCTGTCCATCCCTCAATCAGCTTTATTATGTATTAAAGGTCTAACTTAAACCAACATCTGAGAATATTTTTTCAGGAGGCCTTGATCCGCAGCCCTGTTTTCCTTGCTACCACTACGATTCCTCTGAAATCAAAACCTTCCATTCCCTCGGCTGCGCCCTTTTACCTCTACTTCATCTCACAACGAAGGCAAAACCCAGAGTTTCAGATAACCTCTTTCTTTCCGCTCCAGCGACAGGATGACAGAACAAGAAGCAAAATTCCTCTGCGGGTTCAGCCTGAATTAGAAGGCACAAAGATTTTAATACAACTGGAAAGCAACTCAGATTGCACAGGAAAACAGAGACTAAACTCATCGGGATAAACGAGATTCTATCTTGTAAATCCACTTCTGGGATCAGGGTTCTCATTTTTATATAAAACTTCCTATCTCATCTCCCGAGAGTTTTCAGTAACACAGAAGTTGCCCTGTAAACGTATGTTTGAGATGCTTCACCCCGCAATGCAAACATTATATAATGAAGCTACAATAACTTCAAAGGCGGAGGTTGCTCAGGGCAAAGCCGAACAACCCTTCTCGTCACCCAGACAAATTTTTATGAACTTGCTCAAGCAGAATCATTTTTAATATCGCCTTCTCCAGGCGTGCCTTCAAAGAGAAGCGAAGCTGCTTCCCCTCAACGCTAAGCAGCAGAGAAAGCCATTTCCTGGTCAAGCCCAGCTTGTGCCAAGATACTACTTGGCTGGGCCGTAGTGCCAAGCAGTGCCGAGAACCGTAACTCGCAGCGAGGACTGACTTTAGCAAGCACAACTTCCTGCTTTTCAAGGGGCTTATCTGAATTCCTCTTCTTCCAGATTTGCTGGATATTGCTAAGATTTGTCATGTGTTTCTTGCCTTCAAGACATGCACCTATGTCCCTTCGCTGGCCTCCGCTGATAGCCAGGAATTACCCTTCTCCTGTCCTCCTCAGCTCCATTAGATACACAAAAACATTCAGTCTCCCGCTTCTTTCTCAAGTCCATCATCTGTGTCACATTATTTTCCTCTGAAATATCAGTTCAGCTCAGCAATAATGGTCCTCAGTCTTTACTGGGAACACTCAAGACCTTTTGAAGTCAGTCCACTATGTCAAAACATGAAGTCTGGGTATAGTTTTTTGTTTTTAAAAGGTATGTAAAATTTGGATAATTGTTTCATTGTTCTTCATAGAAGCACAGAATGGTTTGGGTTGGAAGGGACCTTAAAGCTCATCTAGTTCCAACGCCTCTGCAGGGAGCAGGGACATCTTCAGCCAGAGCAGGTTGCTCAGAGCCCCGGCCAACCCCACCTGCAATGGTCCCAGGGATGGGGCATTGACCACCTCTCTCGGCAACCTGGGCCAGCGGCTCACCACCCTCAGCGTTAAATTGTTCTTTTTTCAGTTCGTAGAGGAATTTCAAAAATAAACGTAACTAAAACTTAAGGCCTCAACAGACAACATCTTAATTTCATGGGGATTACTGACATGCCTCAAATGCTTTATCAGGAGATCTGCAATACTTCCAGGAATTCCAGTGCAGTCCAGCTGAGTCCAGTATAAAACACATGTCTGCCGAAAAGGAGAACTCAGATGTCCTGCCACTCACAGTCCCCCACCTCTGTGCCAACCCCAGCACTCGGTTTGCAGCCACCCAACTGCACAAATCCTGTCCCCACCGCGGGGTCTGAGCCTGGGGTAAGGATAAAGATGGAGTGATGGCAGCGTGGACTTGGGCCTGATTAAGGGGACACTGGAGATGCAGCCTAAGCGACCAGGGAAGAGAAAGGTTATGAAGGGAACAGAGAAATACAGATGTGATCAGACGTAGTCTGTCCGGAAGAGGGCAGTGACAGAAAACAACCTTGTCCTACAGCCATCAGCCCACACCAGAACACTCAACCCTGCTTAGATGCAGTACCCTGCTTCACCGTCATATTAAAAGGTTAAAATAAGAAAAAAAAGGCCATTAAAAATATGTTGAAGCATCATTTTTTCCAACAAGGTTCATTAATACCCACTGATGTTGAAAACAAAGAGGCACAACACACATCAAGCTGACAATGGTGATTCAAATCCCAGCAGTCTCAAGCCACCAGGCTCCTTGAGCTGCAGTGAAGTGACTCTTGAGCTGCAACCAGAGACTCAGCGAGGGGTCACAAAACTGAAAGAACTCACAAGTCAGTTCAAGACATATTTGGTAAGTGATGAAAATCCACACAGGGATGGGGCCTTTCAGTACTTAAAGGGGGCCTAGAAGAAAGATGGGGAGAATCTTTTTAGCAGGGCCTGTTGTGAAAGGACAAGGGGTGATGGCTTTAAACTCAAAAAGGGCAGATTTATACTAGACCTAAGAAAGAAATTTTTTTACAATGAGGGTGGTGAGAGCCTGTCCCAGGTTGCCCAGAGCGGTGGTTGATGCCCCATCCCTGGAACCATTCCAGGTGAGGCTGGCCAGGGTTCTGAGCAACCTGCTCTAGTTCCTGGTGTCCCCGCTCACTGCACAGGGGTTGGACTAGATGAGCTTGAAAGGTCCCTTCCAACCCAAACCATTCAATGATCAGTTAAAAAGTTCATTAGTGGTGTGTCTGGTCTTCCCTGTATCCTCTCTGCCTTCATCACACCTGCTCTGGAAAGTATTCTTCCCTCTCAATGACAAATACAGCCGGACAATTCTCCCAGCATGGACTGGTAGCCCGTATTTGCCAGGCACTTTTCCCCTACAATGTCTAAATAATCACAGATACTTCTACAATTTTACTCCCAGCGATGTTACCAGGTAAATGCCAGAGACAGCTGATCCCACTATGAGTAGGAGGGTTGGACTGGAGACCTCCTGAGGTCCCTTCCAACCTACATTGTTCTATGATCCCATGATGCAAGTATCACGTTTTAAGAATCTATGCAGGCTTGTTCATGTTTTTTGGGTCTTGTGAAAGGGAAAAAAATTTTAAAAAATACTTCTTTGCTGCCAAAAGGTACAGAATTGGGTGGCAGCAAAAAAAGACCTACCAGCTTTCCTTTATACTGGTAATGCTTCAAACTTGTCTATACTTCTCAGAAATTATTTTCATCTTGGGATCTGAACATTCCCGACGGTCCACTTGTTCTGTTTCAGAATGCCATTTATGCTCACATGTCTACAACCAAATTCACCCCGGCACGGGCGGTGGTATCTGATTTATTTCCCCGTGAATTCCTCTCTGCAAAGGGTAAGGATATAGAGCAACCAGACGAGTACTACCGAAGGTCACCCAAAAAAGGCAGTATGTTCTTTATTTACTATCCACATTTGAGTGGTTTAAGTATGAGGGAAAATTTGACTATGTACTTCCTCCTAACTGCACTGCTCTTAGTAACTCATATTCCCCAGAGCTCTAGAGTAGAATTTTGGCCAGTCCTGAATCTGTTTTCACCCCACTTCACTTCAGCCTCTACTTGAGCCTCCTCCAGCCCACACACTTCCATGTACACTCAGCTTGTTAAAAGGTTACTGCACTCTACATGCAATGAATTCACCTTATGTCTTCCAAAGTGGTCAATCCTTTGGAAATTCATCCTCTTCCACATCTTACTGTACATGAAAGGAGACAGTTCTTTAACTCTTTGGTTAAACCGAACCCAGGGATTTCACTTCCACTACAGCAAGCACGTTGTCCATCTCATCCAGAACCCCCCACCACTCCTTTGGTGTGTCTCAGCCATCCCCCATGCCATGTAAAGGTCAAGGTGACAGAAGGTCTCTCCAGGTTTCAACACGCAAGTATGAAGATTCAGGACTCAGGTGCACAAATGGAAGAGGAAAGCAGCATAATTTTGAGGACAAAGGTACTGCACTCTACAAGGGCAGAACTTGGCTCTGGGAGGACTGACAGCAAAATGTGTTTTGTGTAAACCCCTTCCCCTGCAGAGTCAGTGTAATCGAGATTAATCTGCAGCCGTGGCAGAAGACTTGAGAAGTATTCTGCGTAAGGAACTTCCAGCTGGGTTCAGGTAGGATCTTCAGACTGAAAACCAGGCAGCAGATTCAAAAACCAGCCAAACCACAGAAGTCAAATGCATAGGTAACGAAACGATTATACAGATTTCCTGGGCTAAAAGCCCACTGAGTGCTCTTTTCATCGTAAAAAGGGATTAGCAGCATATAAACAATTTATATAAGGAGACTTTAACGATTTTATTGTGATGTGCTATTTCGCATTTGCGGAGGATCCAATTATAAAACTTTTACTTAGTTTTCCATGAGTCACCCTCTGAATAACATGTTTTGATTTACCTAACAGCAAAAACTCTTGGTAGGAGACTGTTTGACTAAATGTGGTCACCCAGGCCTATCATCACGTTGCTGCTGGATGCAAATTCTGTACGGAAAAAGGAAATTTTGCTCACTGAACATTAACCAATTGTTCAGCCTCACCTGGCTTTGAAGCAAATACGGCAACTGGGCTTCTGGCTGCGATGACACTAAAGGCTTGTCTCTCAAAACGTTTGGATGGCAAGGGGTGCCCAATACACAGATTAACGCTACCTCAGAAGAAAAGCCAGTCAAACTTCTGGACCATGAAGCAGGAGAAAGGAGCTCTGATACAATACAACACGGTATGTCTGATAGCAGGAAGCCGGGGTAGCCTAGTTAATGAAAAACCGTCAATAACAATACCACTCTGTGCAAAGCTAGCTCCTGGCATCTTTGGGTGGTTTTATGAGCTTGGCCATGGCATTGCAGGAAGGCACAGATCCAGCCTGGCTCCCAAAGCAACGTGGTTGTGTTCCTCTAAGCCAGCACTCCAGCCTCGAGGGTTTGTACAGAGCAGTTTATGTGTCTTTGGGCAGCTCTTTGCAAAGCCTCCACCATCGGGGTTGTTTAGGCCAGAGTCAATATCGGTGTTCTGGTATTTGGGCACAGTAAAGTCACCACCTGCTTACGGACGTCACAGCCCTCACTACACACACCAGACGGCTTCAGCTCAAACAGCAGTAAAGTCCTGCTGACGTCCTGGGGGCTGAGGTTATTCTTGCAGCATATCAGCTTTAGATCTTCACAGGAACAGCGGTGTTGGAGGCTAAGATACCTCAGGCAGAAATAATTCTTCCAGCGAGCAAGAAATTGGCTGTTCGAAGAAGTAGGGAGTAAAAAATAGCACCAAGAAGAAAAAGCAGATAGCGATGAAGAGAAAAGTCCCTTTCATCCTCACGAGAGCAAAGCACTCCAAGGACTGCAGGTCCCAGCACAGGCTGCTACCTCCGCAAGTACAAAGTACAGACCCGCACGGCCACAAACAAACAGCAGCAGCCCTAAAACAATCAAAGCGCTCAATGCCCAGTCTCCTGAAGACACAATACAGGTAACATTTCCACCAATTGCATTCTCTTTGTTTCTTTTCCCCCATCACTAGCTCTGTTCCAAACGCCAAGAAGTTGCATAACGAGAGCAGCAACACCCCAGGCTGTTGACCAAGGTGGACTACCCAACAAGACGCCGATACTCTGAAGAAGTGCAGACACGGGTGGAAAGTCAGTAAACAAAAATAAAATGCAGATGGTATGTAGCTAAAGCAAACTGTATGGTTCACTGCATACCTAGCAGGCCAAGAAGGAAGGGAAATTCCTTCTCAGGGTTTACGCGAACAATGAGTTTCCCTGAAAACTCCAGGAGGCCGTTCCCAGCTTCTCCACTGGCACCATTAATAGGAAAAGCAAATGCTGGGAAGGTTGTTTCAGTTCATTACTGACCTCAGAAGAAATCTCAGTACCGGTGAGGTCCAGCGTAGATCGATGTGACCTCTTGCTTCAGAGGGGTATTGTTGTTACAGCCTTGTACAGCACGCAATGGTGCTTTTAAAAAGAAAATACAGCTGTTAATAACATGCCACCAGGCTCAAAGCGATGTTCCAGCACTCACACACGTCTGATCAAACCAACCCAACGTGCTGCTGCTCAATCCCAGTTGTAGGGCAGCAGCCAAACTCTCCTCCATTTATATACAAAGCATGAAAAAAAGACTCAATGTGCAACCCTAGGGGTTAAACCTCTTGGAAGCAGCAACCCAGATAGCATCATAGATGGTTTGGGTAGGAAGGGACCTCCAAGATCCATCTATTCCATCTGTGTATATCATACTTAAAAATCTGCAAGTGCTGCAGCCACCCTTATCACTTGGATTTGTTAAGAGAAATGCACATTTTGGGACACGTCTGTCACCAGCTGGGCATGCAATGACAATTCAGTGCCTCTGAAACGCTTCATTACAATACGCTCCAAAAAAACCCCATCAAGAAGCTCTTTTAAATCATCTAAAAGCAATGGCACAGGGCACCATAACATCTCAGGGCTATGTAAAAAAAGAAACCCAAACCTGTGGCTCCTCTGCTGCATTGTTTCTATTGCATTAAAATGTCAGCAACGGTTAAAATGTGGAAAGTCTCACCAACTCAAACCAGACCGCAAACCACTTTGTAAGATCCTGGAATTCTACAAGTGAACAGACAAATGAACAAACATGCACACCAATAAAACTGCACAAGAAGAAACATGCCAGCTTCTATTTATTTTCATTTCCTGCGTTCTGCAGTTCAGGAAAAAAGGGCTGTAGCAGTCGAGTTTCTGTTAAATCTGGAGGTAAATTTCGGAAGTTTTCATTAAGGAATTCAAAATAATTTTCTCTTCTATAATGGCTTCGATTCAATGCAGAGATGTGAACAGAAAAAGTTACCAAAAGCATTTAAGAAACTGAAAACAGGGAAGACTGGAACAAACATGAAGTCATCTATGGATAATGTTCTCCAAATATAAATTCCTACGCTCAGTCTTTTGGTAATACTTTGATGTGTGCTGTGGTTAAAGAGAGAGTTGAAAGAAAGGACAAAGAAGAGGTAGGCTCTTTAGCTGCATGTGTGTGTGCAAAGTCATAGCTGCAAAATTTTAGCTCCGATATAAAAGATGGTTTAAAGCACGGGCACAAATTGTTACAGAAGTTTCCATCTCCTGTTTACACAGGGGTTTGGAAGCACTGAAGGATTTTGGATCCCCTGAATGATTCCAAGCATTAACCTCATTTCACTGACAAGAGGCACATAAAGTATGTGCCAGGCATGACCTAGCAAGCCAGGGAGAAGGACTGGAGCAGAAAACTGTGTGAGCTCTTCTCAGGTCCACGGTTTCAGCACACAAGCAGACAAGCCTTCCTCCCTTGACCACTTGCAAGTGGCTGGTGAAAATACAAGTCTTTGAAAGACAATTCACTGGCTTATCACCTAAATCTACTGAAATAGAGCAAGAAGAGACAATACGACCGTGTTTACCTACAGTACAGTGCATCTCTACTTCGCTTCTTGCAGCTAGTAAATGTATGTTAGCACATTCTGGGCAAAGAGGCTGAAATCCAACCTTTAAATAGCCAAGTTATCTGTTAAGTCCAGAGAAATACTCACTGAAAATACACAGAAATGCACACAGTTCATTATCGAACACAAGTGCCATGACAGCAAACCCATTTGTGATTATTTTTTGTATCTTGGGTTGGTCGCTGAAGGTGTCAGAGTCCTACTGATGCTGGACAACTGCTTGCTCATTTAACTGCATTTTCTGACTTGATGTAACAGCAGAAATACAAGAATAGGCAGCAATGTATTATTGCATAGTTTTCATTAAAAGAGAAGTCTCTTCCGTAGCTAGTGGTAATGATTATGTTGCATGTAAACTCTTTTTGTTTGCCCACCAACCTAGTTTTAGGCTCTAGCCAGCTCGCAACTCAAGAGAAGCAAGCGGAGCCCTGGCATGAGCTGCTGCAGGAACACAGTTTAACCATTAATTGTAACTAATCATGTGTTGTTTATCAAATCTTTACACTCGCTTGGAAGAATTCCTAGCTGGAGCAATTCTTAATTCTTACAGAGTAAGTTAAATACAACTGCGATAATGAATGAATTAAAATTTCCTTCACACACACAGGGTGAAGAAAGTAGAGCAAAGGAGGTATTATTAATCCTGATTTTCCAGATGGGAAACTGTGGCACCGAAGAATGCAACGACACACCCAAGATCACAGGCGGAGAACTCTGATTTCAACCTGCAGGTTCTGATGTAGATCTTCCCTGCTCAACACAGCTGACTGCTGCTCTTGAAAGCACTCAAGATTGACCCACACAGCTCTCACTGAGCACCTCGGAAAAACCTGTGTTTTCAGAGGCAAACTGACCTATATTTCAATCATAAAAATTAACGCAAACATTAGAAGCTTACGTTATCTTTAGATATATTAAGAATCTTTCTAAAACCAGGAGACGCAAGCAGAGGCTCCCTCTTTCTTGGCGTCTCTTTACAACTCGTTACCTTGCCCTTTCCCATAAAGCCACCGCTTCCTCTCGCTCCCTGCAGACGCCCACAGCCCATCCGTAGCTTCTGCAGGAGCAAGACGACCCAAGGCTTGCCAGGATTAACACCCTGGGAATCTTTCACGTGAGGAATACAGAAATACACCCTGCAAGAGATTTCTGGAAGAGCTCCAGAAGTGCCTACCTAAGGTAGTATGAACAAAATGTAAAGGATTTCCGTTTGTCCTTCCTTCCTCCCCCCATGCAAAAACCTTGCAAAAGAGTTAAACATCGCAATTATAGGCTCCTAAAGAGGCATTCTTAACACTGCTGCTTCGGCCACCAGCCGAACAAACCCCTCCTTTCACCGTTAACATACCCCTGGGCTCATCAGTGGAACGACCCGCGCTTGCAGCCGGGCACCAGCGACGCTCCTCGCGCGGGGTGAGAATGAAACGCTCCGAATTACATGCTGCCGATCCTGCATTTTCAGTTTTGCAGCGAATTAACAACGAAAGCATCAGGAAGTCCTACACTTCTGAAACGGCTTACTAAAAATAACCTCATCCCGCCAGAGAGAACAGCGACGAGAACTTGCTCATCGGTTCGCAGCAACGTACTTTCCCCGCCACGAAAAGCGCCGGCGATACCGCCGCTACAGAGAGATGTTCGTCTCGGTTTATGCGGGTGATTAAAATTAAAACCCGTTACAGACTAAGTTTTGGCTGCAAAAGGCTGCTGGAAGCAGCTCTGCAACCTCCTGTGGAGAGAGTTGGGAGTTTTCACCTGTGCAACCTGGATCTGAATCTAAAACCCCTATTCTTCTACTCAAAAAAAAATAAATAAATCAAATTTACTGGAGAAGGGGCTCAAGTGAGATGGGCAGGAAGATGCCCATCAGGCAGCTGTACACACATGTGAAGTAGTTTTAATAATAGATTATGATAAAAATATAAACACCTTTTTTTTTTCTGGTAAAACTAGAGCACTATTAAAAAAGAGACAGGCAAAGAATTACCTCCGTTCTTGCTGAGAGATACGTAGTCAGAACAAGACAAGCTGCACGCTTCGAGCCGTTAATAAAAAGAAGAGCAAGCGAATGAATAGCTTTCGGATGAATCCAAATAGTTTGTGTTTCTCTGCTGCAGTTTCACCACTCCCACAGGGTAATTTCTACGTTCACTTTATAACGAAAGCAAAGTACAGGTCAGAATAAGAAAGGGAGGAGACCAGAAAAAAAAAAAAAGCACACAACCAACCTTCGCTGTATTAGTCAAAGTTTGTCATTCTTGCTGTCTTGTTTTCAAATGGGGGGAAAGGGGCTGGTGTGAGAAGGGGGGATTTAGAGGGGGGGGTTCTGCTCGCTCTTAATAAACCAGAAGCTTGGTTCATCTGCATTTTGTATGATCTGATTGGTAAAAGCAGGAAGCAAGAAAACCTTTCAAGTGCATGATTTATGGAAAGATTAATCACATGACCGAAAAGCACAGAAGAAGAAGGGCCAAAATCAGCTTGCATTTACATCGATGCAGTTCTCTTAGAACTCTGCCGCCTTGGACTGATTTTATCCTGCTCAAAATCGAATAAAATATTTGGTCTGCCTAAAGATATAAAGCCATTTTAAAATCAGAATTTAGCCTCTGCTTTTCAAACGTAGCAATTGTTTCAGGTCTTTTCAAGGCAGAATTTCTCTACTGGACAAGAACCACATGATCTATTTAAAATATGTATTTTAAATATGTTTCTGCAACCTCTCTCTCACTGTCCCCAACCAACCCAGCTCCCTGCTGCACACTCGTGTGCGCTTACACGCTCCTGTGAACGTTTAAAATCTACCGTAAAAAAAGGCAGGACAGTCCAAAAGCGCGCTGGAAACTCTTGCATTTCATAAAGGAAGTTAATGAAAGTGAACCCTCACTTTATTATTTGGAGAGTAAAATACGAGGATGTAACATCCAGCAATGTACGGAAATTTTTGTTCAAACGAGAAAGGGAAATGGCAATGGTTTTTGCTCTGGTGCCAGCAATTAAATCTGCATTTCCATGAAAAGCTGGTAGATTAGATGAGCTGCAGATCTTTGGGGTTGTCTCGGTATAAAAGTCCGTGCATGAGAGAAGGGAAAATGTTAGAGGTTAAAGAAAAACCAGAAGAGCAATGTTTACTGGGATGCTTCTACTAGGAAAAATGGGAAGTAACGAAGGGATAAAATCAGAGCAAACACTATGGAAGGCAGTGAAACAGAACTACCCTGGCAGAGGGGGCATTTTTTCAGCGCCGCTGTCCCTTGAGCAGCTCCCTGAGATGGCAAATGGTTAAAAGCACTGAGGAAAACCTGAATCATCTGGCCTAAAAACGGAAAAGAGGCGAGAGAAAAGAAAAGAGAAAAAAAAAAAAAAGACAGCTTGCATTACAAGCTCACTTTTAATCCGATGCCCTCTTTTAAACCCTGAAGGACTCTACTCCCCTTTGACAAACACACGGTGTGTGCAGACAGAACCACGATGGCAATTCATTTTATGAGGCTGGAGCCAGAACCCTCGTCTGCATTTCGCACGCCGTCGCGGCGAACTATGAATCGAGCGGGTGAATTTTAGACCTGGGTTTCTGTGATATTATCGAGCGTTTCAGTAGCATGTTAACTGTATTGGTATGTTTAAAAATGACACGCGGATCCTATTATGACACTGGCATCTAATAAAGAAGTAGTAAAATGTTCAAAAGCCAATTATCGCAGATTTCTCTGTGTTGTCTGAACAGTAAGGCACAGCTCCAAGAGAACACAGGGTTATGCTTCATACAAATAGCTGAGCAATAATCTACGTAGCTGGAAATACGGCTGGCAGCTCATGAAGTCTTTCTGGTAGGCCTTAAGTACCAGATCCTCAGGTATCTTCCTGTACTTCAAAACTGTCAGATCTGTCTTCAGCATGTGGTAGCAACCCCAAGAAAGATTCAAAATAAGATAAAAATAATTATAAAAAAAAAAAAATAAGCCAAACCCCAAGCAGTACTTGTTTACCATACTGTCCAGGAAGTGGTTCTGTTTGAGAAATCCTGAACAAAAGTGAGTGCTGATGTACAAACCTGTCCTCGCTGGACTAACTCAAGCTTCTCCCTCCCCATACTCAGTGAGTAGGATACAGAACTTGTACACAAACCACCTCCTGGGAGACTCTGCACCCGGACGGCCGTGACTGGGTTACTGGTGAGCGAGCTGCTCTCAGGACTGGGTTTATCCTGCTCAGCTACAGGTGCCAAAAATTCCCAGCTTACTTCAAACTATATTCTTGAGCAGCTGTCACAAAAAAAACAAAAAAAAGGCAACCGCTGATGGTGAATCTTGTTAAATTCCTTCGGAATCAAAATTTACATGAACATCAGAGAGAGAAACAGTTTTGCAGGTCAGCATGACAGTGAAGCAGACTTCTGAATTCCCTTAGGCAACAGCTACTTTCTCCAACTGGAATGCAGTTTCCCAAAATGAGATCTCAGCATGAAACGTTTCAAACCTGTTGCTCTCGGTTTCTTGCTAATTAACTCAGAAGTTACTGGCAGACTGGAGATGAAGAAGGGTAATGGAGTCGCGGACTCACACAGATGGAATTCAAGCGAGGAACTAGACAGAAAAGGAGTAGAAAGAGCACCGAGTAAAAACTGAAGGAGTTAAAATCAGAGCAGCAGTTCTGAAGAACAGACGTTGTATGCAAAGATGCTGTGTCCCTGAACAACGTCACTGCAGGTAAGAAGCATGACCCACCTCTGTGCAACATGGCGTGTTACCAGCAGCAGTTGGCAACACTCACTGGAGATGCACCGAGCTGCAGGTCATCCCTGGAGATGCACCGAGCTGCAGGTCATCCCTGGAGATGCACCAAGCTGCAGGCCATCCCTGGAGATGCACCGAGCTGCAGACCATCCCTGGAGATGCACCGAGCTCCAGGCCATCCCTGGACATGCACCGAGCTGCAGGCCATCCCTGGAGATGCACCGAGCTGCAGGTCATCCCTGGAGATGCACCGAGCTGCAGGTCATCCCTGGAGATGCACCGAGCTGCAGGCCATCCCTGGAGATGCACCGAGCTGCAGGCCATCCATGGAGATGCACCGAGCTGCAGGCCATCCCCCGAGCTCCAGGCCATCCCTAGAGATGCTCCAAGCTGCAGGTCATCCCTAGAGATGCTCCAAGCTGCAGGTCATCCCTAGAGATGCTCCGAGCTGCAGGTCATCCCTAGAGATCCTGGTAGAACACGGGGCAAAGAGCACTGCTGATACACAAGGTAACCAACCATCTCATTCCGCACTAATACTCATGGCTTATCAAAAAATGTTTGGTGTTTTGCTCAAGGCTGTTTATTTTTGTTCAGCAGCTTTCAAGGTTGCACGCTTCACAAAACTTTGCAAGAAATTAAACTAGAGGAAAAAAACCCAACCAAGTGACATGAATGCTACTGGACTCCTGAATCCCAGTCTTCTACATTTTATAAATCAAAATCATCTTGTAAATCAAAACTCTTTAGAAAATAAAGGTCTGGATGATGTAAAAACAATAAGCTTCTAAAAACTTGACGTTCTTCATTCAGAGTGAAGACAACTCAGAACTGGTTTGAGTTATGGGAAGAATTAAAAGCAGCCAGAGACCTACGAGGGATGGTGCACAGCAGTCAGGGAACCACGTATCTGATGCTGCCAATCCATCTTTGCACCACAAGTAACAGCAAAGACGTTCTTTGAACTGCTGCATTCAGATTCCATCATTCATTTCCTCAGGGTCCCCACCAAAAATTACGGAACAAATGTAAATCTCAAAAATTCTTTCTAGGTTGACTACACAGGAATAGGAAAAAAAAATAACCACATGCCTGTCTACTAGTTCATTCAAGACGTTTGCCAGACAGGAGGTATTAGTCACTCTTCTGAGCACAATGTTAGGATGTTGACTGCAGCCAGTCGAAGACTGGTGCTTAAGAACGGAGCCATCAAATTCGTTTCCTGATCAAAATTCACAATCAGAAGGGAGATTTCTCAGAGGGAGGGTTCAACATGAGAATAGAGGAGAAGCAGCTGAGATGTGGAAGGTTACTGTGCCTCCAAGTTTAATTGCCATGTAATTCTTCCGGAGGAAAGGGAGTGTTTCTGCATGACATGGGCGGCAAAACATGCGAGAGTCACATCCTGGTAAAGGGCTGCAGCTCCAGCACAGCTGACCTTGGAGGACAGCTTTCTGCACAGTAACGCTGGTCAGGTGAAGATAAAGGGAAGGAATGCAAAGCAAAGGGAAAGGGATTTCTTTCCAGGAAAGTATTAGGTGGATACTGCCCTTCCTGTGGGGAGGGCTCATGTCTGGATCCCCAACATTCATCTCAAAGCATGAGCGAAGCAGGCCTTTGTCACCTTGCTTTGGAAGTCCAGGAAAAACCCTTATCTCCATTCAAGTGGTGCTGTCAGGCTGAAGACCACACTTCAGCAGCATCACCAAGCACAACCACGCTTACATTAACCTTCTCAGCCCTTGGCAAACCCCTGTAAGGATGGTGAATTGCAGATAATCTTTCCATACCCTCCAGGTTGCAGGATTACCTGCAGCTCCTGGGGATGGAGGTACACCAGAACCACCATTCTTTCCACAGTTCCCCAGCACCACTGCCCACCCCGTCCCCCCATCCCACTCAGCGGGAATACCACAAGGTAAATTAGTTTAATAAGCCATTTCTATGCATAATAACAGTTTCAAATCATACATCCATTACAACGGCTTCAAATGAATCTGAGGATAGATTTGACTCACTTTGCAAAATCTGACTCACGCTTCTTGGGTATGGAAAAAACTAGTTTGCAGAGTTGACTCCTGCAGGCTCTAAACTCTTGAATCTCGCTGTAGATTCTATTTAAGCAACGGCCATGTTACCAGTCCTCTAGTTCCCTACACATCTCGAGCACGGGAGCAGAAGGCAGGGAGAACACAGCAAGCACAAAGCGAGTTTAAGGAAGTTTTGGGAAGGCAGGAGCACACGGTGTACGTAGTTTTTGAGGAAGATGCTAAATAGGTTTTTTAAAGTATATTTCATTTTGCTGGAGAGGTTTCACAGTCCAAGGCAGGCTAAGAAATCAAGTCAATATTCGATGTTTGCTTAGCCGGTGGAGCTTCTGGAGCCCAAGGCCAAACTTTCCTCTTATGCAAGTTTTATAAGATTGCACCTCTTTGATTTCTGAGGAACTGCTTAACTATGGTGAATCTGGATGGGTTCCTGTGAAGTTACACTGTTGTGTACACAGGAACCACCAAACCTGTTCAAACTAATTACACGATGGGAAAGTTCCCCCCCTTTATTCTTTGTACTGGTCCTCCTGGTTATCGCCTGCGTTGCCCTCTGATGGGATTTACACACGCAGCTTTCACATGGCAACTGTACAAATACTGGAGCTCCAACAGCCAACAAAAACCCCGAACCATATAAAGTCTTTTGCATTTCCAAATATACACTTCCTCAGTGCATGAGTTCCATTTAAAGGCAGCTCGCACCAAATAACACAGATTGATAATGTCTGTGTAAGCATCAGACCCATTGTAAGGACATATTCAAAGACGGCTCCATCAGCTGCTTCTGAGAATCAAAGCTACATTTGTGTTTCCTCTGAAAGCAGCAACTACTCGAGGACACAAAATATGATTTTACATGACATTATTTTCACTGAAGTGCTAATGGGCGGCTCATTGTAAACTCACAGCCTCAAAATGCTTCACGATGCAAATAATCTTCCACGGAGGCAGAGTAGTCATTTATTGAACAGAACTAAGAGAAGGTATGTTCAAGATCCGTCTTCTCTTGGCACCTGGTTGTGTGTTGTGCCGGTGGATTGGAGAGGTTTTACATCAGATGCTGAAGATGCCCAGAGAACACCAACATCATTCACTAGCGTCGCTCCATCTTGAGAACGTAATTTCAGCTTCCCTCTAGCACTTCCACGGCCCAAGAGAGGAAGAGTGATCCAAAGAAGATTCCTGGATGAGCCCTGAAAACTCACACAGGCCACCAGTTACTAGCCAAAGCCCTTCACCGGCCTTCTGGATACCTACAGGGGCTACTGAGAAACGCAGCTGGACTCCCCTCACGAGCCCGCAGAAAAGTGACAGGCAGGCCCAGTCATGAGCTGCAATAAGGCCAATTCTGATTAGACCCAAGCAAAAAGAAATCCTCAATATGAAAACTCTGGAAGATGGAACAGAAGGGTTATCAGCTCTTGGTCCTTGGAGAGTTTCAATTAGTAAAGGCCCTCAGACCTATCAGGTCACCACTAACCCATGGCCCTCAGCACCACATCTCCACAGCTCTGAAACCCCTCTAGGGATGGGGACTCCACCACTGCCCTGGGCAGCCTGGGACAGGCCTTGAGAAGCCTTTTGGGGAAAAAATTTTTTTCCTCATGTCCAACCTAAACCTCCCCTAGTGCAGCTTGAGGCCATTTCCTCTTGTCCTGTTGCTCGTTCCTTGGGAGAGGTGACTGACCCCACCTCACTCCAGCTTCCTTTCACAGAGATGTCAAGAGCAAGAAGGTCTCCTCTGAGCCTCCTCTTCTCCAGGCTCAACACTCCCAGGTCTCTCAGCTGCTCCTCACAAGACTTGTGCTCTAGACCCTTCAGCAGCTTCATTGCCCTTCTCTGGACACACTCCAGCTCCTCAATGTCTTTCTTGCAGTGAGAGGCCCAAAACTGACCCAGGATTCAAGATGGGGCCTCCCCAGTGCCCAGGCCAGGGGGACAATCCCTGCCCTAGTCCTGCTGCTCACACTAGTGCTGATACAAGCCAGGATGCTGGTGATCTTCTTGGCCACCTGGGCAGACACTGGCTCATCTTCAGCCAGCTGCTGACCAACACCCCCAGGTCCTTTCCTGCCAAACAGTTTCCAGCCACTCTTCCCCAAGCCCGCAGCATTGCAGGGGGCTGTTATGACCCAAGTGCAGGACTCAACACTTGGCCTTGTTGAACCTCATCCCACTGGCCTTGGCCCATTGATCCAGCCTGGCCAGACCCCTCTGTAGAGCCTCCCTGTCCTCAAGCAGATCCACACACCTGCCTAACTTGGCATCATCTGCAAGCTTAGTGAGGGTGCCCTCCATCACCCTCAGTTTGATCAGCAACAGCTGCTGTTTGGTGAGACCTGTGGATGGGGAACAGGAGGTCCCTGCCAGCTATCTCACCTACCTGAACAACGACATGCATCAGGCAATGCTTCAAACCCACTGAACAATGTCTTTCCAAGAGGATTTTCTTCCATAAAACCACCACCTCTCTTCTCACAGTAACATCTACTGTAATTACTAAAATTAGTCAACAAATTTCCCAGAAGTCACAAGTTGCAGCCTAAAACTAGAGTCACTCAGAAAAAAACCTCCCGAAAGCAACAATTCTTACACTGCAAACCCCCGACTGCATGGAAATGTGCTGATTTCATCAAAATGCTCTATAAAAGGCAACGAGAATGGCCGGCAAGCCAGTCTGTCCAGCTTCCTGCCAGGCTGCCTGCCAGCCCTAGGGTGGGTACTCCAAGCTCCCTATTTGAAAAAATAAAAATCAAGATAGGAGAAGGCTTCCACAGGATGGGGATTCTGCTTCCTGGAGCTCTCTAATTAAAATAAATCCCGCTTAGGGGTGTGTTGGGAAGGATGGGGACACTCTGCTAGCATACAGCAAGAGCTGCTCCTCAACAACAGAAGAAGTTGAGGGAAATTTGGTGTATTTCAATAGACAGATGCACAGGAGGAAGGGGACGAGACATCTCTGCACAAACGTGCAGGCAACAGCACAGAAATCCAGGGAGTAAGATGATAAATTAGAGGTGGGGAATCCCTCTCCTACCCTTCTGCAGTATGTGTGCAGCTACTGCATTTAATTAAAATAAATTACAGCTAGCTCGTATGCATTCCACAGAGCTTTGAAGCCCCCTGCAATGCTCAGAAGCCGTCCTTCAGGAGGGGTTTCTTGACGTGGAACACAGGTGCCCTGTCGCAGTCCAGTCGCAGCGAGGCCGATGGATCAACACAGAACAAAAAGGCCAAACAGTTCTGCTTTTATGCCAGCTCCATTCGTGGGATTCCTGCCAGGCCGCTGGTGACGGCCACGGAGGATGCAAAGCTGCACATCAGCGCGGCAGGCTGCTTGGAAGTGCAGATGTTTCGCTGGATAGTCGGTTCTTCTCAGCGCGGTGATTTAGCTCCATGGGCTGAGCTACTTCTGCAACACTTGGATCGCTGCGTTTTCCTGGCTGACCACTGCACCCACACCTCGAATTCACCCCTTGCATTTGCAACAGCATCAAGAGAAGAGCTTCTCACCGTGTGTGTTTTCTGTGCTGCACGACACCCAGGCACACACTGTCCATTGCTGCTGGGTATGGGTCCATCAGCCCTTCAGGTCTGAGGACCAGAAGATGATGAGATGTTCAGGAATGCTGCTGATGTGCTGTGCTACAGGAGCTGACGACGACGCAGAGCAAGTTCATAACCTAACAGCTTGCTTTCTGGTGACAGAAATAGTGTTTCCATCATCAGGCTACAGGTCAGCCACCCATCCATGATGCTCCAAGCTCTCGTGGACCGATGTGCAGGATTAGCCAATAGCAACATCAAG
This sequence comes from Eurystomus gularis, assembly GCA_013400335.1. NCBI lineage: Eukaryota > Metazoa > Chordata > Aves > Coraciiformes > Coraciidae > Eurystomus > Eurystomus gularis. Next base: position 80,033 of record VZZY01011292.1, on the reverse strand, counting down.
CATCCTGTTACACCAGGATGCTCTGCACCTCCAGGCTGGCAAGGAAAATGAGCAAGGAAATCATTCTTGCCAGCCCATGCCCCAGACAGAATTAGGGACACGATGGACCCAACAGTACTCCCCCTTTGAGGCTCTTCAGTAGATGTTTGGACAACACGAAGCATTAGTTAAATCCTACCTTAAGCAGCTTGCAGAATATAAATCAATACCATTAAAAAAATAAATCTATTTATTTTTGTCTTTGGGAAGGCATAAGCGAGGAGGAAAAGGGTTTTAAGTAAGTTTATAGAAGTCTACAATCAAAATAGAATCTTGAATTAGTACTAAGCGCTTTACCAATAGTGAGTAAAACGTACGGATCTCTGACAGGAGAAGCAAGAAAATGCAAAGCAACTTGTCCAGGCCCACACAAGAGAGGAGTGCACACCAAATACAGGGCTCCAGGCTCCATGTCTGTGTCTATTACCCTTCTATTTAACATAATAATAAAAAAAATCTTACTTTGCACTACAACAAGGTTTTCCACATAAAGTGTTAACTCTCAGCTCCATCTCCATCTTTTTCCTTCTGATGTGACATCATCTCATCCATTATCTCCTCCTCTATACACAAGCAATGTAAGAGAGATTTAGTATTTTCAGAACCAAGAAAAGTGGGAAAACAAAGTCCTACATTAATCTAAAGGTAAATTCTTATTTGAATGGACTTATCAAATAGAGGTTTGAAGTAGCACTCCATCTTCTTAGGACAGAAAACACTCTGTGGAAGCCGTAGCAAAATGAAAAGTGCTAAGAAGCTACTAAATCACAGAATCATTTAGGTTGGAAAAGACCTTCAGGAGCGTGTCCAACCATCACGCTCACTGCTAAATGTATATATTTAATAAGTTCTGATTTCGTGCCTTCATATGATGTACAGTATACTCTATGCATTATCGGTTCAGCTGTAGATACACTTCACTGCAGGCAGATGAAACAGAAAAACCCCCCAAAAAATGACAAACCCACCAAGTAATGTTAGGAGGGACCTATAAGGATTAAGACAATTCTTAAGAGGATCCCTTTAATGCCAAATTTACTCTTCCTATGTGCATTCTGTGGCTCCGACGCAGACAGCTTTGCGCTTACAAGTGGAGCAGTGGGTGGCAAGACTCTTGAGAATTTACAGAGCTTAATACAGCAGCACCCAGAGACATCAGCTCGTTGTAGATGAGCTACAAAGGGTACCAGGAGTCATACATGTGCCATCTGTGCTGAGCTTCACCCAGGTTCACATATCTGCTCTTTCAACAACACTAGACCAATTGGGCAAAGCCTGTCGCACTGACAACTGCATGAAAACCTTGTGGTGCCTTTGGTGGCCACAGAGCTTTTGAGAACGTCCTTGGGTTCTGGTCCCTGCTCTGCTGCGTAGCTCTTGTGGTACCTTTACATGCTAACGGCTCTCCCTGCAGCTCATCTCCTCCATCACTGAAGTTAAGAGTAGCCACCTCCAGAATTTCTTATTAAATTGTAGGGTTGTTCATATGCAAGGCAATATTTAAGTAGTTTTTTCAAGGCCATCTCGGGTTATTTGGCTGAGGGACCTGGGGTTGTTTCATCTGAAGAGGTGGCTCAAGGGAGACATTCTTGCTCTCTACATCTCTCTGAAAGGATGTTGTAGAGAGATGGGTGCTGGTCTCTTCTCACAAGCAACAAGTGATAGGACAAGAGGAAACAGCCTCAAGTTGCGCCAAGGGCAGTTAAGGTTGGACATCAGGAAAAATGTATTCCCTTCAAAGGTCNCAAGGCAATATTTAAGTAGTTTTTTCAAGGCCATCTCGGGTTATTTGGCTGAGGGACCTGGGGTTGTTTCATCTGAAGAGGTGGCTCAAGGGAGACATTCTTGCTCTCTACATCTCTCTGAAAGGATGTTGTAGAGAGATGGGTGCTGGTCTCTTCTCACAAGCAACAAGTGATAGGACAAGAGGAAATGGCCTCAAGTTGCGCCAAGGGCAGTTAAGGTTGGACATTAGGAAAAATGTATTCCCTTAAAAGGTCGCCAAGGCCTGGAACAGGCTGTCCAGAGCAGTGGTTGAATCACCACCCCCGGAAACGTTTGAAAGCTGGGTAGATGTGGTGCTGAGGGACATGGTTTAGTAGCAGACTTGGTAAAGTAGGGTTATGGTTGAACTGGATGATCTTAAAGGCCTTTTCCAACCTAAATGATTCTATGATTTCAACTCTTTTTTACACTGAAGGTACTAATATATACCTAAACTCCTAATTACAGAGCTTTCCAATCTGTCCTGTTTGTGACAGATACATCCCCCAAGAACGTGAACTTCCCCTCTCTGCATCTCCTGTTCCACCTCACCCTGTCACTGCGAGGCTGCTTCCACCTGGAGAAAACCACCTGCCTCAGATAAGCTCAGTCTCACCCAGAGCTTGTCCCATCCAGAAGGATTGTAAGATGCTGCAGACAGCAGGGTAGCAGTGGAAGAAACCCAGAGGACAATCCACATCACAACTGAAGAGGGTAGATTTAGATTGGAAATTAGGAGGAAATTCTTTATCCCGAAGGTGGGGAGACACTAGAACAGGTTGCCCAGGGGGGTTGTGGATGCTCCATCCCTGGAGGTGTTCAAGGCCAGGTTGGATGGGGCCTTGAGCAACCTGGTCTAGTGGGAGGTGTCCCTGCCATGGCAGGGGGGTTCAAACCAGAATGTCTTTGAGGTCCCTTCCAACCCAAACCATTCTATGATTCTATGAACCACTCTACTGAAAAGGACAACTCCTGGAAGGCTGACAGAGCTGGTTGTCATTTTCCAGGCTGAGCATTTAGTCTAGTCCTCCAAACTGGTGATCTACAAAGGACGCTTATGAGAAAAGAACACTTCTCATGACAACACAGCAGCCAGGATGAAGGAGAGAAAGGGAAGAAGCATTTCTTCTACAGAAGACGTGGTGAGACTGAAGTCTCACAGAGGAGGCACCAAAAGGTAAGGAAGGATGCGTTTCAGGCATGTTCATCACTTTAAGATCCCATTCCCCCCACACACACTATCTTCACACGAGACTCAAAACTCAAAGCAAATGAAACCGTATGATATAAATATGATAAATAAACCTTCAAGCTCAAGGCAGCTGAATCCGTGATTTCTGGAAGTAAACAGGTTGTACTGACTCCATCCCTCAGGGAATAACATTAGGAGCGGTGACTTATCTCAGCCCATCCCATGTTGGCTTTATACACTGGTGGAACTCTGGGACCAAGCCCACTCACAAACACTTGGTCTCTTTGCAAGTGTAAATGGGTTGTGATAGAACACTCGTATCTGTTGGATGGACAACACAGCAGCACGCCAGCAATCCAGGAGGTTCCTGGAATGCATCAATGACAAATATCTTCTACAAGTAGTAGAGGAACTAATAAGAAGAGGTGCTATGCTGGATCTTGTTCTCATGAACAAGGAGGGGCTGGTGGGTAATATGAGGCTCAGGTGCAGCCTTGGCTACAGTGACCATGAAATCGTGGAATTCAAGATCCTTAGGGCAACAGGGAGGATGTGCAGCAAATTCACCATCCTAGACTTTAGGAGAGTCAACTTTGACCTCTTCAGGGATGTCCTTGGAGATCCTGGGGACACAGCCCTGGAGGGGAGAGGGGCCCAAGAAAGCCTGTCAGTATTCGAGGAGCAACTCCTCCAAGCCCAGGAGCGATGTGTCCCAACAGAGGAAGGCAGGCAAGAATGCCAGGAGGTCTGCATGGATGAACAAGAGGCTGGTGGACACAATTAGATGCAAAAGGGAAGTCTAGAGAGGGGAAGTAGGGACAGGTGACCTGGGAGGAAAATGAAGTTGTCCGAGCAGCCAGGGATCAGGTTAGGTAAGCTAAAGCCCAGACAGAATTAAATCTGGCCAGGGACATCAGGGGTAATAAGCTTCTACAAGTATGTCAGTGATAGAAGGAAGGCTAAGGAAGATGCGGGCCCTCTCCAGAAGGAAACAGGAGACCTGGTCACGAGGGATATGGAAAAGGCTGAGGTACCCAATGACTTCTTTGCCTCTCCGCTGAAGGCTCCAGCCATATCACCCAAGCTGCAGAAGGCAAAGGCAGGGACTGGGAAAAGGAAGACCCACCCACTGTAAGTGAAGACCAGGTTTGAGACCATCTAAAGGAGCTGAAGGTGCACAAGTCCATGGGACCTGATGAAGTCTATCTGCAGGTCTTAATCAGCAGATGAAGTTCAAAGCTGCTCTCCGTTATATTTGAGAGGTCATGGCAGTCTGGTGACTAACTGGAAAAGGGGAAACATCACCCCCATTTTCTAAAGGGGACAAAAGGAAGACCTGGGCAACTTCAGGCGGTCAGTCTCACCTCTGTGCCAGGCAAGATCACGAAGCAGATCCTTCTGAAGGCTCTGCTAAGGCACATGGAAAATGAGGTAAGTAGTGGCAACCAACACGGCTTCACCAAGGGAGAACTGTGCCTGACAAATTTGGTGGACTTTTATGATGGAGTAACAGCATCAGTGGATAAGGGAAGAGCAAGCAATGTCATCTACCAGGACTTTTGCAAAGTGTTTGATACTGTCTGTGGGAAAAGAAAGGAAGATTGGCGAGGGGGATTGTAAACACGCTCAAGTGACTTCCAGCTGGGCTGTCCCAAACCACGTATCTCACGCTAATTGTTGCTTAGCTTTGTGTGCTTGATGAGTAAAGTATCTGCGTTTAGATAACAGGTCTGTGAAGGACTCACAGGCACCTTATCAAACATGCTTGAGATTCCTGCCCTGTTGTTGGAAAGGTCTGAGTACAGTGGGAAACTGCGCCTGCAAGAATCTGTGATATACAGGAGGAAGCAGCAGTTTGAAAGGTTTTGCTCTTGCAAAGGCCAAGCTCCATGGTGCTGGTGTCCCCACTTGCTTCAGCCCGGAGGATGCTGCGGAGATCCGCTGGTTCGTGAGGGAACGAGAATAAACACACTCTCTGCATTTCAACTGTGGTTTTGTGGCTGTTCCTGCGTTCTGCCACCCCAGGAAGGGATATCGTCCAGAAGGACCTTGACAGGCTTGAGAGGTGGGCCCATGCCAACCTCACGAAGTTCAACGAGGCCAAGTGCCAGGTCCTGCACCTGGGTCAGGGCAATCCCAAGCACAAATACAGGCTGGGCGATGAGCTGACTGAGAGCTGCCCTGAGGAGAAAGACTTGGGGGTGCTGGCTAGTAAAAAGCTCCACATGAGCCAGAAATGTGCAAGTACAGCCCAGAAAGCCCCAACCATGTCCCAGACTGCATCAAAATTAGCATGGGCAACAGGTCAGGGGAGGTAATTCTGTCCCTCCAGTCTGGTCTCATGAGACCCTACGTGGAGCACGGTGTCCAGCTCTGAAGCTGGCAGTACAGGATGGCCATGAAGATGATCTAAGGGCAGGAACACCCTCCCCATGAGGACAGGCTCAAAGAGTTGGGCTTGTTCAGCCTGGAGAAGAGAAGGCCCCAGGGAGACCTCATTGTGGCCTTTCAGTATCTGAAGAGAGCCTACAAGGAAGCTGGAGAGGGACTTTTTACAAGGGCTTGTAGTGACATGATGAGGGGTGGTGGGTTCAAACTGGAGAAAGGGGAGATTTAGATGAGATGCAAGGAAGAAGTTCTTCACTATGAGGGTGGTGAGACACTGGCACAGGTTGCCCAAGAAGGTTGTGGATGTCCCAACACTGGATATGTTCAAGACCAGGTTGGATGGGGCCTTGAGCAACCTGGTCTAGTGGGAGGTGTCCCTGCCCATGATAGAGGGGTTGGAACTAGATGATCTTTGAGGTCCCTTCTGACCCAAACCATTCTATGACTCTATGATAACAGTTCACAGCAATAGTTTAAATGTATTTAAATGTATTTAAATGTATTTAGCAAGCCGTGTCCATGTGTTAATCAACATGGCAGCACCACTCTGTATTGATGCAAAATCTGAATAACGTGAAAAAATGAAGTGGCAGCAGGCTATACGAAACAGTTGTGAGTCATCTAGAGCCTTTAGGATACAGGCTCCCACCTCCGAGCTGCAGAAACGAGCCTCACTTAGGGGAAAATAAAATCTAAATAAAGCCTAATAATGATTTGTTAGTCTCAGAGTTTTGCGTTAAGAAAACGCACAAATATTTACATAACCCAGAGGACGTTTTTCCACCCAGCACTTCCACAGAAAGCTTTAAGAAGACCAGTGCCCCATCCTCTGCCTGATGACCACTCTTTGCTGCACCACAAGACAACCACTTCAGCAGCTCATACCCATAGGAACAGTGTATTTAAGACCCCTCATTCCATCTTTACTCCAGGTGTCTGTGCACGGATGTATCTGCTTGAGAGAATTGAAGAAGACATCAGAGTAAGCACCACTGCAAGCCTGATGCCCAACTGAGCTCTGAATTTACATCTTCTGTTGGCAAATTGGCAAAAGGTGAATTTCTAGGTAAACTCTGGGTCTCACATACCAGAAAGGAACTGAAAGCAAGTGCTTTTAGCTTGCTTTTAGAGCAAGAAGTTAGAAGAAGAAAAAAAAAACAATGAGGAGAAGATTTTGCTGCAAGGTGTCTTCCCATTTCAAACAGAAGTCCTCAGAAAACTGGAGGTTTGGAGTATCAGATAAGCTCTAACGTAGCCAGAGAAGAAGGCAAGAACATAGGTTATTCACCACTCAGCTTGGGAATGCATCATCCAGCTCTTATGAGTAGAGATGCAAATATTCCACAGTGATCCACCACTTGTGTTTTTACAGCTACAGAACACTTCTTTTAGAACTATAGGAAAGGGAGAAAAAGATGATACAAGAGTCCCACTCCCTGGGGCTTCCCATACCCTGGAATATTTGGAAACCCTCCCCTGCAGTGCTGGGGCAGCTCTGAAGTCCTCAGCACAGCATAGACATGGACCTGGTGGAGCGGGGCCACAGGAGGCCCCAGCAATGATGGGAGGGCTGGAAGCCCTCTGCTGGGAGGCCAGGCTGGGAGAGTTGGGCTTGTTCAGCCTGCAGAAGAGAAGGCTCCAGGGAGACCTTCTGGTGGCCTTGCAGGACTTAAAGGGGGCCTAGAAGAAAGATGGGGACAGACTTTTTAACAGCGTCTGTTGTGACAGGACAAGGGGTGACGGTTTCAAACGTAAAAAGGGACATTTAGACTAGATTTAAGGAAGAAATTTTTGATGTTGAGGGTGGTGAGACCCTGGCCAAGGTTGCCCAGAGAGGTGGTCAATGCTGCAACCCTGGAAGTACTCAAGGCCAAGCTGGCCAGGGCTTCCAGTTGCAGATGTCCCTGCTCGGTGCAGGGAGAGTTGGATTAGATGACCTTTAAAGTCCCTTCTAACCGAAACCATTCCATGATTCCATGAACATGGCTGCTGGCAGACTCCAGAACTGACAAGTCCACCCTTCAGCCCAACAAAGCACAGTGAGCAACACAGATCACTCCACCACAGAGCTCCTATTCATGCGGCGCAAGAGAAGTTCTCCTACCAAGGGCACAGCATTACTGGTGGTGCCAGACAACTCACAGAATGGAAATCTGATAACAAGCCTCAGCACACTCCTCTTTGCAAAGCACCCATTAAACTTACAGGTACTTTCATATCTGACAAAAATTAAAAGTACTCTTTCAAGCTTAAGTTGTGTTTTTATGTTTCTAAGTCATCTAGAAGGCAGCCCTGTCAAACGGAGAGTTTCTTTCTGAGTACCCACTGCCTGCACCACTGGCTACTTCACACACATCCAACAACACTGACCTCTTTGTGGTTTGTCTCCTTTTATGCCAATACATGCTACTGGACCTTCTCAGAAGACAGCAGGTACCTGAGGAGGACAGTGGCTTTTTTACCATTGCTCCCAGTACTTTGCTCTTCAAACCTTCCTCGTCACTCACCTCAGACTGAATGGCAGCGTAGAATCACAGACTGGTTTGGGTTGGAAGGGACCTTGAAGATCATCTAGTTCCAAGCCCCCCACCATGGTGGGAGACACCTCCCACTAGAGCACGTTGCTCAAAGCCCTGTATCTCCATGATACACGTTTGCACACACACGTGCAAGGAGTGCTCCGTCTCCTGAGGTCAGATCTTAGGCTTTCACTGGATAAGAGTAGAAATATTAGTACATATTATAGTCTCTGAATCTGAAGTAAGATACGGTGTCCTCACTCCACAGCCACAAGTGACTAACAACCAACACAGTGACTTTGTGGAAGGTACGTGAGTTAGCAGAACTTCAGCTGCCAATGAAAAGCTTCTCATCACCTGCTCCATTTATTATACCACCCTCCATCTTCACCTAACCAGCCAACAGGACCATGGCATCAAATACTTCTGCTAACTCTAAAACTGTCTGTGTGCATGCACACACATCTATATAATGGTCTCCAGTACCACCCTTTCTTCTGTAAGACGTTAACTGGAATGAATGCGCTGACACGACACAACGTACTCTTGTCCAGATCCTACAGAGCAGACAACCTTTGAGCCCACTTCTTCAGGTGCAGAGGTTCTTTTCCATCATGACTAGCAGTAGCTATGAATGTGACAAAAGCTATTTTGGATCATTCTGAAGCACAACGTTGAAAATCCTACGGTTTATGCCTTGAAGTAAAAGCATCTGGTTAAAAATGCAGAGTTTAAATGGAACTCTCTCTTTGGCAGGTGAGGCCAGTGAGGAGACAAAGTTCCCTTTTCCAAAACAAAAGGTAAGAGTAGATTTAACACGTTAATCTGCTATAAATCTCAGAGAAATTGCAAAGCTCTATTTCCTATCCTTAGATAGGGAAGAGGCTTAAGAATCTCAGGTCCCAAAGCCTGGCTATTTTAAGGAAATGCCCATGGACCCCAGAACTCACTGCTTCCCTCAGTGTTGAGCAACCTAAAGGTCGAGTCCAGTACTGGATGTCCAACTAGGAGAACATCAAAGAAAGAAAACAAGAGTATTTCAGAAAGTCACAACTTTTAAGATCAAGGGATCCGTCTCTCCCAGTAAAACCTGGTGTTTTTACCCGGAGCTCCAGCTCCACAGAGAGTTTTGGCAAAAACCCACCTGCCTTGTCTTTGCATTCTAATATTCCAGATGAGGCCATGAAAGGGCCGTGAAGATGATCCAAAGGCTGGAACCCCTCTGCTACAGGGACAGGCTGAGAGAGTTAGGGTTGTTCAGCCTGGAGAAGACAAGGCTCTGGGGAGACCTTATTGTGGCCTCTCAGTACTTCAAGGGGTATGTCAGAAAGGCAGGGACAGGTTTTTTATCAGGGTCTGTTGTGACAGGACAGGAGATAATGGTTTTAAACTTAAGTAAAGGAGGTTCAGACTATATGTCAGTTTACACTGAGGGTGGTGAGACCCTGGCCCAAGCTGCCCAAAGAGGGGGTTGATGCTCCATCCCTGGAAACACCCAAGACCAAGTTGGACGAGGCTCTGAACAACCTGCTCTAGTTGAAGATGTGCCTGCTCAGTGCAGGAGGGTTGGACTAGATGACCTTGAAAGGTCTTTTCCAACCCAAACCCTTCTGTGATTCTATAACTACCTAACGGACTGCCTTGTAGAGCGAATACACAGAATTCCTTGCGGGCTCTTGGCAAAATCCCTTTCTTAACAACGCCCAATTTTAACAGCCTTTTCCAGTTGTCAGAAAGGCACAAGAGTTATGGGATGTGTCCACCCTCCAGAGACTGACAGATCAGGTACCAGAACTTCATAGAATTGTAGAATGGTTTGGGTTGGAAGGGACCTCAAAGATCAGCTCATTTCAACCCCCCCGCCATAGCAGGGACACTGTCCACTAGACCAGGTTGCTCAAGGCCCTGTCCAACCCAGCTTTGAACAACTCCAGGGTTGGAACATCCACAACTTCCCTGGGCAACCTGTGCCAGTGTCTCACCACCCTCAGAGTAAAGAATTTCCTTCTACTTTCCAATCTAAATCTACCCTCTTCCAGTTGGTACCCATTGCTCATTGTCCTATCACTACAGGCCTTTGTAAAACCAGTAAAGAACGCAAAAATGTGACTTCATCATCCCTGCATACCTGAGATGTTATTCCATTACAACCTACCCCAAGGGCTGCACCGTTCATTCTGCAGGTCCCACACGTGGTCCTGCAGTTTCTGAAAGGTGCTCTGAAGCGAAACCCAAAGGAGTACGAGCTGGGAGCACATCACATACTGAGCCAGCTCACGGTTTACATACGTTGTGAGAACCCAACAACTACAAATGGCACGGATTGTGTAGAAGGAAGGTGTTAACTACTACCCTGGATGAATTCTTTCTTATCGTACCACTATTTATGCCAGAAAGTTTACTGTGCACACCACCCCATCGCCCTCATCTACCTCACGTGCAAATAGATAAGAAAATTAAGCAAGTCCTTGGTCACTTCATTAATATTTTCAATATTAGTTTTGAGATAGACCTTTTAAGAAGTGAAGAGTTGCATCACCACACGCTACAGCTTCTCTTCTTTACCTGGCTGAGGATTTCTCGATGTGACACTAAAACGTACTGTAAATCACCAAGAGAGAAATCAGGATGGTAGAACATCACTGGACAACAGCAGTTGGCCAGAACCAACGTTGGCGAGTTCATTATCGCTTCCAGCACCGACTACATGGATTGCAGGGAAAAAGTTGACCTGCTTAAGAACTTTTCCATTTCTAACTATAATGTCTCGGGGAACGTGGTAAGGAAACAATCGTCCTACTGAATCATTTCAAGAATTTTACAGCCAAGAAGATTTATTACCATTAAGTAGGTCTTGGAAACAAGAATATTTGAGGAGACTCAATAGCTATTAAATCAGTGTGGAAAACATGATGCTGAAGGAATTGCATATGCCTGACACATGTTCTACCACTTTTTTTAAATAGAAAGTGTCTATAAAAAGCAAGTCTGTAGAATTACTTCAACTTTTCAGACCAAAAAGAGACACAGGTATAAATTAAAGTGACATTCATAAGAGATTAAAAAAAAAAATATCCCTATAAATAAAGCACCACACAAAGGCCGTTTGACAAACTGGAGGCATCAATAATTTCAAAACCTATGTGTTAAAAAAACATCCTCGCCCCTCGGTAAGCAAGCCGAGACACATTTCGCAGGCTTACAGAGATTTTAAAGTTGAGTCAGCAATACATAGAAAAACTCCTGCAATCTTTTAATGAGTCCACTTGTCAGCCAGCGTGAAACCAAATTCAGAGTAATCTTAGGTTTTGCTATTACAATGGCAACGCTGATGTTGTTATCACATCGTCCACGCTCTGCTCAAGACAGTTAAGATGATCTGCAAAATCTACGACAAGGGCACCAGAAAGACGAGCTGCGAGGCTCGCTATCTAAAATACCGCTGAACACCACCCTGCTTGCTTGACCAAAACACTCCGGCGCTAAACCAATGCCACATGTATTCAAATTTTCAAGTACTGTACTTGAAAATACTCAGTCAAAAACACAGCAGGCTTCAAGTAAGGTTCAAGGTTTTACTCACACCATCTTACCAAGAATATGAACAAGCTTTGGAGCCCCAAACCCCTTCACAGCCCTTCTCCCATTTCTGCAGGCTCCAATTTTATCAGCAACGGTCTAAAGCCTTTCCCTACAAAGCTGTCCTCTCCACATCCTTGGCCCATCACCGCTACAACACCAGTAACAGCGCAATTACACGACACAATCTTCAACCACTTTATGCCTTGACAGTGATGAGAAAGGGAGAGAAACCACCTCACTCAAGACAACTCACCCTGAGCCACGTGGCTGGAAAGCAGGGACAGCTCGGAACGGCTGGTCGAAGAAACGAGGAAAATTAATTGCCTTTTTAATTAAGTGGATGGCTTAGAGAGCAACTGACCTCTAGTCTTACAGAAGAGGAAAATGAGAATTCTTCTTTGACTTACGTTTTGGCCTGTCCTGGTTCGCTTGCACAGCTCAGTCACGGTTTCTTCTTCTGCAATACAACAAAAGACAAATTCTGTTAGAAGAACTATTTGCTTGAACTGGAGTTTCTCATTATCTTGCTAATTAATGCTTGAAGTTACTGTTTGCTTTTAGGCAGCACTGGAAAATATTTCCATCATCCATCTCAGTTGCTCTGATTTTGCCTGCCAGAATATTTCGGTTACATGAAACTGCTCCATCAAGACGAACAGTGGAGACTGCCTCGTGATTGGAGCACAGCGCTGGGGAACTGGAAATAAATTCCAAATCCTGCTTCAGAGTTTACTGAAGAAATTCCTCACAGCAAGCAACGCAAAGAAGGATTTAACTGCTCAAGGTAGTGTCTTGTTAGACTCTTGACATTGTGTAGTGTCTTGTTAGACTGTGACTGTTCCTTGATGGCCTCCAGCACCTACTGCAGAAAGGGAATGACCTTCCCTTGGTCTTGGGTGCTATCTGCTAGCCCTGTGTAGGACACTGCAACGGGTGTTGAATATGAAGAGGTTGGCCAGTATGTCCTGCTCTGTGCTTTGGATTCGATTAGTAAAAACAGGAAGTATGTCCGTACCTCACTGGGCATTCACTGGTGTTAGAAAAGCATTTTGAAGATTAAAACAAACAAAAAAAAAGCCCCAAGCAACCAAATAAATCCAAAAATCTAATAAGTAGAGCTATGAGAGTATTGTCCTTGAAAAGAATGTTCTCATGCTACATTCTCTATTTAGCCACATAATTAGTAAACCTTTAGCAGAAGTAGCAAAAGAATTCCTCATTCCCTTACTGTGCCAAGCAGAGACCCGGAAGAACGACTCAAACCTCCCTAAAGAACTGGTGAGCTGCAGACACTGCAATGACTGAAGAACAGGGGACATACTGGAAAATGAAGTACAGAGACATCTCACTGATCAAGGTTAGCACTGTTCTTGTTCTGCTGAGAGCGGTAACGAGCAGGAAAGAGGAGATGGAAAGAAGGGGACACCAGTCAGAAAGAATCCTGGATCTGTCAACCTGCTTCACTTCCCCTTCCAACGAGCTAGAGAGCTGTGGGATACGGAGAAAGTCCAGTAACCATCAGAGTCACCCGACACGCTCGTTTTCACACCATGTCATACTGCTTTCTGTTAAGTCAAAAAAGGATGTGTCGTCTTCATGGACATAGAATCACAGAATCATAGAATGGCCTAGGCTGGAAGGGACCTTAGAGATCATTTAATCCAACCTCCCTGTCATGGGCAGGGACGCCTCTCAACTAGACCAGGCTACTCAAGGCTCTGTCCAACCTGGCCTTGAACACCTCCAGGGAGGGGGCAGCCACAACATCTCTGGGCAATTTATTCCAAAGTCTTGCCACCCTCGTACTGAAGAATTTCTTCCTAAGATCTAATTTAAATCTATTCTCCTTCAACTTAAACCCATTACCCCTTGTCCTATCAGTAGACGCTCTTGTAAAAAGTCCCTCCCCAGCCTTCCTGTAGGTTCCCTTCAGGTATTGGAAGGCAGCTATTAGGTCCCCCCAAAGTCTTCTCTCTTCAAGACTGAACAACCCCAGCTCCCGCAGCCTGTCCTCGTAGCAAAGGTGCTCCAGCCCTTGGATCATCTTTGTGGCCCTCTTCTGAACACGCTCCAACAGATCTATGTCTCTCTTCTGGTGGGGACACGGGAACTGGATGCAGTATTCGAGGTGGGGGCTCACAAGAGCAGAGTAAAGGGGGAGAATCACCTCTCTTGACCTGCTGGCCACGCTTCTCTTGATACATCCCAGGATGCGGTTGGCCTTCTGGGCTGCACCAGCGCACTGCCGGCTCATGTTGAGCTTCTCATCTATCAACACCCCCAAATCCTTCTCTTCAGGGCTACTCTCAACCCACTCTGTACCCAGTTTGCATTTGTGCCTAGGGTTGGCCCGACCCAGGTGAAGGACCTTGCATTTTGACTTGTTGAAGCTCATGCAGTTTGCACTGGCCCATTTCTCAAGCCTATCAAGGTCCCTCTGGATGGCATCTCTTCCCTCAAGTGAGTCCACGGCACCACATGTGGTAGAACTGAATAGAAAAGTGTATCCAACAAATAAAGCTATTGATGGTTCACAACAGCGACCGCACGTTGATCTTAGCTTGTGGTATCCAACCTTTAGCATCAGAAACATCCCAGTGCATTCACAAGGAAATGGGGGATCTCAGTAAGTCAGATAATTACGCATGAGAAGTGTTTTCTGAATCTTAATCAACTTAAGTTCTAGAAATTTCAATATGAAATAAATACATTTATCATTAGAGAGTATGAATCACAGAATGGTTTGGAACTTTAAAGATCATCTAGTAGCAACTCCCCTGCCATGGCAGGGACACCTCCCACTAGACCAGGTTCCTCAAAGCCCCGTCCAACCTGGCCTTGAACACCTCCAGTGATGGAGCATCCACAGCTTCTCTGAGCAACCTGTTCCAGTGTCTCACCACCCTCATAGTGAAGAGACTCTTCCTTATATCTAATCTAAATCTCCCCTCTTCCAGTTTGAATCCGTTATCCCTCATCCTGTCACTAAAAAAAGTCCCTCCCCAGTCTTCTTCTAGGCCCCCTTCACACACTGGAAGGCTTCAGCGAGGGTCTCCCTGGAGTCTTCTCTTCTCCAGGCTGAACAACCCCAGCTCTCCCAGCCTGTCCTCACTGCGGACACATTCCAGCTCTTGCACCCTCTTCATGGCCCATTAGGTGAAATGCTTTTAACCTCTTTAAAAAGGACACCACTAAACTTCAAGCTATTTAATTTAGCATAACAACAATAGATCTTCACCAAGCATCTTTTCCACTAATGACCTGGCCACTATTTCTGTTACGCCTGCCTCTAAAACGCACAGCCAATATTTGTGGTTTGAAAAAAATGACATTTCTTTCCTCAAAACATTGTTGTGAAGGGAAAAAAAAATAAAACAATCCAGAAAAAAAATTAAACTCCCGAGTACAATCAAATATACAAAGGAAAACCACACAAGTACAGATTTCACCATACTCCTCCAGATTTTAAATAGATCAACATATTTGGAGGATGGCTGTGATTTTCTGCTAAGCTATGTCCCTTTACAATTGGCAACGACATTCAATTCAGTGGCTTCTAATTCCAAATGCCAAACTCGAGTCGAAAATAGATCTCACAATGGAGTTCTACAGCTGACTAGACTCTGGAGGGAAATTATTTCCTTTCGTTTATTCCAAATTCATTTGCATGACAGTGTATCATTAGGATATACAAAAAGAAAAATATGTATTATAGCAACAGAGGAAAATTCTGTGCAAACAGTTAAACTCCCAACCCACCAGTGAGATGAGCTTGAAATTCAAAGCACAAACCTGTTTTGTTTCTTTAAAAAACAACAGAACCAAAAAACAAACGGAGCTGTTAGCAGTCCGGATAAGAATTAAATTTCGATACCACGTGATCTTAAAATCCAACACAAATACGGTTTCTTGCATACCAGGTACCTCCTCGATAGCTTAAAAAGAGCCACATGGACAAGCGAGAGTAGCCTAAAAATAACTGCTGGAACACAACTCTCCGAAATCAACTGGAGAGCTCTTCCCACCTTACTGATTAACGGCAAATAAAGGGAGAGGAAAGGAAACACATACTCACTTTAGAACTCCCATCATCAACCTTGTTGTCCTGGAAACAACTCTTCTACCAGAGAAGTACTCTGCTAAACCATCTTCTGCTACTACTTGGGGTTTTTTTTCCTCCCCTTCATCTTCTCCACAGTGCTCTCAATGTTTGATGAGCAGCCAGTAACAAATATTTCTCAGAGAACAGCACAGAAATTGGATTTCTTGCTCGCAGAAGAAAATACCTCATTCCATCTGAGCGTGTAGCACTTATCGGAACATCAGCTTTGCATGAAGCCTCCAGAAAGGATTATGATTTTGTTGTTGCTGTTAAAATTACCGACTAACGGAACCTTTCATTTCACGAATACACGGTGCCGGTAAAAGGCAGCTGCTGATTTGATAGCAGCACATATTTCCAAGGGAGCAGAGGGAGAAATCTCAGAGTGCAGTCCAGAGACACAAAAATGCACGGCTGCTGTGTCAGAGCAGCTCAGCCCTCGCTTGGAGACGATGAGCAGCCCTGAGCACACACAGACCGGAGCCCTGAACGTGGAAAGATCTGGTGCACGGCTTCTTCTCCAGACATGGGCTATTTCCTGACCCACCACGAGCTTCTTCCTTCCACTAAACTCACCCAGAAAAATTAAATCAAGTAGCCAGCTCTACCCTCAGTATAATTAATGTTCCTAACTACTCTACCAATTCAGTGTTTACTGCTTCCCCAAACACCGTCACAGAAGTCACCTTGAGCGTCCTGCTCACCTCCTTTTACTAGAAGCTGGAGAGGTTAACGCTGTCCCTGCCTGTAGGCAGCCACCTGCCCATTACCCACGTAGAAAAGCTTATCAACGTGTGCAGGACAGGAACACCAAGAGTGACCAATCAACACGAACACCTCTTACTGCTGAATACGACTGAATTCCTTTCTTCAGCTCCAGGAAGGACTCCATACAGATCGACTTCTAGGACAACAATCAGGTCAAGTCACAGAATCCCAGCATGGTGGGGATTGGAAGGAACCTCTGGAGATCATCTCGTCCAACCTCCCTGCTCCAGCAGGGTCACCCAGAGCAGGGTGCCCCAGGATCATGTCCAGGTAGGCTTGGAATCCTTCCAGAGAAGGAGACTCCACAACCTCTCTGAGCAGCCTGGGCCAGGCTTCATCACTGGAAAAATATTTCTGCTGCTTCTGCTGAAGAATGAATATAAACCAGCAAACCTACAGCAAATTCAGCCTGTCTTATTCAGGTGCCAAAGTATTTAGGGTGAGAGTCCTCTCCTGCAGCTGAGTATCTCTGTGGGAGTGCAAAAAGTCATAAACCACAAAAAAATTCCTTGTTTCTGGCTTTGTGTTGGGAAGGGAATAGAACCTTCAAACCCAGCTCTTTGCAACGTGCACCACATTGCTGGCCACGAACAAATAATAATTAAAAAGTCTTAAGAGCAGAGCTTCCAAGGAATCCCAGCATGGTATGAGTTGGAAGGGACCTCTGGAGATCACCTTGTCCAACCCCCCCTGCCAAAGCAGGGTCATCCAGAGGAGGGTGCCCAGGATCATGTCCAGGCAGGTTTGGAATCTCTCCAGAGAAGGAGACTCCACAACCTCCCTGGGCAGCCTGCGCCAGGCTCCGACACCCTCCCAGCAAAGAAGTTTCTCCTCCTGTTCAGATGGAACCTCCTGGGTTCCAATTAGTGCCTGTTGCCCCTTGTCCTGTCACTGGGCACCACTGAAAAATGGTCTGGCCCTGTCCTCCTGACACCCATCCTTTAAGTATTTATAACTATTGCTAAGATCCCCTCTGAGGCTTCTCTTCTCCAGCCCAACAGCCCCAGGGCTCTCAGCCTTTCCTTGTAGGAGAGATGCTCCAGTTCTTTCACCATCCTCCCTTGGACTCTCTCCAGTAGTTCCCTGAACTTTGACTGTTTCTCATTCCCAAATGAAAGCCCTGAACACTGAGCTGGACTAACCCATCAGGGATCAGAAATCTTCGCGGCTCCTGACATTGAGCAGTGGGTACCTAATGGACAGAGCAGGTTAGGGACCGTCCCCTGGCCACAGATGAACCTCAGTGGTCCTGTATGGCCAGGCCAGCTTTCCTTGCCCTGCAACAGGGTGTCCATCAGAAACAGTCCCTGCACCATGCAAACCGTTGGATGATGGCCAAGCACTGTCTGGAGGAGTGCTGGCCAGCTCACGCTAAAACCACACCACCAGTTGACCAAGATGAAATCAGAGTGTCCCGGTTCCCAGAGCCATCCACATCCAAACTTCTGAGTTGAGAATCGTTCTTTTGGGAAAGAGTTCTCTCTGTGCTTCTACCAGAAAATTTCATTTTAACTGTTACAGGAAATCAAAGCTGGGTTTAGAAACCAGATTTCTCTAGGAAACAGCAGGTTTGTTTCGCACCATGACCCTTCACTCCAAGTTTGCCCCTACACTCATCTTTTGGCTCCATTTGTGTCAGATCCAGCGATTCAGCCTTACCTAAACTGGTTCGACCCACCGCCATAAACATAAATACACTTATTTAAACAGTTATAAATTCTTACTTTTTAAACTATCCAGGTTTTGAGTAGCTTTTGCCTCTGCCCCTCTCAGTTCGCCTCTCCATGCACACACAATTTCAAGTAAAACTCCAGAGTCCAAACTCTTCTCAGACAAGGAAAAATAAAATCATCACAATATGCTCCATTTTCAAATGAGAGCTGTTAATTACCAAAATTATTCCCCAAGTGAGCCCAAGGGGTTTTTGGTTTCTTCAAAAGACCCACGATTAAGCACAATTACGCTCCACAGTTTATTCAGTGTGGTATCTCTAATTTATTCTCAGCACTCTGGTCAGAAGGCAGGCTGAATTTTCCCTTGATATCCTCTAACTTCCAGCGCATATAAAAGTTCTTTTAATGTTCTCTATTAATGCCAGTTCTCCACCTTTTTCTGCCATCAATTTTATATTAATGTTAATGTTTTTATACGTTGATTCTTTTATTTTAATAAATTTATATGCTTTAATATTAATTTTCAATTGTGTGTCCTTGTTTTTACTTTTCAAATGACTTAACATACAAACATGACACCGAGCTCTCTGGTTTGTTTTTCCTTTTCTCTTGGTGTTTTACTCAACCTGCTTTGCTAACCCTCAGGTCTCCTCTTACTCCTTGGAGTATCTGCTCAAGGGATCACATGCTCAGCGGGTAAAAGCTGAAATCCCAAAGAAATAGGATCTTGAGCTACAATCACGGAATGGTTTGAGCTGGAAGGGACCTTTCAAGCTCATCTAGTCCAACCACCCTAGAGCAGGTTGCTCAGAGCCCTGGCCAACCTCACCTGCAATGGTTCCAGGGATGGGGCAGTGACCACCTCTCTGGGCAACCTGGGCCAGGGGCTCACCACCCTCACAGTGAAGAACTTCGTTATTATATCCAGTCTAAACCTACCTCTTCTAGTTCAAAATCATCACCGCTTGTCCTCTCACAACAGGCCCTGATAAAAAATCTGTCCACATCTGTCGCGGTCGGGCACAGTCGGTCTCGGCCCCCTTTAAGTACTGAAAGGCCACCAGAAGGTCTCCCTGGAGCCTTCTCTTCTCCAGGCTGAACAAGCCCAACTCTCCCAGCCTGGCCTCCCAGCAGAGGCCTTCCAGCCCTCCCATCATTGCTGGGGCCTCCTCTGGCCCCGCTCCACCAGGTCCATGTCTCTGCTGTGCTGAGGACTCCAGAGCTGCCCCAGCACTGCAGGGGGGTCTCCCAGAGCGCAGCAGAGGGGCAGGATCCCCTCCCTGCCCTGCTGCCCACGCTGCTGGGGATGCAGCCCAGGAGGACATTGGCTTCTGGGCTGCAAGCACACGGTGCCAGCTCAGCTCCAGCTCCTCACCCCCCAGCACCCCCAAGTCCTTCTCCACAGGGCTGCTCTCCAGCCCTTCATCCCCTGCCTGTGTTGATACTGGGGGTTGCCCTGACCCAGGTGCAAGACCCTGCACTTGGCCTTGTTGAACCTCAGGAGGTTCACACAGGCTCACTTCTCAAGCTTGTCTATGTTGCTACCAATAAACTTCAACCACTAAAAGATCTAGAATCTCAACCTCACAGTCTTGAAATGCCTCTGCAAGATGTTATGGAACATTTCCCAGCAGAACCTATCACAGAACAGAAGATTGTAATTCCTCATTCCAAGAAAGATCCAATTCCTCAGGCAGCAGTTACTGCACAGGCTCTTTGATCACCATGAGTATGTGCCATCATGTAGGCAGTCAACATCTACAGAAGTCTGTCTTAACACATCAAAAATCCAGGAGATTTGAGCATCCTATCTCCCATACCCCCTCACACCACACAATGAAATTCAACGGTGAAGACAGAGAGGAGGAAGATATTTGGAAACGTGGCACACGCATGTGAATTGAAGATGATGACACTTGTGGTGCCTCACAGCAGCAGTGTTCCCTGGGCTACAAACACTGAATTTCATCACACTGTTTCCAGTATCTATATTTTTATTTCCCCTCTCAGCACTACAAATTCCCCCTGTATAACGTTAAGTCTTTATATTCCACACCTCCAGGTTTACCAGCCACCTCTTCAGAGTGCTCAGACCCTCTCTCTGCTCTGGGACAGGAGGACACTGTATTGCAGGCTGGAAAAACATTTATTCTACAGATTTTTTCTTCCTATTTTAGGCAAAAATTCCAAACCATAATGAAGGTTTTGCCTTCTGCTCCCACCAAATACTAGCACACAAGCGAAACAGAAAAAGGCTGAAGTCACGCCTTTAAAACAGCTTTTTTATAATCCATGATTTTTAGTTTTCATTAGAGCTGAGCATGTTTGAGGCCTGTAACAAAGGTGAGCATCAGAAAGATGGGGACAATCTTTTTATCAGGGGTTGTCGCAACAGGACAAGGGGTGATGGTTTTAAACTAGTCTGAATCTCCTTCTTTTAGATCTAAGGAAGGCATTTTTGATGTTGAGGGTGGTGAGGGCCCCACACTGCCCAGAAAGGTGGTTGATGTCCCATCCCTGGAACCATTGCAGGTGAGGTTGACCGGGGCTCTGAGCAACCTGCTCTAGCTGCAGATGTCCCTGCTCAGTGCAGAGGGGTTGGACTACATGGCCTTTAAAGGTCCCTTCCAACCCACAGCACTCTGTGATTCTTTGTTATAGGTGGAAAATTAAGGCTCAAAACAATGGAAGCACTACCACAAAGTTGGGCAGTGGCAACAACAGAAGAAAAAAACCCTCTAAAACTTGTAGGGCAAGTGTGGAAACATAATAATACTGTTCTACCCTCCATATAAACTAAAGAAAAAAACCCAAACTACAACAAGTCAAACCCCTCTGTTATTTTTTGAGCCAATAATGCTACAAAGTACCTAGTAAAGCTGCCATGAAGAACTTGAAAACATTTATTAATTACCCGGGGCTACTTTTCATTTTACCAATTCACTATAATGTGCATTACCAGATGAAATTACACCAGTTTTTTCCAAAAGAGATATTTCCAGCAAAGTCAGCAGGGATTCAGCAAGGCCAGGGCCATCATATAAATAGGAATCAGAAAATACTATTTCCATAAGAACCCGCTCAGGTTTATTGGATTAACAGGCACTTACAAGTGACTCACACTGACACGGCCTGTAGTAATCCGATCTACTTGTGATAGCAACAAATTCAAAAGGAAATCTTAAATTTAGAAAGCCACCTCTGCGGATTCTTCCCAGGGTTGGCTTTATTATATGAAATCCCATTAGCTGTTCTCTGCAAATGAGAGGACAAATCAATTAGAAGCTGAAGTTTAGTCATTATTATTACACCACGAGTGCAGCATGTTCTTTACAGCAGTAGCTGCCGCACGGAGCACAATCAGAGCAGGATAAAGGAGCCCGGAGTGAAGTGCTGGGAGGAACGCAGCAGCTTCCCAGCCCCACCATCCTGCACACGCGTCACAGAAGAAGGAGTGGGGAAAAAGAAAAAGCCCCTGAGACACCTCATAAGGCAGATTGTTGTATCTACGGTGGCAATCGTCGTGATTTCTTCTGCCCCTGCGCTGGGTTTGATTTGATGCGGCGTTTCTTGGGGATCTATGACTTGGCTGTAGGGGATGTTACTAAATCTTAATGGACCTCGAGGTGTTCTGGAACAGACAACTGAAGTATCGAAGCTTCACTGAAATCCTGAAGGATGCTTTCGCAGCTCTCACACCTCCTTCAAACCAGGGCAGCCAACAGGGAGGCTGCGACTGGTGTGGAGCTTATTTCTATAAATACTCCTTCGCAGCAATTGAAGGCTCTGTTCTTTGCTACAACACCTCTCAATATTGCCATAAAGAGCAACGGTCTTTAAAAACAATGGATTATTAAACACTCCATGCGGAAAGTAAGTTGCAAGTAGAAGCAAAGGGGACACCCGGCAGAACAGAATCACAGAATCACAGAATTTATATGGTTGGAAAGGACCTCCAGGGTCATCAAGTCCAACCTTCTCCTAGCATCACTCTAACCACTACAGAACATGGGGTTGTGGACTAGGGACCTGGAACTGGACTGCTACATTTATCGCCAATTACTCTAAAACCTGTAATTAAACACTATCTGTCTGTGAAGATATTTGAAAGCCACCTATATCCTGCCATCCTTAAAGCAGACACACCGATCCACACAGATGTAAACCACAGAATGGTTTGGGTTGGAAGGGACCGTTCAAGGTCATTCAGTCCAACCCCCCTGCACTGAGCAGGGACATCTGCAGCTACAACAGGTTGCTCAGAGCCCCGGCCAACCTCACCTGCAATGGTTCCAGGGATGGGGCATCGACCACCGCTCTGGGCAACCTGGGACAGGGTCTCACCACCCTCAGGGCAGAATATTTCTTCCTTCTCTCTAGTCCATATCTCCCTCTTTTACTTTAAAACCATCACCCCTTGTCCTGTCACAACAGGCCCTGATAAAAAGTCTCTCCCCAGCTTTCTTGTAGCTCCCCTTTAAGTAGGCAGCAAGAAGGTCTCCTTGGAGCCTTCCCTTCTCCAGGCTGAACAAGCCCAACTCTCCCAGCCTGGCCTCCCAGCAGAGGGCTTCCAGCCCTCCCATCATTGCTGGGGCCCTGAATCACAGACTATCAATCACTGAGCACACAGATGAAAACGCAATTGGAAGAACCAGCCGCCCACCACTGTGGCCACCAAAAGCTCACCACAGACTTCGAGGCTGAGGAGACTGTTACTTGGGGAACTGCTGTGCAGCTCTCACCTGCACCACCCAGCTAGGTCAGACCAGGGGCAAAAGGCTTGCAAACTACAACATAAGCAAGAGGCTCATTGTTATTTTTTTTTAGGGACGCCCACTGCACAGATTTCCATGAACGGCCACTCTACAATCCTAAAAAGCAGCACATCACAGCCCTGGGGTAACTAAATAAGAGCGATCTACGTTGAAGCTAAAAATCAGAGTGAAAACCAAGCGTATTATTTTCACCACAATAAAGATATTCCCTCAGAGAGCATCGCATTTAAAGAAAAGCTTAGCCCATTCTGCATCTCCGGGGAGTTTCAGTCATGACCACCTGGGGCCTTGCCCAAGGACACTCAAAATAAAGGTCAAAAACGTTGATTCTATGGGATAGTTTTCACACACTGCAACCTCTGGAATACCAGCCAGAGAAGGATGTGGATCTTCACATGAAGGAGCGTGTAACAGATGACAATCAAAGGGTGAGGGGGTAAAGCATGACTCGGTTTGTTTGAAAGACAAGGTTAAAAAAAAAAAAACAACACATTTTCTGTTGCAATGAGTCGGGTTTTGAAGGCACAACCTCCCTGCCCTTGAGCATTTTTCAGATTTGTGTTTTTCTTGAGAAATTCCAGCCTCTGTGTTACAGTAATAGGCTGTAAAATTCTCCAATAGCTGGATTTTGTGCTAACCCTAATTCGCAATCATTCTGGCCTTGCAACCGTGGTGTGAAATTCGCTGAGCTCGACAGCTGGGGAGGGGGGGGTGTGAAGAGTGGGGGTGGCGATAGGGTTTTTTATTATTATTCTTGCACTTCTGGTGTTCAACCCTTCCACTCCATGAAATCCATATGCAGAAGCCTGTAAGGACGAAGAAGATGCTTTTACTTACAGGTATTTGGTCAGATTCTAAAAGCATCTGCACCTTCGTTCGCAATGAATGAATTTACCTCCCTTCAAAATTTACTTCGGGGACCAAAATATGTATTTATTTATATGGATTTTTGTATTTCCAGCTTGTAGCTCTGTGGAAGATAAAAAGTTGCACTGCTCAGGAAATGTCAAGGCTCTCTGTAACAATTCTTATGTCTTCAAAGACACCTACTGAGAAATGCTTTAGAATGAAACCTATGAAGAAAATTCCCTGAGCCCACAGTACAATCACAAAATTAAACTTTTAACTGAAGTTCTAGGAAAGGATCACCAGTTTTTCACGTAAAACTGGGGTGAGTTTCGACTGAAGCCCTCAACTCTATGTACCCATGCCTAAATTTCATATTTCATTTCCTATCCTTCATCAGTCATAACAGCAGGGTGGTTTTGCTCTGCAAGTTTCAGATCAGTCAAACTCAATACTAAGCACAATTGTGGATGGTTGAACTTGGCTGCAGACTAAAAAAAGAACAAAAGACATTGAAACCATCAATAAAATTTAGCTTTTACCACCTCAACGGGCATCGGGCACAGATCAGACAGACAAATGCAGGCAGTGTTTTATCAGTTCAGGTGCTCCTGATACATGCTGGATCACCATTGTGTGGTGGGCAAGTTTACACAGAATAACAGAATTGTTTAAGTTGGAAAAGACCTTTAAGATCATTGAGTCCAACCATTAACCCAGCACTGCCAGGGCACCACTAACCCATGGCCCTCAGCACCACATCTCCACAGCTTTGAAACTCCTCAAGGGATGGGGACTCCACCCTGGGCAGCCTGGGCCAGCTCTTCACAACCCTTGCAGGGAAGACGTGGTTCCTCATGTCCATTCTAAATCTCCCCTGGTGAAACTCAAGGCCATTTCCTCTTGTTCTATCACTTGTTCCTTGGGAGGAGAGTCTAACATAACCTACCCGTATTATAACACAAGTACATGAGAAAGTCAAACTCATGCTCGATTTTGTACGCAACTATTGGTCAACCTTCCTATTTCCCCCCCCTCAAATCTTCTACTCTTAACAATACTTTCAAGGTCACTGCCCCTACACATACCAAGAACTATGAAAAGCAACACTGGGCTGTTTCATGGCTCATCTCCCCAGGTAACATGTTCAAAGGCACACGGCGTCACCGTATTTCAGCTTCTGTAACATTTTCTTTAGACAGGTACAAGTTGTCTCAGAAAGAAATCATTATCTGGTGTGTGTCCCGTTAAAAAGATTAAGCTGTTCAACACTTGATGATTCACTCACCCACATGTTAAGAGTCCACACGAAAATGACTCATTCCATCCGTAAGAATAATCACCCGGGATACCAAAGTCCCCTCATCTTTTCCAAAGCTGGTAACTGTAGTGATAGGACAAGGGGTAATGGGTTCAAACTGGAAGAGGGTAGGTTTACACTGGAAATTTGAAGGAAATCCTTTACCCTGAGGATGGAGAGACACTGGTTCTCTCAGGTTGCCCAGGAAGGCTGTGAATGTCCCAACACTGGATGTGTTCAAGACCAGTTTGGACGGGGCCTTGAGCAACCTGGTCTAGTGCAAGGTGTCCCTGCCATGGCAGGGGGGTTGGAACCAGATGATCTTTGAGGTCCCATCCAACCCAAACCATTCTAGGATTCCGTGAACTTTTTTACACAAAGCAAGTGGATGGCAGGCTGTGAAATTACAGCATGGGGGACAGGGAGGAACAACAGACATAGGAATGGGCTCTGGCAACTTTATAAGCAATACAGATAATAAAAATACTTGGGAGTAACTTTATAAGTAACCAAACTATTAGCAGAGGAAATAGTAACGTTCCATAGCGAGCTGGTAGTTGAAGACAAGTGGTTTTAACCCTAACAAATCCAAGTCAGCCATGATGAAGGAGGAACGCAGGCTACTGCTCCGTGACTTGGACACTTCCTACCCAGGAAAGGGCTCTGGAGGAGCTGCACTGCATTACCCTGGTATGGACAGCCAGGGCAGGGCAAAGCTTGGCTGACGACATCATCTTTCAGTGTTTATCAAACAAATCAAGCTCAACGCTAAGCTGGAACTCTATGTCCAGTTCTGAAACCCACGCTGCAAAGACGCCAAAGTACTGGCAAGCACTCAAAGGAAGATCTCAGAAAATGGGTGGTGGGGCTGGGATGCAGACTCCATGACGCGAGGTCTAAGGTGTCCTTTTTTAAGGAAAAGATGAGTATGTGGCCTTGTTTTCCACAGAATGTTAGGGGTTGGAAGTTTTTATAGGTATTTTATGAATACAACAACTAACAAGCAACTCTGCAATCCTTGGAAAGAAAGGCACAAGAAGATACTACAGCTAGAAGCCAAACAAGCTCAAATTTAAAATAATTGCCACTTTTTAGCAGTAGAATCATAGGACTGTTCTCTATTTACCACTGCTTGGTGTGGACCAGAGAGTTAACAGCACTCTGTGACACACTTCTGTGGAAAAATTCTCATCTTACACACAAAGCCAGGCTAGATTACAGGCTTGGTACAGACAGATGAGTCTAAGCATCTACTAAAAGCTACCTATGAGATCTTGAAACCAGATCTGAAGTTACAATAGAATCATGGAATCACAGAAAGGACCACCAGGATCATCAAGTCCAACCTTCATCCCAACATCTCTGTAGCCACTACACCATAGCCTCAAGTGCTACATCCACTCGGTTTTTAAACACCTCCAGGGATGGTGACTCCACCACCTCCCTGGGCAGCCTGTTCCAGTGCCCAACCAACTCTCCCAGTAAAGAATTTCTTCCTAATATCTAATCTAAACCTCCCCAGCGGCGGAGGGGACAGAGGGGACCCTCCTGTTTAATTTAATTATTACTGCTATGCAATGCTTACTGCTGCAGGCTGTCCAGAGATGAATTGTGCTCTTTTGACTTGAAAGAAGCATTTTGAAGATGGTTTTCCCCTCGGTAAATTTATCTGCCAAAATACAAGCATGGAACATACCTTTCACCTCATTTACTTCCAGAAGTAACATGGAAGCTAAAGATAGAAAAGAAAGAAAATACAGAACCTTAATTTAGGGGAGAAATAGAGGGTAACTTGAATTGTGTATTACTAGAGTACAATGAGAATTTATGTAAAACAAGGACATTAATTTAGCCCAAAAAAGCAATTAACAGAAGCGAATAAAGACATGGTTGCTACTTTCATGACACAGCTCCCTCATTCCAGGCCTCCTACCATCCAAACATTTTTTTGCCATCCCTTCTGTCACTCCAGAACTTGAAGTTTTGACTGAAGCTGTAGGTGGAAGAATGAATGTGGACTGTACACAGAGTTCATGAATTTAGTAGAAGAGAAGATTTAGGAGCACATACTGTTTCTCCACGGCCGGTTGCCCAGCGTGCGCAAAGACCACCAATAACACCCTGCATAAGGCATGAGAGAAAAGGGGAACAAAACCAACACACCAACCAACAAGAGTCACAGAAATGTAGGAGCTGGAAGGGACCTCTGGAGATCATCTCGTCCAACCCATCTGCTCCAGCAGCTCACTCAGAGCAGGGTGCCTAGGATTGTGTCCAGGCATGTTTGGAATCTCTCCAGAGAAGGAGACTCCACAGCATCTCTGGGCAGCCTGGGCCAGGCTCTGCCACCTTCCCAGCAAACAAGTTTCTCCTCCTGGGTTCCACTTGGTGCCTGTTGCCCCTTGTCCTGTCACTGGGCACCACTGACAAGAGTCTGGCCCCATCCTCTTGTCCTTGCCCTTTAGCTCTTGCTCAGCATTGATCAGATCCCCTCTCAGCCTTCTCTTCTCCAGCTCAGGAGTCTCAGCCTTTCTTTGTAACAGAGATGCTCCACTACCTTCATCATCCTCATAGTCCTGATCTGTAGATCACAAATGTGTCCTGATAAATGAGTAACACTAGAAGAAACACTCTAGAAAAGGAAGATTGTCTCTTGGCACAAAAAAATAGATTAAGGATATGGATTCTGAACTCTGAAGCCGAGAAACAAGAAAAATCCAACTGAAAAGCAAGCACCGGTTTGTATTCAACCCTTGATACTGAAAAATATTACTGCAGAAACCGCACTGTGAGCAGGATGTCCAAGAATACTTATTGACAACTCATACATTGCTCCTCAGGAACTAAAGAGAAAGGCATGGCTTGGAAGTATTCAAGCTTAATTATTCATTCTTTTTTTATTTCATGCTAGATCCTAAATCTTCAAAAGCTCTTCTACAAAGATTCTGCCTTCTGTGATGACCGGCACTCCCGAGCTGTCTGAACATTCCTGGTTTACTCACCCTGTCACTCCACTGCCCTTGCTACGGGGATGCTGGATCGTATCCCTCTGAAACCATCACTCGTCCTTACCGAGTACTGTGAGCACATGTACACAGTGCTGGACAAGGCACCATAAGCTACCTCATTTGACTTCTTTCTAGTGCTGTATTTTAAAAAATAAAATTAAATTAAATAGAATAAGGCGTAACTGACTCATTTTTACTATTGAGTCATCCTGAATTTGTGGATTCCTGTGTCAGACTGTCTGTACTCTGAAGAAGGGATCAGAAAATGGTGATTTATAACCCATGTAAGAATCACAAAAAAAAAAAAAAATCGAGGCAGGCAACAGTAATGGGTCACTATTTTTATTTTATACTGGAAAATATTAATCAAGCCCTCTCTAGTGAATATAATAAAGAGCTTTGAACAGAGCGGGTAAGATAAGCCACAGTTTCTCATGGGATAAGAGCAGGGAAAGTCCCTTCCTGGCTTGTCCCGTTAGAACTACAGACCTTGAACTTGGAGAAAAAAAAAATCCCCTTGACAGCAGTGAAAGATTAGAGCAAACGCCTTCACGCAGGGCTGCGCAAACAACAGCACACAAACCACATCCTAAATACGCGCCAGGTCTGCTCCTGCTGCAAGGAGGTAAACTCCTCTTCTCTTTACACTTCCATTTTATTCCGTTTTAATACTCCATAGACCCAAATCCATTTAATTTTTCTGTAGTCATCGCCAGTGAGTCGTTTACTCCAGGCAACCGGAGTTCAACTCCTTAAGGATGCGATCCTAGCAAAATAAATGCCTTCTAGGAGTCTGGAATACTAATATTTCTAGGGAAATTATCACAGGAATATTTAGCACAGTATTTCGGGATCTCGTAATTTTCTGAGAAGCCTCAAACTGCTCAGCATTTCTCTTCAAATTCTTGTTCCCAGAATCACCAGGTTACGTAAGAAACTCAGATGCCAATAATGAAACATTTTCTAGTCTCCAAGGTAGCACAGAAATGCCTGAAATTTGTCCGACATTCCTCCCCTCTCCAAAAAAAACAACCCAGATGGCATGGAAAAAGAACTTAAAAGTGTTATTTATAAAGTCTCATTAATTATCAAAATACTAGTGCCCTAATTGTGCCTGAATACTTGGTCAGGAAAGTTGTCAACAGTTTCCACGCATTCCTGTCAGGTCTTCTTTACTAAGAAAAAATAAAAATACCGTTTTCCATCAGAGTCTTCCAACCGTTTCAAGATTACAAATACCTGATGCTATCGGTAAAATAAATATCCACGGCTTTAACGAAACACATGAATTAAACGAAGATGTTTCTTTCTGAGATCACTGCATCAGCCACTGTCAGACCAGGACACAGAAGCAAATCAGCAGGAGCACTTCCCCGTGAACGACAGCAACGCACGGCTCCGTCAGTTTATTGTTTCAAGTTCATCGTGACTCTGGCCCAAAACGATTTTTCAGGAAAGGACTATCTGGGAGACATAAAAAGGAGGTATCTTAACTACCTGTTCCCAATTAAAGAACACGTTCGTGTGGTCCACACATTTTGTTCAAACACGCAAGGAGATTTTGAAAGATTAAACATAGATGTTAGAAATTCCAAATCCAATGTAGCACTGAAAACATTTGTCTTAAAGTTCTTTCAATTAAATAGCAGAAGTAAAGATGACTGTGAACGTACAGCTACGATTCTGAAAGCTACCAGATAAGCTGCATGTCCAATTCAGTAGCCAAACTTCTTGAGCTGCTTACGTGAGTCTGCCTTATGACTTTATTCCACAGAATCATGGAATGGTTTGGGTTGGAAGGGACCTTAAAGGTCATTTAGTCCAATCCCCCCTGCAGGGAGCAGGGACATCTGCAACCAGAGCAGGTTGCTCAGAGCCCCGGCCAACCTCACCTGCAATGGTGCCAGGGATGGGGCAGCCACCACCTCTCTGGGAAACTCTGGCCAGGCTCTCATCGCCCTCACTGTAACAAATTTCTTCCCTCTACCAGGTCTGAATCTCTTCTCTTTTAGTTTAAAACCATCACCGCTTGTCCTGTCACAACAGGCCCTGATAAAGACTCTGTCCACATCATTCTGATGGGCCCCTTTTAAATTCTGAAAGGCCACCAGAAGGTCTCCCTGGAGCCTTCTCCTCTCCAGGCTGAACAAGCCCAACTCTCCCAGCCTGGCCTCCCAGCAGAGGGCTTCCAGCCCTCCCATCATTGCTGGGGCCTCCTGTGGCCCCGCTCCACCAGGTCCATGTCTCTGCTGTGCTGAGGACTCCAGAGCTGCCCCAGCACTGCAGGGGGGTCTCCCAGAGCGCAGCAGAGGGGCAGGATCCCCTCCCTGCCCTGCTGCCCACGCTGCTGGGGATGCAGCCCAGGATACAGTTGGAGTTCAGGGTTGCAATCACACAGAAGGTACAACACTGAGCACTAAGCCACCTGTGCCTACCCCTATATTAGGACAAAAAAACTGGAAAAGCCCCGTCTCTAGCACCAAGGGCAAGTGTTGAGGCATAATCTGCATCCACAGAGCTGAGCTGTTCTTGCTGGCAGCACAGGGTGTTGCCCACATCCTGACTGGGAACAGACCCAGCCTCCTGCTCTCCTCAAACCGGACAGTGCTTAGGAGAACGTTAGCTGGCCAAGCAGTGTCCATGAGCGTGCTGAAGATAAATAGTGTGGGTGGCCACGGGACATGTCAAACCCACTAAACCCTGCTTAGATGATTAGTAGAGGTGGAGCTTGTTTCCACACTGAGCGCCAACAACCCAGCAGCGATCTACGACTGAACAAGAAGGTACATGACCAAAGCAAGGCCAATTCTGCCGTGAAGTCCAAGATACCTGCAGTAGACTGGACGGTACATTCACTGCCTTTAAGCCTCAGTGAAGCATTTTCTACAATAGCTCCTTCATTGTCTACTCACTAAACATGTTCCCAGGCAGTGGAATCACAGAAGCTTCTCTTCTCTGCTCCTCAGCCTCTTCATCCTGATTTCAGACCCAAAGGCTCCAAAAACATTTTACATGGGCATGTGGTACGACTAAACTTAGGTCTTTGGGAGAGTGAAAAAGGGATCCAAGATGGATCCCTCTGCAGAATTAGAGCCTCAAATTGCAGTTCTGTTCATTTATATTTGAAAGCAGGTTGTGTGCTGGTATTACAGGAGCATATGGCAGCGGGTTTTTTTAAGCTGGAAGAGCTTCAAGGAAGAGAAGCAGCATCATTCTAAAAAATTGCTTACATACACCAAAGCAAGTTCTTCAAGGGAGTTACACCTAAGACTTTAGGATGCTGATCCTCTTCCACCAACACAAACATCCCTCCACACTGAGCACAAAGCTTCCTTCACACAAGTATCTTTAGACCGCTTTTTATGGCAGAACATCAAGAAATAACTATGATGGAAGTCTAAGTTCTCTGTTTAGAATAACGATGATAAAAAGAAGAGTAGATCTTACTACTTGCTGTTTGAAATTATTCCAGCAATTAAGAGACTCTGGATAAGGCTCATCTCGTTGCAGCACTCTGAAAAATCAATGTCCAGATGAGATCAATCTCAATCCATTTGGATTAGATGGACACCACCTTTCACAATGCAAGTTAGGTGAGATGAAGCCCTCAGCTCCAGAGGAACTGGAGTTCTGAAGATCTGCAGAGGTGGTATTTGCTTTACAAATCTGAGAAGAAGCTGTTGTAAACAAGACATACGTTGTATCCCTGCCAACACCTCAGCAGAATCTGAAATCCTGTGTTGAGTGTCTAAAATAGACACTACAACAAACATCATTCCTGAAATAACCTGAGGACCCTACAGAAGGTGAAAATAGACAGAAGGAAACATACTCTGAATAAATACAAACCTGATTAGTCACTAATCGCTGAGTAGTCCTGCCTCACACTTAAGGACAGTGCAGACTTAACCTTTTCTAAGGTCTCAGAAGCAACAACAAATCCTCATCCTTGATGTCGGTGAGGTTTCTGCCTGAGCAAGGGCTACAGGGTCATTTCCCTGAGAACTGCTCAAGAACAGAGCTACAAGTTCCTGTACCCCAAAGAGTTGTGCCAAGGGAAGTTCAGATGGGTATTAGGAAGAATTTCCTTCCTGAAAGGGTCATCAGGCATTGGAATGGGTTGCTCAGGGTAGTGGTGGGGTCCCCATCCCTGGAGGTATTTAGAAGGTGTACAGACATAGTGCTGAGGGACATGGTTTAGTTGAGGACTTGTCAGTGTTAATGACTGGACTCAATGACCTTAAAGGTCTTTTCCAATCCAGGCAATTCTGTGATCCCCCTGCAAATTGTTTGTGAACCTTGGACTCAAGGCAGTGAAGCCAAGTGCTCTGTGCTGCCCTCATCTGTGGAGCAGACAACTCCATGAGAGAGTATTCTCCCAAGCCACAAAATGTTTGTGTTAATTTTCCTTAATTCTGGACAGGCATTAACTGGAAACACCCCTCATCTGAGAATCATAGAAAGGGTTGGGTTGGAAAGGACCTTCCAAGGTCATCTAGTCCAACCCCCCTGCACTGAGCAGGGACATCTGCAGCTAGAGCAGGTTGCTCAGAGCCCTGGCCAACCTCACCTGGAAGGTTTCCAGAGATGGGGCATCAACCACCTCTCTGGGCAACCTGGGGCAGTGCCTCACTACCATGACAGTGAAGAATTTCTTCCTTAGATCTAATCTAAATCTCCTCTCTTTTAGTTTAAGGCCATTGCCCCCTCTCTTATCGCTACATGCCCTTGTAAAAAGTCTGTCTCCATCTTTCTTTTAGGCCCTCTAAAGGAAGACTGTTATGAGGCTCTCCCTGGAGCCCTCTCTTCTCCAGGCTGAACAAGCCCAACATTCCGTCCTGACACCATTCCTGAACATTCACATTCAATCTCTGCTTCTTTGATGGGAACAAAGATCTCTGCTTCTTTGATGGGATGTCCTCAGCACCCTTCAGCCCTCCAGAACACATCATCTTTCCCCAAATCCACATAATAACAACAGCTCAGTAAGCATCACCACTGAAGCCAACACCTGCTTTCAGCCCCAGCCTTGGCATTGTTTGGTGGGCAGAAGAGCATTTCAAACCCGCTAGAAACTGAGACCAGTCACCGTTCAGCTGAACTAAAACCCAGCACTTCTTTATGTCATCTACATAGTTTTTAGACCAGTCTGCATTCTCGCAGAGCCCAAACCTGAGGAAGCTACAGACAGAACAAAAGGGAACAGAGAAAGTTCATTAACTTCAGCCCGAGGGCTGCTTACGAGTTTATTTGCACACTTAACGCAGTACCGTCCATTCACCCACACAAACCTGAGCTCGAGCAGGCGCTCTCAGAACGTCGAAGGTAAAGCACCACAAAATTTCCAGCAAGTCAGATCAGTCGTTTGGATGAACAATCACTAACAACCAATATGCTAAAAGATACACTCAAAAGGGTTGGGGTTTTTTTTTCTTTGGTAGTGGATGAATAACTCCAGGCTGACACAAACTCATCTTAAAAAATAGAAACACAAAACCAGCTCAACTCATCTCTTGCCACTGACCATATGGAACCATCAGAAAGCAGTAATGCCCCAGTTAAACCCGACCTTTAAGGACAGATTCATCTCGCTCAACTTCTGTTGAAAATGTCAGGGGTTTCCTCACTTATTTAAGGTCTTTCTACAACCACCGTGGAGATGGGCATTTCCAAAGAGCAACCGAGCCTGCTGATCCTACCCTGCCATGGTGATCTTATGCTACAGGAAGAACTGAGCTCTGGTAAGACTCGTCCACAACTTTGAAGAAAATGTCTTGTTTGTAGAGGACTATGGTTAGGCACTGCAAAACCACAGGGCACTGGCTGGTCATCAATGGATCTGGCAGCTGTGGGCAATCCTCCCATCTCACACCTCAGCTGCACAACTCAAACTCAGAAGTATCACTATTGCTGCGCTCTCC
Organism: Eurystomus gularis; assembly: GCA_013400335.1. Lineage (NCBI taxonomy): Eukaryota > Metazoa > Chordata > Aves > Coraciiformes > Coraciidae > Eurystomus > Eurystomus gularis. The sequence continues at coordinate 46,156 of VZZY01011292.1, read as the reverse complement.
AGACCTCCCAGAGACCCTGCAGTGTCAATACTGAAATGGAACACGTACTGCTGGAACTGCAAGTGGTACCTGATAACATCTCTCACTTACTCACCTTTAAGAGAGTGAGGAAAAACTACCAAGCACTTCAGTCACACCAAGCTGCTCACAGAATGGTGAGGGATGGAAGGGACCTGGAGATCATCTCGTCCAACCCATCTGCCAAAGCAGGGTCACTAAGAGCAGGTTGCCCAGGATCATGTCCAGGCAGGTTTGGAATCTTTCCAGAGAAGGAGACTCCACAACCTCCCTGGGCAGCCTGGGCCAGGGCTTTGCCACCCTCACAGCAAAGAAGTTTCTCCTCATGTTGAGGTGGAAACTCTTGGGTTCCAGTTTGTGCCTGCTGCCCCTCATTCTACCACCGGGCACCACTGAAAGAGACTGCAGAACTTCGAAGCAACAGATAAATTCTTCATATTGTCAATGTGACATAAAAACCGCATTTTTAAGACACCATTAACTGCCGCTTCTTCAAACTCCTCTGAAAACCCACAACAGAAGCAAGACTTGATCTAGCCCTGAACTACACACAGGATCTTCACTGCTGAAGAGAGACTCCATCCCTCACTACAATGCACTCAAGTTCAGTGTGTGAAACATTAGTTTTCTCTATTTTTAGTCATGCAACTGAAAAAAAAAAAAAAAAGCCCTGCTTGAGCAGGAGAGTTGGCCCACATGACCTTTGTTAGGTCTCTTCTAACCTCAAGCGTTCTGTGATCAAGAAAAAAGGAAGCATCTTTGAAGAAAACTAAAAACAGGCAAAAAGGTGAAGGTTCTTAGGGGCTGACAGCTTGCTGAAGACCTCGTATTGCACACGGAAGAACAGGGCAAGCATAACTTCCAAAAAAAAAACACCCCACCATTAAGCAAGCATGCAAAACAAGCCCTTCAAAAAGTGAGGTCATACAGGATGCCAGGAAAAAATAAAAGCTTTAGCCAACTAAACGCAAGATTGTTGTATCTCAAGCTAAAAAATATTGAGAACTGATGAGCTAGAAGAAAATCAAATATCAGAACGTCTCTTCCAACAATAGATGACAGAAAGGCAAAAGGCACGGTCAGCAAGAGAAACCCATGGGGAGGGGAAAAACCTTGAAATCACTTTGCAACGTGAAAACCCACATGAATTCACCGTGCAGTACGTAACAGTTCAGGGAACTTCCAGCACTGGAGCTTAACTGCAGAGAGGACAAGGAAGGAGGATCTTCTCTGGTCAGCTGAGAGCTGATAAAGCCAGTAATTAAATAGCCAGGAGCACAGGATCGGCCAAATTTCTCAGGAAACCACAACACTGAAAACACCAACTGACGGACTGCAATATGCAGGTCACACACGAGGGCTCTGAAGGAGCTCCGATTAATTGGACATTGGGAATTCCCCAAAATTACCAACTTCTCCAAAAGCTCTTACAGAAAACTCAGCTGTAGTGCAGTAAGGAGAAAAATCTTATTAATCAACAGTTAATTAACATGCTAAGAACATTCCAGGTCAGGTTGGCCAGGGCTCTGAGCAACCTGCTCTAGTTGCAGATGTCCCTGCTCACTGCAGGGGGGTTGGACAAGGTGACCTTTAATGGTCCCTTCCAACCCAAGCCATTCAAGGTTGGACTTGATGATCTTAGAGGCCTTTTCCAACCTTAATGATTCTATATCCATTTACACACACACTCTAGTTAGACCTCTCTCATTTAATTTAACCATAAATTATGCTGAGAAGGAAACAATGTGAGCTCACAGATCTATTCCAGATGAAGCACTAAGGGCATCAAAGCTGTTATCCTCAGTCCTTTCCTCAAACTAGTTATTCTACAGCAGGGCTGGGAGAGAAGAAGATGGAATTCAAGTAGATAAGTGCAAGGCCCTGCATTTGGGAAAAAATAACCAACTACACACAAAAAAAAAGAGATGGGTTCTGAATTATTTTCTCCTGATTAGGGAGGACCTTGAAGACACTGCAGATAGCTTAATGAAAATACAGTTTTCACAAGGGTCGGTAACAGGAGCAGTGTGAAAGCAAACAGGATTAGAGGAGTAAGTAGGAAGGGAGCAGAGGTGGTCGGAAGAAGCAGCAGTGTGAGACTGCGTTTGTCTGCAGCACATTCATAGCCTGAACTCTTTGTACGTTGTTTTGGTCCCTCCACCTTACAAAGAGGGGAACACCCCAGGGTATGGAACAGCAAAGATGAGACTTAGGCAGCAGCTTGGACCTGAGGAGAGACAATCAAGGAAGACTCCTCAGCCTGCAGAAGAAAGGGCTGAAGAGATATAAGACGAGGTCAACAGAAGCGCTACGCTCGCAAGAGACGGGCATCACACAAACACTTTGAAAACAAGAAGCCTTCTTCACGAGGTGAACACACAACCTGTGTAATTCACAGCTCTCAGAGATCAGGGACAACAAAATGGGCTCACACGGAGCAAATCCACGGCAGCAAAGACGGAGCTGGGATGCAGCCTCGGCTCAGGACTCCCAAGGTGCAGGTTGCTGGAAGGAGGCGTGACTGGGCCGTGTTCTCGCACGCTTCCACAAGCTGCGGCTAAAGGCTTCCCATTAGAAAAACGATTTAATGCTGCAGGTCCTTCTGGTCTGACCCAGTTTGCTTAACAACTGCATTAGCTGTTTGCTGGGTTACCATTAGAAAAGGACAACAAGTAGCAGTTCTATTGCAAAGGTAAATTTCCAATACTTAATCATCTAAAACTAGTGTTTTTTTCATGGCTGTGGTGATTTATTTGAGTTATTCATTTCCCTTATTCAACCTATTTTCTACACACTACCAATGCAGAGAGCGATAAGCCAGTAAGTTCCACCCAAGTTGCTTTTAAGAATAAAAACTACAAAAAATGAAAAATGCTCAGCTGCGAACAAAGCAGGTCTGGCCCATTTACACATCAAGACAACCACCCTCAATCACCCAAAAGGTGAATCTTTGTCAAAAGTGAAATTACAAATATGCAGCTGACAACAATGATGTAGTATCTTATATACAGATACTTATATATCCATATATATACTTATATATGGTTTTGCTTGGAAGAGGCCTTTCAGATAAGAGTCCAACCATTACCCCAGCACTGCCAGGGCACCACTAAACCATGGCCCTCAGCACCACATCTCCACAGTGTCTTTTAAAGCCCTCCAGGAATGGGGACTCCATCACTGCCCTCAGCAGCCTGGGCCAGCACCTGATGACCCTTTTGAGGAAGAAATTTTTCCCAATGTCCAACCTAAACCTCCCCTGGTGCAGCTTGAGGCCATCTCCTCTTGTCCTATTGTTTGTTCCCTGGAAGAAGAGACTGACCCCACCTGACTCCAACCTCCTTTCAGGGAAGTGTAAAGAGTAAGGCGTCCCCTGAGCCTCCTTTTCTCCAGGCCCAACACCCCCAGGTCCCTCAGCCGCTCCTCACACTCCTGCTCTAGACCCTTCCCCAGCTTCGTTGCCCTTCTCTGGATATGCTCCAGCACCTCAATGTCCTTCTGGAAGTGAGGGGACCAAACCTGACCCCAGGATTCGAGGGGCAGCCTCCCCAGGGCCTAGTCGAGGGGGACAAACCCTCTCCTAGTCCTGCTGGCCACACTAGTGCTGATACAAATTACCTGTTTCTACAGAAATTCTTTACAATGACTTCACATTCCTAAGCGTACTGAAACACCAGAGAAATCACTACAAATTCAAGCGTGCCATGTGCGGAAGCGGGCATACCCACTGCTGCCTTTGGCAGGGCTTGGTGCCATTTCAGCTCTTCTTTCCACCAGGATCTGTGCTGGGATCTGTTCCCAGTGCTCTTCAATGAATTCATCAATGACATGAAAAGGGCTCAACAGTGAGATGACAACATCTGTTGATGATACCAAGTTATTCACAGTAGCAAAGGCAGTAAATAAGTAGGAAAAATGGAAAGAGGACCGTGCACAGAATACTGACTGGACAATAAAATACATCCGTGAAATTCAGGAGTGAAATTCATGAAGTAACTCAACGAAATGAAGTGTGAAGTAGGATAACTGGGGGTGGGGAGAGTGGTCCTAGCTTCATGTATCGGTCAACAGGCTCTGAACTGACTCTTAACACTTGGAGCAGGCTGAAGTCTAGAAAGCCATGACTGTCATGGAGACAGTAGATACGGGTAAAATCTTATGTCCCTTCCAGGGCACGAAGTGGATTTTAAACAGAGTTCAGGTTCAAAACTTTACAGAAGAATATTGTTCCTCTCTCAGCTGGCCGCTACGCGAGTTGAGCTGTGGAACCACAGAGTATTGCATGTCCAGCACTTCTCATGGCTTGGAAAGGTGATACAATAAATTCCAGAGACCAGTAAAACCATCAAAAGACGTCCAAGCTCAGCAAATCAGCTTCAAGTTGCACCGGGGAGGTTTAGGTTGGACATTAGGGAAAATTTTTCACTGAAAGGGTTGCCAAGCACTGGAACAGGCTACCAAGGGAGGTGGTTGAATCATCATCCCTGGATGTGTTTAAAAGCCAGGTCTGGTGCTGAGGGACATGGTTTAGCAGTGGAGTTGGTAGAGCAGGGTTATGGTTGGACTCGATTATGGGTCTTTTCCAATCCAAATGATCCTATGATTGTAAGAAATCCCTGTACTACATGCACCTGGAGATTGAGGAGTATGTAGAAGGAGGATCCTACATTCTCACACAGTTCCTGTGCTCCTCAGTCACCTGCCTTTGGCCACTGCTGGAGACAAACTACTCATCTAGATGGGTGTACTACAACAGCTGCTTTTCCATCCTACATTCATCACCTCTCTTCGAGCCATTTTTTCCAACACTGGTATAAGATCCTGAAGAACTGTCAAGTGTTAGCACCTCTTCTTGCCTGTTACAAACAGCACGTTCACCGTGGACAGCAATTTAAAGCCACATTCCACCTCTCTACCAAACTGTAATTCTAACATCTTTATTTTTTAATAGCAGGAAGAGGAAAAAAATACACAAGCTAGCATGAGGAATTCAGATCACAACAGGGGAGCTGTATGTAAGATAAATAGAAATAACCCTACTACTGAAATAAAAAAGACATATTTTCTTGGAGTCAATGAAATAAAGAGGGCTAAACTGGTCCTAGAATGGTCCTAAAGTGGATTTCTAATTCTATTCTGGACTTTCTGCATAATTTGTCAGGAAAAGTCCTCAAAAGTACACTGGAGAAGCACATCTAAACGCACAGCTGGCAGGGAGAAGGGATCTTGTGACTAAGCAGAAGGTCCATCATCTAGCAGATCAATTCCATTTGCAAACCCATTGAAGCTGCCACGCTGATTCGATCCCTGTAACGTGCTCATCCACTTAGGTACAGCAAAATACTTCTCTCTTCTAACTCCTCCTCAAGCAGTGGCTCATCACTCGGAAGACTTTGCATGGCACAGTGCAGTACAACATGTTTTACTGGAGTTTCACATTTTTACAGTGGTACTAATTAGGCAAAAATGGTGTCCTCTATTGATGCATCTGGAAAACATTCATTATCTCTTTGATCTGGACTCTCTTCTGATATCCAAGGAGCCAGAGAGCCAAGAGATAGGTCTAAAAACCTTAAGATACACAACTTTACACACTGACTGATATTCCCAGAGGTTATCTGTGTTGTCTGGGAAGGTGAAAAATCATTTTTAGAACATCTTAATGAGATGCTTGATGTGTCTGCCCAGTCTGACATACCCAAAAACCTCCAGAGAGGTAGGGATCAAAATAAAGCCACGGCAAAAGGGTCCATTCATTATGAAACCCTTCTTCCACTAACTGGAAGGTGACTTGCTGTTATCTCTCTTTCCCTACATCTACATTTTGACTCTAGGCTCCTCTTGTTAGAAGGAAAAAACACCCTTCAAAAATCCCAACTTGGAAAAATTACCTGGATTTCCAAGCAACAAGAGAAAAAAGCATTATCTAGACAAGGAAATAGTCCTATTAATTAAAAAAAAAAATCAATGGGTACTTTAATGAGACTTAGACTACCACACTATAATTTACTCTTTTGACAGAGCTGCTCTGATGGTACAGAAATAGGGGAAAAAGGAATCATAGAATCATTAAGGTTGGAAAAAACCTCTAAGGTCATCAAGTCCGCCCATCAACCCAACACTACCATGACCACTAAACCACGGCCTGAAATGTCACATCTACACACTTTTTGAACACCTCCAGGGATGGTGACTCCACTACTTCCCTGGGCAGCCTGTTCCAATGCTTGACAACCCTTTCAGGGAAGAAATTTTTCCTAATATCCAACCTAAACCTTCCCTGGAGCAACTTGAGACTATTTCCTTTTGTCCTATCGCTTGTTCCTTGGGAGAAGAGACCAGCAGCCGCCTCTCTACAACCTCCTTTGAGGTAGTTGTAGAGAGCAGTAAGGTCTCCCTTCAGTCTTCTCCAGGCTAAACATTCCCAGTTCCCTCAGCTGCTCCTCATAAGATGAGTTCTCCAAACCCCTCATCACCAGCTTCACTGCCCATCTCTAGACCTGCTCCAGCCCCTCAGTGTGGAGTGGAATGGAATCACTGTATCAAAACAATCTTTAAGATAATTACTGTATCACTATTTCCCACTGTATTCCTTCAATAGAACATCAAGTTACTCCAAGGTGGAACATTCATTAAGTCTTCCGTTACAGACAAGAGGAGTACGAAAATTTTACTGTAAGGGTGCATCTAGCACTAGTTCTGAATAGCCAAGACTACAAAAACTTCTACGTTGACATGCACCGAATCACTTTAAGAAATTAGAATTACTGAACAAATCACTGTTCCTAAGTTTCTACTCCCCTTCAGTCCTGTAAAGCTTCTCAGGGGTCAGTATTATTAGAACAGAAGCTACACACAGAAGATTAGAAATCAATTCTGCCTAGCCACCCTGCTTTCACACAGTCCAGCTGCCTAAATTTAGCACTTATGTTTTTATTTCTATTAGAAACTATGTTAACAAACTGCATGTGGTTCCCTGGTATCAGTGCTCAGTCACAGGCTTGTACAGAAGGAAAAACTACCAGGGTCGATTGTCTGAGGTGGGAAAAGGAGGATGATTTAAGTGGGTTGTACTAGTTCTCAAGTGCAACTCCGCTCAGCACAGGAAGCTCTGGATTGGGATGGAATTACGGTGGAAAAAGCATTTATGAGTTTCACATATAAATACATCGAATTACGTATTTGAAGCTTCTGAAATGTTAGACATTTAGGGTCAATTAGCAGTCTAGGCTGAACCATCAATGGAAAGAGAGGTTCCTTTCTAGAGGCAAGTTGTGCTCTTCCAGGGGGTCTGGAACAGGTACCTTCAGGAGCTGTTCATCCTACCTGCTTTTCACCACCTGCTTCAGCAGTACCTACAAATCTGGGTTTCATGAGAAGAATCTCACCCACAGTATTTGAGGTGAAACAGCAAAACCTGAGGTACTTGCATGTGTTTAGTGTTTTCTAGGGGTGTCCAAGATGAAACCTCTCCTCTTTCTACACTTGGGTAGCAGTCACATGAAGCAGTGCAGGATTCCCAGGAGTCTTACTCAAATAACACACGTAATGCTCTTTCACAACCACCCACTTCCCTCTTTGACAGTTACTTATGCCTCCTGGAAAGCAAAAAATTCGGATCCACACACACACATTCCCCAACTACCCTTACTCTACTTGCACCGTGTCTCCATTTTGTATCATCTTCACCGTGCTTGGTGCAGATACTGTGCCAGGGTATTCCTTCCACACGTGAAAACAGTATTGGTCTTCAAAAGCCTTTTCCCTCAGCTCCATACCAAAGAGAACTGAACACCCTGAAGAATTACTTCAAAAGACAATCAATTTGGCAGTTAAGCTGCGGTGACAACGAGCCAATGAACTGGAAATCAAGCATTGGGGTTGAGAACTGCAGTTGTACTCAGTGCCTACAAGTATTAGCTTCTGAAGTTCCGCAGCAGCAGTGAGAGGTAACGGTGGTTACTGGAGAGTTTCTCTTTGCATCTCCTCAAATCACAGAGCTGCCATCGCACAATTCTTCCTCCTTCTTGGACCCACCGTATCTTAAAACAATGATCCTCTTGTGCTGTGGAAGGGACGGAATGTGAAATCCCATCCACATCCCAACAGAATCCCACAAACATTTTGGCAGGAAGAATTTATTATGTAAAGCCCAGATGGCATCCCAAATATTTCTGCTTCAAAATTTAGATTTTTTTTCCTTTCTTAAAATAAACTATACAAAAGCATCATGCCTAAAATGAACTCTACAGAAGCACCAAGCTAGGTGCCCAGACTGAACTCAACAGTTATTTCCACTATGGGAAGAACGTGAAATGTGGCTTAGCTTCAACTGTCAGAAATGACTAATACTTTTCTATTCAAATATATTTCAATGACTGGCAGAGAAGGAAGATATAATAAAGTAACATATTATACTTTGAGAGGAACTTTTCCACTTATCTAGAGCCTTGCAGCTTTACCGTAAGCTTTGGTCGCAACGTTTCCAACTTCCAGAACCAAATTTGCTCTTTTTCTTATTCTAACAGAGTTCTTTTGCTTACCTTTTGCTCTCCCCACTATGCAATTTTAGCTCTGAATCTAGGAAATGTGGTCCTCAAAATGCTTTTAGCTGCTGCTTCCCCAAATAAGCTAAACCTGATTATCAGTTTGGTTTCGATATCAACTTCATCTCCGCATAAGCTCCAGGATAAAGATCGATCCTTGACGCTGCCATTTTGCAGTGAGCCCACTCCTACATTCCTTTTATATCTAACACTTCACTGAACGCCAAAGAAATCTCAGTGTACTTGGCATGAAGGCTGCACCTCCTCTATTTATGCTCCCGCTAATGTATGCTCCATTTTAGTCCTTACCAGCTTCAAATCCTCCCGGAGGAAAGACGGCGTCAAGAGCAAAACAGTTCACGCAACTGTTTTACTGATAGGAAATACTGTTCACCCACATTCCCTTTCCATCAGCAGCAGCTTTCTCTTGGATGTTTTTTTAATTAGTTTTTAAAAATATCAACGTCGAAGGATCCATGATAATTTCCTAAAGTGAGTATTTACAGTCATAGCAGGATTGTCGCTCCTACTCAGACTTTCAGTACCTCCGGAAAAATAAATTGTACTAAATTTTAATTGTACTACCTTAACTTGGCTGGCAGAAACACATTTGATTCCTCAAGCCAGATGAAAATGAAGTGCTCTCTCCAGGCAAGAATTCCTTCTATCTGGCACACTAAAGCTTCATCCTTTTTAATTATTCCACAGGTGGTTGCCTTGGAAACTGCCGAGTAGCTCGCGGATTTGAGGGATCCAGCATGAGAAAGTAACAAGCCTTTCTAGCCACGGCATTCGGATCCATGTTGGCTGCAGCAGCGAGGTAACAGAACGGCCGTGAAAACCTGAAAGAGACGGTTAAAATTAACAGAGAGGAATTACATCACTCCGTCCCTCACAAATAATATACGGGGAATGTTGATAGCCCCTGACCAGGCTTCAGAGAAACGCTGCTCAGGCAGCTTTCCAGCACAGCGCTGGATTTCACCTTCGGGAGGACACCGCTGAGATGTCGATGCTGAAGGAGCTCACAAGTTCAGCTTTCAAGATGAAGCAACGTGAGATTTTCCTCAGCTTCAGCAGAGACCTTCCCAAGTGTCTGGTTCCAACCACCCGAAATTCAGAGCTATCATTTTTAATTTGAAAAACAGAGTAACTCTAAATGCTCCCCTCGCCAATGCTGAGTGCCTCTATCATACACAAATTGCTTCGAACTTCACTTAGCCTTTAAAACAAGGCAAGTTTTGTTTGCTTAAAACACAAGTACAAGCCCAGCAATGGTTCTGCGTTCCTAGAGCTCATCTGAAAGTACAAGCCCTGATTTCTCATTATTTCAAAAGCTCATCATTTGCACTTTAAAAGCAAGCAAACAAACAAAAAGCCACCAAAAAACCACATCACAAAATCAAGACAAAGCCAAACCTAATTACGTTTTCCGTTCCCGATCAAAATTATAAGTTTTAATTTTTCAAAAATCTTTGCCATGCTCACTTTGTTAACAAAAACCAGGTCAACGGTAGGCCTTAGAAAAATAATCTTCACTAGAAGTCTCAATCATGCAAATGGTCAGTCCTGCAGCCAGGGGCTGTCTCCTAGAATCATGGAATTGTTTAGGTTCAAAAAGACCTTTAAGATCATCCAATCATTAAGCTAACTTGACCAAGTTCACCACTAACCCACGCCCCTCAGCACCACATCTCCACAGCTTTGAAACCCCTCCAGGGATGGTGATTCAACCACTGCCCTGGGCAGCCTGTTCCAGGCCTTGACAACCCTTGCAGGGAAGACATGACATCCTTCCTCATGTCCAACCTAAACCTCCCCTGGAGCAACTTGAGGCCAGTTCCTCTTGTCCTATCACTTGTTTCTTGGGAGAAGAGACCAGCACCCAGCTCTCTACAACCTCCTTTCAGGGAGCTGTTGAGTGAGAAGGTCTCCCCTCAGCCTTCTTTTCTTCAGATTAAACAACCCCAGGTCCCTCAGCTGCTCCTCACAAGACTTGTGCTCTAGGCCATAAAAGATAAGGAGGATTTATCAGTATGTCCAAACTAACACGAACTTCTCAAGATCTCTCTCATATGTGTATTAACAAATGGCTTGGCATGACCTCAAGTAAGAGCCCTGTGGAGGTGGATCTGCCTGCACCTTTCCATGAGACACCTAAAAGCCACAAGAATGTCTGTTAATTCTAGAGCTGAGTTTTACTAGAACACACTAAACACATTTTATTTCACAGAAAATAAAATTAACGAGAGGTAATAAATGAAGCGGTTTATGAACCATCCTCCAGCACCCACTGTGTCCCTCCAGGGCAGGTCCTCTCCTTGAGGCAGGTTCTCCACCTGGCAGCTCACTGCATTTTTGCCTTGTAGAAACACCACACGGTGTTTCTACAATGGCTTGGTCTCAAGGGAAAACAACTGCTTATGTGCCTATCCCTACCCAATTTCACAGTCCTCCCTCCCCTACTCCTCCCCGTCCTCCCTTCCAGGACTCTGGTCCCAATAGGTACTTCCAAACCGACAGCAAATCTTACAACTACTTAAAACTCATTATTTAAATTATGGAATAATCACCAAAATCACATTGTACTGCCACCTCCCCTCTTTCTTGCCTTCTTGGATCACCTGCTTGCTTGAAAATTAGAATAGAAAACTGTTTTCCTTCTCTTTGTTCTTCCCTCCCTCATCCAACCCCACCACAGACAAAGCACGTCTAAGTAGTCCTACACTGGTTGTCTCCTCCTTGGTGGTTTCTGCAGTTTCTCCTTGCTTCCTCCTGTGCATCCTTTTCAGTCACTTAACTGGCCCCTTAGTGAGCGAGGATTCTGAAAGAGGAGCTGACAAGAACAGGTATTTTCCTTCCCTCATTCCTCAGCAGCTCCAGAAGTGAGACCAGTTTAATCATTTCTGGATGCGACTCAGGATGAACAGGAGTTTTCTCAGCTGGTGAGGGATCTGGAGAACATGTCTTATGAGGAGCAGCTTAGGGAACTGAGTCTCCTAGAGAAAAGGAGACTCAGAGGAGACCTTCTCGCTCTCTACATCTACCTAGAAGGAGGTTGTAGAGAGGTGGGTGTTGGTCTCTTCCTCCAAGGATGAATCAACAGGACAAAAAGGAACGGCCTCAAGTTGCGCCAGGGGAGCTTTAGTCTCCAAAGCCTCAAAATGACCTTTTTGTCACAAGTGACTAAGTGTCTATTGAGGAAAGGTAGATTTTTCTTCCCTGCCTGAGCTATCTTGACATTAGTCTCAAGCACATCTCGCTCTGTATTCACAATCTCCTTTTGTTGCTTCTCACAGAGCAGACAGAACTTGACCTACAGTGTGTTTATTTACTATTGTTCTAGACCACATCTGGTACGTGACCAATTCCCCTGTGCTAGTCCTTTTAACCCATTAAGATGTTTCCAAAAACAGGGCATCTAGTTGTTAATAGGCACTAACTCCTCTCATTTTCATTTGCCTTAGAGCAGTATCATCCTGAGATTATTTCAGCAGCTGTGTTGCAAAGACTTCTTGATTTAAATCCTACACTCTTCTGAAGACACCTCTCAATAAGGTGACTTCTGGAGTCTTCACCTGTAGTAGGTGATGGAGCTATTCCCCATCCTCATCATCCCATAGCAAGTAAATAAATTCCAAGGCTGTAGGAATGGTCTCACTAGCATTTTGTTCTTTTCCATCTATTTTGGAAACCGATGTATTTATCATAGACTCATCATCATCATCGAATGGCTTGGGTTGCGGTTCACCTAGTTCCAACCCCCCTGCCATGGGCAGGGACACCTCCCACTAGACCAGGTTGCTCAGGGACCCATCCAACCTGGTTTTGAATGCTTCAGTGATGGAGCATCCACAGCTTCCCCAGGCAACCTGTTCCAGTGTGTCAACAACCTCAGAGTGAAGAATTTTCTCCTAATTTCTAATCTAAATCTACCTTCTTCCAATTTCAAACCATTACTTATCCTATCACTAAAGGCCGTTGTAAAAAGACCCTCCCCAGCTTTCTTGTAGGTCCCTTTTACTACTGGAAGGCCACAATTAAGGTCTCCCCTGAGCCTTGTTTTCTCCAGACCGGAAAACCCCAACTCTCTCAGGTGTTCCAGCCCTCTGATCATCTCTGTAGCCCTCCTCTGGGCCTTATCCAAGATGTCTATGTCCCTCTTGTGCTGGGGGCTCCAGAGCTGGATGCAGTGCCCCAGGTAGGGTCTCAGGAGAACAGAGGGGCAGAGTCACCTCCCTCGGCCTTATGTTTAACATTCATTTGAACACCTACTCTTCAGACCTAGTTCCTGTGAGCAACCCCACCTGTGGAGTGGCTCATCTTAGCCATGTTCCTCTTGCTCAAGCTGCTCAATCCCAGTTCTCTGCCTATCTAGTGATTTGACTCAGCTCTTGGGTTCCCACACTGCACCCTAGAGATATAAAGGTCACACATCACAGCCACGAGATTAATCCAATGTCTGACTTTGATTTCTTCTAGGTTCTCTAACATCCATCCCTCTTGGGTGCTACAAAGACACCTCGATCAAAAAAGAGCTCCACCAGCTGAGGTTTCGGCCAACCCTTTGAAGAAAGGCATCACGCTCTCTGCAGCTCTTTCCTGAGCTCGAGGGAATGTTTCTGCCTTGCTGTCTCTTCAAAGTATAAATAAAACCTTGTGCCCGGGTCTTCAGGGGACGTACGTCTTTGCTCACTTCCAGTTTCAGCCCCAGAGCCCAGGGCTGCCTTCAGATCCACATCTTGTCTCTACCACCACTGCTACGAGCCCCTGAGTCACCAAGTGCTTGGAGGAGCTGCCGCACTCTTCTTCAGAGGAAGCATCATCAAAACACTAAAAGCACTGTAAACTCCAGAGTTACTACAAAAAAAAAAAACCATAAAACATGGAACTCTGGAAGATTAAAACTAAAAGCAAGATGAATAAAAGACTTCTAAGTAACTCCTCTAGTCCACTGTGGTTCGGGGTTTTTTTTTCCAGGCTTGTTCTCAATCCATTAACAACCTAATTTTGCATAATCCTTGTGCATCCCTGAAGGAAAGTCTTTGTTTCTGTGTTCGAGCATTTACTGAGCCTGTTCTTTTTCTCCTCTCCTCAGTCTCCACTCCTGAGTAGGTTCCCTTCTCTCCCCCTCTGAAAAGCTACCCCTCAGAAGTATGCTCAGATGCCTTCAGGGAATGCAAAGACCTCCCTCTTACCAAAGACTCACATCTGATGGAGGACAGCACAACACAGGGAACCTTCTTCTCAGTGTAGCCAGCAAGATGCAAGTAATTCAAACACGGCTCATGACGCATCCTACACTGGGGTTTTCAGAAAGGACCAAGGAAGGTGAGATTGCCCAAACCTTAATGAACCACATCTGGGTTCTTAATTCCCTTCTTCCTCAGTGGAAATTCCTGGTTGGTTTCTGTCAATAAGGTATGTTGAAGCTACAGCCATGCTTCTTAGTTCAAAGTCCTTTCTTCAGTTCTTAAGAACTGAAAGCCTTATTAGGTTTGGACAATTAATGACCATTAATTATGATACTGTGGTTTTTCTAGGTACAAATTCTTTTTCCCTTAAAAAAAGTCTTCAAGATTTGCTATGCACAGAACTGATACACAGCCACAACCACATTCCTCAGTGGACTAGGCAGCTGATGTTTCCTGGATAAATCACAGAATCGTTCTGCTTGGAAGACAGCTTTAAGATCAAATCCAAGCATTAACCCAGCACTGCCAGGTCACCACTAAACTATGGCCCTCAGCACCACATCTCCACGGCTTTGAAATCACCCCAGGGATGGGGAATCCACCACTGCCTTGGGAAGCCTGGGCCAGGCCTTCACAATCCTTGCAGGGAAGGAATTTTTCCCAGGATCTAATGTAAACCTCCCCTTGCACAACTTGAGGTTTGTTATTTAGAGAAGAGACCAACCCCCACCTGGCTCCATCCTCTTCTCAGGGAGTTGAGAGCAAGAAGGTCTCCCCTCAGCCTCCCTTTCTCCAGGCTCAACAACCTCAGGTCCCTCGGCTGCTCCTCTCAAGACTTGTCCTTTAGACCCTTCCCCAGCTTCACTGTCCTTCTCTGGCCATGCTCCAGCCCCTCAAGGTTCTTCTTGGAGGGAGGGGCCCAAAACTGACCCCAGGATTCAAGGTGTGGCCTTCCCATCGCCGAGTCCAGGGGGATGATCCCTGCCCTAGTCCTGCTGGCCACACTAGCGCTGACAAGCCAGGATGCTGGTGGCCTTCTTGGCCACCTTAATAAGGTTAAAGCCTCCCACTGACTCCAAAGGCAGTTCCAGAGTAAGGTTCCAGAAGCAATTCATCATCTGAGATTCTTTCTAAAACGAGAAGTCTATTTCAGCTCTGTTTACTCACCTTCCCTTCTTATACCCTTTATTTTCCACCTGAAAAGGAGTTAAACCGTCTTTTAGCAAGATGTGTCAAACCTGGATACCTTTTTTGAGAAAGCTTGCCAATAATTTTCTATGTTTGACTATTTTAAATGTAATAAAGGGGAAATAGAGGCAATCTTCTGGAAACTTTTACAGCTGGCAAGAATCCCATCTTTTGATAAAGAAAAAGGTGATGTGAAGAACATTATTTGCTCTTTACTATGTTGTTTTAAGGTTTGCTTGCAAGTGGTTTGATAAATAAAAAGGCATCTTTTTCTTGAATGTTTTTGAAGTACAAACATCTAAATCAGAACACAAAGTCTTCTTTTAACTATCCCACCTCCAGTGAAGATCACCACAACTTTGCTATTTTGCAGCTTTGCCAGGTTAATACACCCCTGCACAACGAGTACTGAAACAAAGCCGAATAAACACCATAGAGACTCTTTTGTGTCTTCAATAAAAAGCTAGTGTGGGAGTTTTAAATGAGAAATATGGGAATTTCCCCTATAAAAATCACAGGTGGCCAGAAGATTTTCACCCAAGCGGGTTTTGCACAGATTCAACAACAACAAAAATATACAAAACAGATGTGAAAAGAACAATCAAGACATAAGACTCTTTGCCTGGGACACGGATGCTCAAGAACACGTGCCAACCAGCAACCGTATGAAGAGGTGAGAAGGCAGGTAACAAAGCTGGGAGGATCAGTCAAGTAGAGGTGAAGACAGCTAAAGAAGAGGTGCAGCAGCAGAACATCTTTAGGACAGCTGCAGCTGGGGAGCTTCAAGGACCTTCATCTAAGATAGCCCAAAATCAGATGGTGGCTTTTAAGATTATGAGTTGAAGGTACACTGGCCATGGGTCTGTTCTCCCATGTAGCAAGTGACAGACAAGAAGAAACAGCCTCACGTTGCACCAGGGCAGGTTTAGGCTGGACATAAGAAAATTTTTTCCCAGAAAGGGTTGGCAAGCCCTGGAACAGGCTGCCCAGGGATTTAAAAGCCGTGGAGATGTGGTGCTGAGGGACGTGGTTTAGTGGTGACCTGGCAGTGCTGGGTTAACAGTTGGACTTGATGATCTTGAAGGTCTCTAAACCAGAGCAATTCTACAATGACTCAGAGCTCAGGTGAAGTGGTTTCTTCACCTTCTGCTGGAGTGGTGGCAACAGCTCTGACAAACTGGGCTGTCAGGAAGCCCTAAAGCAAAACCAGAAGGATAAAGATCCTCTTGCAAAACATACCTCTAGAACCATGTTCATCACTTCCCACGTGTAAAAGGAGATCTGTACCAGACAGAGCCTGTGACGATGAACTCTTGATGAAATAACGCACCATCAGCTTATCCAAACCTAAATCTAGCTCAAAAGAAGAGGGAAGAGTCTTGAGGAAATGTAGGTTTTGCACTGTGCTGCCAGAAAAGACATGGAATCGACATGCTGAAGAGCAAGAAATAATGACTACATGCCTCATCTGTTTGGCACTGTTGCCTAAACACTGGAATCTTTTGGGAAAAAAACACAGCACAATTTTATCTAACAACTTTCACTGCAGTAAGAGTCACTGGTAAACTTAAAGGCAAGTAAACAAACAAACAAAAAGGCATTTTGACAGCATTTAAAAAAAAAAGAATCCGTCAACACTTTCAGCAGTATCTGGAAGAGATTTTTTTCCTTATATAGAGAAGAACATCAGTGTGTGACGCCCCAGAAGACTGGTGCATCTTCTGCCTTTCTAGTTCATTGCTACACAAGGACAAACTCCTTGGTGCTTTGTGGTGATAGCCCATGTTTGGAGCCCTTCCCTTGCCCGGGCTGGATGATCTCACGTTGCTGGGCTTGACTTGTCCCTGGGAGCACACCCTTCCGAGCTCCACCTCTTTCCTTCTGCATCTCAGAAAACCACACCCTTCCTCAGACTCCAGAGGAAGCACAGACAACAAGCATCAGACGATGAGCAGGCTGATGATGCTCTTCTCTTACTCAAAACCACGATAGATTTTTCAAAACCTGAGAGCTGATGCAGAGATCTCTTAACAAAATGCTCCCTTAAGAGAAATAATTAGTAGAGAAAAAGAAGAGATTTTATTTACTGTGAAGTTCACCTAGTTTAGTAGTCGATACTGCTCAACGGCTAGGTCTAGGTCTTAAGACATCCCGTTACCTAATAAATACAAATTTCTATGTTTAAGACTGTTTATTTTTTGCGTAAGTTTACTAAACACAGTAACATGCTGAGAATTTCCACTTTCAACCTGCTAACACTAATTGGCTTCATATAACCTCTCTAGTAAAACAGTTCAAAGCCTTTTTCCCTTGAGTATTAATTGCCAATTACTGCAACACAGATACTAAAAATCTGTCAACAAAATAAATGTTAACCCCTTGACAACTCCTCCTGAATGGCTTTTGCTACACCAAATAGCTGCATTTTTAATTCCAGCGTTCTGACGGACACCTGGGTGTGAAGCTGTGACGTTAACACCACGAGGATCAAGCTATGGATACACAGACACGCTGCTGGCTGCAGAGCAACACAAGCCACCGTTAGAACATGATTGTTTGGAGCAGAAAATGCCCAAGAACCAAGAGTTTAACTCCACGGTTTCTCCATCTACTGTTGGGCCAGTCACCTTCACCTATTTCTCATCCCTGACTGTTCACTCCCATCCCTGCTCCTCCTTGTTTGCAAGGTCACCCTTCACGCAGCTTCGCTGTGACCTACATCTTGGTACTGACTCTGGACACATCTGGTTTTGCTGCTGCTGGGTCTGCAGCAGGTTCACTGAACAGCAGGGGAAAGCCCAGGCCAGAACCAGGGATTGGTGCCCAGATGGCACCAGCCAACACTGAAGCAGGAACAAGCGACCGAGGGAAGCCGACTGCTTCTTTCAGCAGCTCTGCTGGCTTGTGCCAGCTTAAAATTCCCATGAAACTACGGAAAACTAGAGACTATATCGAGTTGGAAATGCATTAAAATACAACGGAAAAGAAGAAAGCACAGACTGTTTAACCAATAGGACGAATTACTAAGAGAGATGTTGAAATCTTCATTTCTAAGTAGCTTCAAAACAAGGCAGCGTGCCTTTCTGAAAGGGATTTTTGACAAACGTCTGTGAATTCTTCAGTCAAACATCAGCTACTGAGCTCAAAACAGGGACTAACAGTTCCACATAATGACATGCAATACCCTAAATGTCAGACTAAATTATCTAATGGGTCCTTCTGCCTTTATCTTTGAAAAAAATAAATATATATATACACACACACACACACACATATTTCAGCTCTCTCCCCACTCATGTCATACCAGCACGCTTTAACAGTTGGAAGCAAGAGTCAAATTTAATGATACCCCTGCTTGGAACGTGTCCAGGGGTTACATCCGATTTCTTCACGTAGAAACAAGCAGCTCTAACATTCGATCCGGAGTCCGTACCTCATTAGAAGGGAAGCAGCAGAAGTCTCGCTCGTTCCTGCTACCGAGGGAGAAGGAGCTGTGCTGTGCTAGAACCGGTTACCGACCTCGTCAAAACTCCGCCGCGAGCGCAGCGAATGAGAATTTTGCCTGCCACAAGCAGCCAGCCTCCGAGCAGGAATCTTTGCGTTCAGAAGCGCTAAGGAGGAGGGTCAATCAGAAAAGCTTGGCTTTCAGCATCTTTCCTCACGCTTCAGCATGTTATGGGTGAAGAAAGACGCTTCCTCTCTGCCTCGGTAACTGTACACTATTTCATCCTTTGCAAGAGGGAAAAAAAAAAAATCTATCAATTTACAAGACGTGCAGCACTTGGCAGCATTTCAGAACTGCTGAGTGACTAAGAGGAGCTCATTTAGCACAGTTTTGAAATAAACGTATTATTTTATAGAGCTGAGCCTATACGTTTTGCAAGGCAAGGAAAGAAGAGGAAGAAGCGATGCAGAGCATGGCCTTCAGACTGTGGCCTGCTGCCAGGGCCCACACAATTAATTCTCTTTTTCAGCCTCTGTCATATACACACAGACACCCTGGAAATAACAAAAATCCACCAAGGGCACGTAGGAGCATTTTTCTAGCGCTGCCAATTTCTTCAAAAATTCTGTTTTTGTTTTAAAACAACGATTCTGCTCATTTAACCACAAGACAGTTGACTTCTGGAGCAACACCTGTCAGAGAAGCAGAAATGGAGCAAGCAGGTACAGGGCAGGGAAACAGAAGTCTTTTAAAACCTCTCCCGCTTTACGTGCCTTGCAGCAAAGTGGGGTTAATCTCCACTACCGGCAAACTCTGCTTTTAAATGCAAGACACAGAGACAGAATATGGATTGGAGAAGTGTGGTCAGGTAGTGGGGAGAACAGTCATCGATATACAGGATGTGAAAGGAGGATGCTGGGAGATACGAGCTCATCACTTACCACACCAAACTGCTTGGCTGCCGTCATAGAGCTTGAAAACCAGCTCGAAGTATGTACTGGAAGTGAGGACTCTGCACAGAAATATCTTCACCATCAGAAGTCTTTAAAGTCTTATTACACTCTACAAATTCACATCCTCTGGTGTAGGTTTGCTCTTTTAAGTGGCTCAGTTGTGGGACTTCAGACAGAAGCTCCTCAGCAGAACTGCAGTATCATAATGGTTTGGGGTTAGATGGAACCTTTGAAGGTCATCTAGTCCAACCCCCCTGCCCTGAGCAGGGACATCTGCAACTAGAGCAGGTTGCTCAGAGCCCCGGCCAACCTCACCTGGAAGGTTTCCAGAGATGGGGCAGCAACCACCTCTCTGGGCAAACTGGGACAGGGTTTCACCACCCTCACAGTGAAGAAGTTCTTCCTTCTCTCCAGTCTAAATTGCCCTTTTCATTTAAAACCATCACCTCCTGTCCTGTCACAACAGGCCCTGCTAGTAATTTTGTCCCCATCTTTCTTCTAGGCCCCCTTTAAGTACTGAAAGACCACCAGAAGGTCTCCCTGGAGCCTTCTCTTCTCCAGGCTGAACAACCCCAACTCTCTCAGCCTGGCCTCACAACAGAGGGCTTCCATCCTTATTATTGTGGTCTCCTCTGGCCCTGCTCCACCAGGTCCATGTCTCTCCTGTGCTGAAGACTCCAGAGCTAGACTCAGCACTGCACGTGGGGTCTTCAAAATATTAAGAGACACCAGGGGCCAAAGGACAACAGAGGAATAATTTCTCTACTCTTCAATTCCAACACTGACAGTCAGACAGTTTAAGATGGAGAGTGAGCTCACTAGGGAACAAGTAGCACCCTACTTGTCTGACAAAGTTCTGCCAGAGATCATTTGTTAGGTTGAGAAACAGGACAAATTAAAGCATTTCCAGCTCAGGCTGATTTAGTTATATCATCAACACAAGCTAAAACTGGCTTGGGAACCAACGCAGAGAGCTGCAGACGCTGCTGAGTAAGCACAGAAAAGAGGCCAGAGGCAGAAATCCGCTTAAATCCCATCGGGAACTATCTAGGTACTATGCACAGAACTATGTATGTTTATGGATGAACTGAAAACATGTTGTTAATAGATCTATTTTTTAAAAAAATAGAAAATTCCTCCTCTGTTTTAAAAGCCAGACCCGAGTTGCTCACTGGAGGAAGATTCCCGTTTGATCCATGCTGACAACGTACGGATGGCACGGGAATTCTGAACCACATCCGTCCCTCCGCTACCGCCTTTATGGTCCAAGTAATGCAAAGGTCAAGAATGAATGTACCCAGATAACAAAAGACTCCCACTCTCAGGCAGCAGAGTAATCTGTTTACTCGGTTAGTCATAAAGTTAATTTGCCCCCCTGAATGACTGAAAATACCTTAAATTACTTCAGTCTTCCCTTTGATACACAATAATTACAGGCCTGCATCAGTTCCACAAGAGAAACTCAGTTCTAACCACAACTAAGGCGTCAGTATTGCAAGATAGACTTGAAGGAGTTACACTGATTTAAATAAAACAATGAAATTACTGTTAGTAGTAGGAGCTGCAAGCTCACAGAAATTACTAGTTAAAGCAAAAACTATCAGCATTTAAAACGTCTAGAGAAATTCGGTGCAAAACCATGATCTGAAACAAATCAGGCCCCTTGTGTAAGCACCGAAACAAATGGTACTCAACTATTACACGAGTATTAAACTAACCCGATTTTCCTTTATGTAAGTTGCTGAGAGAATTGCTCTTTCTTTTCACCCTTTGTGAGAAAACGTCTTCGAAAACTGTCTCTGCTAGAATTGGGAAAGTCTGAAGTGTGACCGCTAACCTGCAATCAGGGAAGCACATTTTTTTAATCCCTAAAAAAAAAAAAAAATTAGAGATAAAAATATTTTTAAGTGGAAGAACAAAAACTTTTAAAAATTGCAGTAGTCATGACAACCCCATTCCGCTTCCTTCTGCTCACCCATGTCATCAACGCGATACCTAAAATAATCCATGGTAATTAAACTAGCGGCAAGAAACATCTACTTGTGCAGAAAGTCATTCTGCACAAGGACCAACACCAAGANGGCTGGAAGCCCTCTGCTGGGAGGCCAGGCTGCGAGAGTTGGGCTTGTTCAGCCTGGAGAGGAGAAGGCTCCAGGGAGACCTCATTGTGGCCTCTCAGTACTTAAAGGGAGCCTAGAAGAAAGGTCTGCTGTGACAGGACAAGGGGTGATGGTTTTTAACTAGAAGAGGGGAGATTTAGACTACATATAATAAAAGAAGTTCTTCACTGAGGGTGGTGAAACCCTGTCCCAGGTTGCCCAGAGAGGTGGTGGATGCCCCATCCATGGAAACCTTCCAGGTGAGGTTGGCCGGGGCTCTGAGCAACCTGCTCTAGTTGCAGATGTCCCTGCTCAGGGCAGGGGGGTTGGACTAGATGGCCTTTAAGGGTCCCTTCCAACCCAAAACATTCTATGATTCTATGAAATAGCAGCAAGTGTCAAGAGATGCACCATCCAGCAAAGAGGCACTCACTTCTTTCACCACATCCTGGGGTGCATCAAACATGGTGTAACCAGGAGCTGGTCAAAGGAGGTGAACATCCCACTGCGTTCAGCATTGGTGTGGCCTCACCTTGGCTACTGTGTGGACTTCTGGGCCACACCATTTAAGAAGGATTTGAAGGGCCTTGAAGACATCCAGAAGAGGGCAACAAAACTGAGGAAAGGACTGGAAGGCGTCTCCTGTGAAGGGTGGCTGAGACTCTGGGTTTGCCTGATTTGGAGAAAAGGAGGCTGAGGGGTGACCTCATTGCTTTCTACAGCTTCCTGAGGAGGGGACGTGGAGAGAGAGAGAGAAGTGCTGAGCTCTTCTTCATGGTATCCAGTGATGGGACATGTGGGAATGGTTCAAAGCTGCATATGGGGAGGTTTAGACTGGACATTAGGAAGCATTTTTTACTGAGAGGGTGGCCAAACACTGGAGCAGGCTTCCTGGGGAGGTGGTGGATGTCCCAAGCCTGGCAGTGTTCAAGAGGCATGTGGACAATGCCCTTAACTCTGAACTACTGGTCAGCCCTGAATGTGTCAGGCTGTTGGACAGGATGATCTTTGTAGGTCCCTTCCAACTGAAATACTCTTTTCTCCTCTATTCTAACATTTACACCTAGGTGCAAGCATTAAGTGGGAAAGATCCTTCCTAATCACTTCAGGAGAGCACTCAGATTTTATAGGAAGGTTGAGACATGCTCTAATTTCACCAGTTTGACTCAACTGTGACACTTTTCCCCCATTATTTCAACAGCAGGTGGCATTTTCAGAGATGGCAAAGTCATCAGAACACGGCCCTGCAATTCACTATCTCCTTAAGCGATACAAGTGCTTTACAACTGGCAGTATATCGCATTGTAGAGTGATTACAGGAACAAAAACAAAACTCATCGAGATCATCTTTGGGATTTGACTGGCCGTGACCAAGGCCACCCCATGCCTTCGATTATGCATTTAGAGTTTAACAGCACGGGTTAATTTTATTCCAGCCCAGTACAGCCCCCTGCAACTGCTCAATTCATACAACCCAAGGAAGATTCTAGATAAAAAATGTGCACGTGAAAAAAAAGATGTGAGATATTAATTCTCCATTCTGTCGGCGAAAGCCTACCTTGGGTTATATTGAGTTCATTTGGGACAACAAGGACTCCAGATTTCTGCAGAATATCACCACAGCACCTCTGTATAAACCCACATTTCTTACGAAGCACAGTGATCTGTGATTTAGAGATGCTAGGAGAAGGTAGAGATGCTAGGAGAAGGTTGGACTTGATGACCCTGGAGGTCCTTTCCAACCATAACAATTCCGTGGTTCTGTGACCTACTCACATAATACTGGGAATGGGATCTAGCTTGCTTGACTTCTACCATGCAGGTGTCCCCATCTAAACCAGTTGTCTACGTACCCACCGTAGGGAAAGGAGAAATAGTTAAAAGAATGGAGCCTTTAGCAGAGTTCATTTCACTAAATACAATCTCTCCATGAGACAACTGGGAATCACATCCTGAACTTCTTTACTGATAGTAAAGCGACTAGAGTGACTTGCTCAGATACAGTCAGAATCATAGAATGTTTTGTGTTGGAAGGAACCTTTCAAGGTCATCTAGTTCAAGCCCCCTGCCCTGAGCATGGACATCTCCAGCCAGAGCAGGTTGCTCAGAGCTCCGGCCAACCTCACCTGGAAGGTTTCCAGGGATGGGGCATCCACCATCTCTCTGGGCAACCTGGGACAGTGTCTCACCACGCTCAGCACCAAAAAATTTCTTCCGCAGTTCTAGTCTAAATCTCCCCTCTTCTAGTTTAAAACCATCACCCTTTGTCCTGTCACAACAGGTCCTACTAAAAAGTCTGTCTCCATCTTTCTGACAGGCCCCTTTAAGTACTGAAAGGCCACAAGAAGGTCTCCCAGTCATTCACCTCCACCACTGTTCCTGGAGGAACCAATCTCATTGGCTTCTCTTAGGCAAAATTCAAGGCACGCCCTTGTCCAAAACATGAAAACCTTGGCAAAAGGAAGAGTTGATTTGTACTTCTGCTATCAAAAATGATATACACAAGCCCCAAATATTAAAGAGATGCTGACCCCATGGTCATCAGCCAAGAAAAGTGATGGTGAGGACCAAGACATCCTGCCGTCCTAGTCTGACCACAACCTCTCTCCGTTGAAAAGATTGTATTTTCATCATTCCATGAGAGAAATGAACCATCACATCTGATTTTACTTTCTGAAACCGCTGAGCCTTTTATACCTAACGAGGAAACAATAGATAGGCAAGAACCTTAGACAGGAGAACAATGTCACAAAACACCGGTAGAAGAATAGAACTTCTCGTATGCACAACATCCAGTAATTTGCCTCATTTCATCTTCACAGCCCTTTCTGTATTTTCTCCTTATAATTAGACTGTACTGTTGCCCAAATAAAACGACATGGGCAAGACTGACATCTGATACTGCTCTTGTGTTCTATTACTGATGACCTGCTTCCAAACATTTTATTCAGCACCTGGTTAAAAAAATCACCAACAAAACCCAACCTCCCGCAGCAGCGCTTTTGACCCAAAAAAAACCCCAACCAAATGCAAATCAACTCCAAAGTTTTCTTAACCTAACAAATATGAAAATTATGGATTACTGAATATTTGAGACATGAAGACACAGAAAAGATCCTGTGCTGTTTTAACATGCACTTCCCTGACTTTGATCCAGTGTCAGCACGGGGTTTGACTTCAAGTATGTACAATCAAGTCTGATCACTGCACTCCCTTCAAAACTTCCTACTTGTCATTCCTGGTAGCAGTTCAACTGCTTCTTAAGTATTCTACAGAAGAGAATAATACCCTGAACAATACCAGGAATAACATGCTTCCCTTCCTGTTTGGGTACATTAATGTTAATCACCCTTCTCTTCCCAAGAAATGTCAAGACATCTCTTGAAATATGGCAACATAATTCCAGGTAAACTTATCAGTCCCGTGGTGAGAAGTGAGCTGGGCAACAGTGGCCAACAGCACTGAGACAGCAGATAATAAATGGAGTCTCAGAACTTTCTCTGTACCTCCATTTGTGTCGTTTCTGCTGGAAAAAACACCCGACCAACCCTCAAGCACTGAACAGACTCCAGCCCCCATTTCCACACGTGCACTGACTATAGTTCTACACAAGCATTCTATTCTACACCGGGATGAACACTCCATGGTCTCTCCTTCATCCTCTCCCTCTTTTCTGCCACTCTTTCAAGTCGAGGAATATGCCAAGGTTCTTCTCAAACTCAAGAAACCGACATCAGCTAATAGAAATCACCAGACACAAATGAAGGTCCTGGAAATGCCTTCGGGAGACACGGACTGCGCAGTGTCTGCAGACACACTCCTGTACTTTTCCACTGTTTGGTTAAAAGCTGTTAAGACAAGTCACATGAACAGACCGGAAAGCTTTCTTTAATCCCATGTTGTTTCAACTACCTTTCACCTTCAACAAACCAACTGCACTGGACTACAACCTCTAACATTTCCCATAAGACATGTAAAAACAAAATATACGAACACCTTTCTGCAATCCAAGGTGCTCTCAGCAACTCCTGTGCCCTGGATCTCCATCAAAATTGATCATCAGCTTAATTTGGGTAAAGCTTGTGTCCTAGGGCAGAACATTAACTTCTTTGCTCCAGCTCCCAGCACTATCTGCACAACCACGCAGACGTGGCAGACGCTGTTTGGTGCTGAAATTGCTTCTCTTTTGTAACAACCGTCAGTTAATTGCCATCCCCAAACTCATCTGTTATCCCAATACTGTGACCGCTTGTGCCACTGAATCAGAAAATCCACTTATCAAAGAAAAAAAACTTGCAATTAAGATATACTAGAGGAGAAGGAAAAAAGGGAAGAAAAAAGGTTTTAATGTAAAGTACAAGGAAAAACAAATTACTGCCTACTGAGTACAGCAATATGAAGACAGATTTCTAGAAAACACCTGAAAACCCTTTAACTGAGTGTTCTCTATGACTGTAAAATACATCGTAGGATTTCTGCTTTATCCTTTGAATTTTTGAAAAATATAAATGAAGACTGCATCTTAGAAGCGTTGCTAGACTTAGGCAGAACTGCTGTCTTCTTTCAGGGTTCGACCAGCAGAAATGGGCACTAAGGGAGGAGCTGCATCACCTCCCACAGCACTCTACAACACCACGATCCAGTTCTGTCTGCTGTTCCTACTCCGGTGATACGCTGCTGCAAACAGTGTTCTCCTGCAGTGCTGAGGTTCTACAAGTACCAAACCTAACCCATCACTCGGCATAAAAATCCTTAGATATGTGGAGACAGACAAACCTTGCTTGGTCTTGAGGTAGGTTTTTTTTTTTGGTCTTCTGATGAGAAAAGAACGTTTCATCCTCTATATTCTGGAAATAAACCTGCAGCTACTTTAGAGAAGTATTTCAGGCTTGGCAGCCAGCTGCGAAAAGCTGATATGTAACAACCCTAAGTCTAAACCTCCTCAGCCCAGGAGTCCTTTCAGCCAAGAATCCTTTTCTCCAGTCCATATTCCAGGGCTCCGAAGCTGCTTCTTACTTGATTTCCTTCCTCTAACACCTCACAGGCTGTAAAATGCAAGTTTCGCAGATCAATTATAATGGAGTCTGAACGCTGCAAAAATTAGGGTTTCACATATGACAGCACTCCTTGTGGTAAATGTATCCTCATGTGTTACACCACAAATTACTAATCCTCACAGTAGTAGTGCCATCTGCACGGCTTCCTTCTGAAGTGCCTGCCCATCAGATGGTTGCCTGCTTTAACCTCCTACCTTCCTGCATCCTCCCCTGCCCTGATCACTCTTCCCAGTCTGTCCCAGCTGTCAATCCGCAAGTCTCCCAGTTGAACTGATGAGGTGTTTTAATTTTGATTTCACTCACAAAAACAAGATCTCAGTATTGATCTGTTTTGGAAAGTCTCTCTCCAAATCTGAATCATTATCTTAATGTGACGCCTTGAACGACTTCCAAAGGACTCTTTTTTTGGCCAAAGATTAAAAATTGCTACGTTGTAAAACAAAAGCCTAATCAAATAAACACGTATAAATTCAATATAACTCTAGCAAGCAATTTTCTAATTTAAAGGGTCTGAAGAATCCAAAACTTACTTTTTTAACCAACACACAACTGCCTTTTGAGAACGCTGCGAATATTCTGTGATACTCCAATTACACTCTGTGTTACTACTCTGATAGTACCAGCAGCTGCTCTCTGCTATGAGCAAGAGCTACACTTCAGCATTTAATCATCCCGAGAGCAGCTTTTTTCACACCCTTAGTCCAGTGGAGCTCCTCAGTACCCTGCATTTCATCCAGCTGTTGGAGAAAAAAAAGGGGGGGAAGGAAAAAACCAACAAAAACCCCCTCATCTTGCACATTCCACAATGAGGCTCCCCCTCCTCATCCTCCCCACGAGGTAAAATGGATCTTGGTTTTTTATCTGGGTAGTAACAGGGGGTCTCAGCTTCATCTTCTAGCCTCAAAACTTCTCAAAATTGGAACGAGATCATCTACAAAAACACAGCGCAGACCTCTAGTAGTAACAAGTAGTAACAGCATTTATGATCATACTTAATCATAGTTTAGAGTATTCTAGGCTATTTTGAGTGATTATTTGTCTTTTTTTCTTTAGAAGATCTGACTGAGAAACCTCAATCATTAAAACTTCAGTAGTAAAACAATTACTTTGCTGAGTCAGGTCCTACTCCAGACTTCTAGAGAGTTCTACAAAATACAGAAAATTAAATACAGACTCTGCAGAGTCCCTAGTAGCAACACTTTGGGGAGGAAAAAAAAGGTTCCCTTGACAAGCTTGTAATAAATTATGAAGAATTAAATGATCCATGGAGGATAAAGCCTGAGATCTGCAGAATGCCCAGTCCTGCACTGACAGAGTCTGGAACCACGCTGGCTTCTTGTTTTTCAAGAATTAAGGGCCTCACAGAGAACACCCAAGTTCTTGTTATAAAGCAGAGTGATTCCCACAAAGTCGACTGAACTGAGAGAATCCAAATGGATGGACAGGAATTGGAGTCTGCAAGAAAGTGACCAAGCAGGTTTTGCTGTAAGGATGAAGGCAGCAGCGAGCTGCAGTGCAGGTACCGGGAGCACCAAAGGTGTGAAGAATCACAGGGGAATGGGAACAAGCATGTTCAAAGACAGAAAATTCAATAAAGCAACCATGCAACAATTCCAGAGCAATTTTATCAGAGAGTCAGGGGTCTGTTTTCAGATTAAATCTATAGAAAGTTCACGAACCTGAAGATGTGAAGTTGTATCAACTTCAGAAATAGTATTTTTTTTTATTATGATATCATTTAAATCTTCCCCAGATCTATTGGTGAAAAACCCTTAAGTTTCCAAAAATCCCTTAAAACTGGGTTGTGCTCTTTTCTGCAGCCCCGGGGATCACGACTCTGGAAGATTCAGACGATGCATTTTCGCTTCCATGCAGCACAGCAGCTCTTGCAGAAGTCCCACTGAGCTTCCCAAAGTGGAATCCTGTAAGATCCTGCCCTATACAACAGTAACACATCATACTTCTTAACAAACCGTGTCGCAGTTTCTCTCCATCTGGTGTTATTTTTCATGCACCCTTCACTAACTTTAAATCTGCAACCATTTTTCATTTTCCCCACGTCATTTTATTTAAAGCATATGCTCCGGTTATCATCTTAGTCTGCATGTGTGATATCAATAATCGTTCTATACAGGAAAGAGTCAGATTCTGAAATCTTTATTAGGTAACAGCTTGCTTCAGCAACACGGGCAGTCTACAAACTATTTAAATCAATTAGACTCATTTCCATATTACTCAAACTGATACAGACAGCGCGTATCAGATTCTAAGTAAACACATAGAGACAAATAAAAGAAAAGCTATTTGCAAACACTGTAAAAACCAACAACAGATTAAAGACGAATCAAGATGACGGCAAATGCCGCAGCAAATCCCAGTCCTGCCCAGCAAAGCCACCGTGAACTTTTCAGGAAGAGGCAGAAGGAATTCCCGCAATACAAAATTGGAAAATAAAGGATAAAAAAAGGGATTACTTCTACCTAAGTCTCATCTTTTACTGCTTGGTGTACGCCCTTGACAACAAGCGTTCTTCTGATTCACTGACAAAGTAACCACCACGAGATTTCCAAATGCGATCGTGCTTATTTTTAGTCCATTGCACAACTCGTTTTTTTAATTTCAGGCAAAATAAAACAGCTGCATTAACGCATTACGATATGGCAACCTTTCAACCCATAATTTTCTAGTATCAAACGAGTTCATATGAAAAGAGAAACAATTAGTTCCCTAATATCATGGTCTATGTGTCCTCCTAGTGATAACTATCTGAAACTGCACTGATATGCTGTTAGGAGCTCCTCTTTTTTAACTGTTTACTTCATTTTACTTTTACTCAGGGAATTTTCAGCTGTCAAGCCACATACTGCTTTGTCTTCACTCCCGTAAATAAAATCTTCCCAGGCTCAACACTAGGTGCGCAGCTGGGAACATGAGATGTGAAGACAGCTAGTAATGACTGCACACCGAACAGAAAACCAGTAAAGCCACTCGACGTTTCAGAAGAGCGTAAAGAGGCTGAACAGCCTTTGCAAAGTACTTCAGGGTTTAGATTTTTAAGTAACTAAGATTCCAGCACTTTCAGCTACATGCCCAAGTTCCACCCAAAGATGAGGTATTTTAAATATGAATGAACACGAGTAGTTCTTCCCATGTGGGAACTACCCGAGATTGCTGAACTTCAGCCCCAAGTCCCTTTCTACACAGCAGCTCTACTACAACCCTGTAGTCCAGAAGGCTTTGGATCACTTCTTCTAAATGCTTTGCCTTCACAGGTTATTACATTTCATGTTCTGTGCTCCTTCAGAGAGAACTTCACCTGATTCTTTTTTTTTCCTACCTGTCAGGTGATCAGATCATGCACTGGACAGAGAACTGGTGAAAACCACTTCAAAGAGATATTCCCAGATTCTCTCGGGTGAACAACAAAATGAAGCCACAGGAGAATGCAAAAATCATAAAGGGCTCTACCAAATTGACCTGAACCAAGAGCCCACCTGAACCAAGAGCCCACCTGAACCAAGAGCCCACCTGAACCAAGAGCCCACCTGAACCCCAAATCTGACCAGGAGGCTCCTCAGCATGAGACAGTTGTGATCGTGTAACACAGAGCCAACCTAGTTCATGGAATCATAGAATGATTCAAAAGAATCAATCCTCCAATAGTGAATATTAGTTACCTCTAAAGAAGATTCTCAGGTCCCAGAAGCCCAATGTTCAATTTAACCCATTTTCTCAAGATGTCAGACCGGCGCCATGGACACCAGCAAGGGAGCCATCATAGCACAAAGTGCTCCTGAGTTGAGGGAGTTTTTCCCCAGAAGTCCCAGAGCTGCCAGCACTTTGAAGTGGTAACTTGAGGGAGTTATTTAGCTTTCAGAACCAAGGGATCAAAGCACACGTAGTTACTGTCACACAATCACACAGCAATAGTCATGGCAACGCAACAATTCCATTATGATGCTGCGACAAGCACATTAATCATAGAATTATTAAGGATGGAGAAGACCTCTAAGGTCATCAAGTCCAACTGTCAACTCAACACTACCACGACCACTAAACCACGGCCTGAAATGTCACATCTACATGGTTTCTGAATGCCTCCAGGGATGGTGACTCCCCCACCTCCCTGGGCAGCCTGTTCCAATGCTTGACCACTCTTCTAGTACAGAAATTTTTCCCAATATCCAATATAAACCTGCTCTGGCACAACTTGAGGCCACTTCCTCTTGTCCTATCGCTAGTCACTTTGAAGAGACCAATCCCCACCTCTCTACAGCCTCCTTCCAGGTAGTTGTAGAGAGCAACACCTCATATTCAGGCTCACGAGCTGAACCTGCTGTTGTAAAGTTAGAGCCTGAACCCAAAGCACACTCTCGCCATCCCCAGTAATTTTAGGATGTAGCCTTTATCCTTGGATTTGTAAGAAGAGATAAATTTTTAAATAATAAATACCAGAAGCAGGAACACATTGATGAGGATGTTTGTTCCACAGTCAAAAGGGGGGAAAAAAAAAAGGGGAAAAAAGGTAATAATGTCAACAGAACTGTGAACACGGGCAATTAAAACAAGGTTAAAACCTGTATTCTCGTTAAGTCACAAGAGCTGAGGTCTGTACTGTGGTTGTAGAAATCTGTCAACTACTGTATGAGCAGAAGAGGTTTGAGATGTCAGGGTTATGACAGACAAGCTATTGATAAATGCTAATTACCAACAAAACGACCGTGGAAGTTTATAGGAACCTTGCTAACTGTGGGTCGGGCGGCAGCACGTCTTTCTGCAGATGGAGAGCACGAGTTTCTAGCTGTTATAAAACACCACGCTGATTGGCTACAGCCACACTGTTATAAAACCGCTTGTAAATTCAGAAACTATTCGTATTTTTAAGAGTTTCCCCGCTGTTATTATTTCCACGAAGTCTCTCAAGATTCAATAGACCTGCCATAGTCAGCAAACAAAAATAATTTGCTTCAGAATGAATCAGTGTATTACTAACCCCCCAAATTGATCTTCAGCCTTCAAACTGACAGTGTTCAAATGCTCATTTTCACAGCGGAAGCTCTGTACCTTTATGTATTTTATAAATTAGCTAATTTATAAAACCAAAGCACTCCTTTGCACTGCTGTTCTAGTTAGTCTTTACTCTGCTAGCTTAGACAAGAGCCTTAACTATTTTAGCCAATTAATATGAAAAACAAAAGGCCAAAAACACGATCCATGCATTTAGAAATGCGTACTTTAGTTATTTCTGCTCATCCAACTTGGTTTAAAAAAACCACAAAACCCCAGACATAATGCTTTTAAACCACCCAGAATTCTAATTTTTCCTTCAGACGTGCTCCTCATCTTGCCTGCTTCCCACACACGCTGACCTGCTGGAGTTTAATTAATTTATATTGCTTTATTATGACTGAATTTCTGCATTTTAAAGAACACATTTTTGGTTGAAATGATCTCTTTTGTATGATAAATGGTAACACCAGACAATCCAAAAACGTGTTCTGTGTTAATCAAATGAGTAATAAAGCACGGCTGCTCGTTCCCTTTTCCACACATCTATATGCTTGTTTCTTTTTACTGCCAAATCCTCGATGCCTTACAAAATTTGATGGCTACTTCTAAAACCTACGAATTTACAAGCCACTGACAGCACAAGAACCTTGCATCCAAAAAAAACCCCCGACAATTTAATTTTAATGAGCGTTGCAAGGAACTAATTGCCTTTTATAAGGCAACGAGAACATAAAACAGTTTTACTGATGCTGGTTTTACCTCATTGTTTTAAACTTAATCGGATCATTTGCTGATGTATGACTCACAGTTTAGTAAAGCTTGAGACTGTCGATCCTTTCTACGTGTCAGACGGTTTTGGTTGTTTCCAGGCTACCACCAGCTACACTTGGGGTTTGTGAACTGCATTTCTCCGTGGTACTTTCTCCGGCACAGCCTGTGCCCCCCGTGACCCTCCATCACCATTCTGCAGGGGTGTGCGTGTAAGTTCTGGAGCACAAACAACCATGAGGTGGACAGCGAGAAGTAAGAGGAGAGAAAGCAAAACACAGCTGAGTTTTTCTAAGAAATGCATTTTTAGATTTAGCATGTACAAGGTTTTCAGGAAGTGGCTCGTACCGGAAGCCAATGACCTCACAGCTTCTTATAAATACCACACAATCACAAACTGAGAGCGCGCAATAATTCTTGCTACCACTTTCTTTTAGCGATATTAACTCAGTGCTTCCCAATTATCAAGCTGCAGACGAAAGCAATAAGGTTCTTAAAGGTTTCATACACACACAGGTGCAACACTTGCACCGTTCCAAACCGCAGAACACTGACATCTCCAATATCAGAATCCTTCTACAGTTAAATTGTTAAATTCTGAAGCTTAAGTCTATTGTGCAAAGCCCTACACACGGTATTAGTTACCAAACCAAGCACCAAAACCCCTTGTATCCTCCAACAACTGTCCCCAACTCTTTCTTTCCATTTCCAAAACCACTTGTCGCTACTTCTTGTCTGGTCAGCAATGCTACAGCTCCTCTCATAAAACACATTCTTCTTGTACAGCTCAAATGAGTGCTTTTTAAATGAAGATTCCTATCAAGCACCTTAGCAAAGGCCAGGGAAATACAGACTTTTGAAAAAGCTGGTCTTGGCAGAGAAGATGTCAGTTAGTCCAGTGTAATCTACTTTGGACAAGCTAGTTGGATTTTATTTTCTTTATTGTGTACCGAATGTCTGTCTCCTAAGATGCCAGAAGTCTACCGAAGCCATACTAAGAGTATGTGTCCCTCCAAGTCTTTTTTGGAGCTCATCAGTTCCCCTGGGCTTCAGCATCATTCCCTTTTACACCTGCCTCAGTTTCTAAACCATCACCAATTAAACAACCATTAATCATCCCGCCTTTTCCCCACATCCTTACAAAGGACTGAACCAAACGTTACAGCGCTGTCGCCTGTCCTGACAGCTCCACTTCCTCAGCCTGAGGAACCTTTTGATATTTATTTATCACTGTTTGACGTGTCTCAGTGTCAAACTTCACCAAGTTCACTAGCTCTGAGCGAGCTGAGATGTCTTCAGGAAGAACCAGATCTCACCACCTGCTTTTTCTAGATCTACCAATAAATTCTGGGACATGTTTCAAACCCTCACAGAGGAGAATACACAAAAATCCAATTATTTTTTCAATACACAGACTGCACTAAGATCTCCACACAAAACTATTCATAGTCTGTTAATGGGTAAGTGGGGATGCTCAGAATTATCCATTTATCAGTCAGGTTTGGGCATTAATTTTAGTGTGTTTTTTTCCAACAGTAATCGTGGCTTTTGTTGACAGGTTTTGATAAAACAGAGGTAGGAAAAGAACCAGGATACTGCACAAAAAACTGGAAACCTCATAGACTTGAATAATAAAAGTGGGATGAACTTCAACAGCACCTGATGCACAGTCATATACCTGGGTATAATACATATTCCCACCAGGAAAACAGCTCCTTCATTTGGAAACTATGAAGGAAGAAAAAGCCTAACCTGTTAAAAGAGATACCAGAGTGATAGATACATGAAAGAAAGCAACTTGGGCTCCAATTATGGCTGCCTGGAAAATTCATCTAATTAGTGGGTGTTGTGCCCTGTTTAAGAAAGATGGATTCAGGCTTGAGCATGAGAAGAAAGGTGCTTTTAGGCAGCAGAAAAGGCTCTAGATGACAACCTCTACCTTCCGAGTTCAGAGCTTGCCAGAATGCACAGACCTTGTCCACTTCAGCTAAGTTTAAAAATAAAAATTTTTAAAAAAAGGAAGAAAAAAGGACATTATCTGATCACTAGCAGCAGTCAGACCAAGAATTAAGATTTCTCAGACAAGACCACTGACAGCAGGCAAAGGATTCACTCTACTCGTGGTCTGGAAAAAAAAAAAGCAGAAGAGAAGCAGTGGTACAAGTGGAGAGAAAGTGCCTGCTCACTCCTGCTGCCTCCCAGCACCGACAGACGCCTGCCTGCACGAGCTCCTGCTCTGCTGTTCTCTGCTCCGTCACTGTTCAACTGCAGGAATCGGCCGAATGAAGCGAGGAGAAGCAGCACCTGCAGCCTCCACACTGGTCTCAGCTGGGGAATGACACAACAGCACCAGTTCCAAAATGAAAGGCAGGACCATGAAGTTTCTGAGGCAGGAAATGGAGGACGGATCAAGCAGTCGTTTCATGCAGCCTCAGCTGCGGAGCGCTAGCAAACAACGGTAAGATGATTAAGAATAGTTTCTTAAACCATGTTTCTGCTTTGATGCACACTTCCAACTGCACTGCACATCAAAGCCCAGCACAGCAAGCTCACTCACCACAGACTTCGGGCGTTCCAGAGGATACGAAGCGATGCTGAGGGACACCGTGTCCCACGCTGGCTTAACGGTGCGGGCAGCAGACAAGCCCAAGTGGCAAATCCAGCTCAGATCTGAGCCAAGTGCGCAAAGCGGCACAGTACAGAATGACCAGAAGAATGGAAAAATCAATAGAGATTAGAAGTTTTGTTTGCTCACCTGACTGAAGAGGTAGTAAGTGATATAATTCCTGGTCGTAAAAGCATTAGAAGAATAAACACGAGCAAAGAGATCTGCATAAGGCACACCCTGTAATTATCATTTTTAAAAGAGGTTATGAAATGGCCCGTCAACATTTTCGGCAGGCAATTAGACCCTGGATGCTCTGATGGTTAGAATCTTTCCTCTGACTCTAGTAAAAGCCTATCCTTAAGACACACTTTGATTATTTTGAAGTAAAAATTATACAGCAATTACACAACATCAGGCTTCCTACACCAAGTGACGTGACTAAGAAATCTAGGAAGAAATTCCCAGTTCAATATTCTCACTAGAAGTTACCAGGAGCTCTCCAGTAATATCACAAACACCAGCAGCAGTAAGTATCTTAGCCCAGGAAATCAAGGTAAGAAAAAAAAAAGAATTATCAAATACTGAAGAAGTAATGAATAAATCAATCCAACCTGAAGTTTTGCTACATAAAATGATGCCTTCAGCAATAAAACAATGGACAAGAACTGCAGCTTGATGTTACATCTTCTCCTGAGCAAAACCAGATATTCTGATGTTCTTGTTGTAGAGAAATGGCTTACAGAAAATAGAGTAACATACCTGATAATGCAAGAAGGAAGGGAAATGATCACTACCTATTAACAGAATACCTTGGTGAGAACACGCACGCACGGACAATGATTCTTCACTATTTTTTCAAGCTCTGTGGAATCCAAACTCTCAGTAGTAACACCTGGTATGGCAGTTGAGTCGTCGTTTTATCAGTCTAAGTACACAACGCTGTGACCGAGCCAGTCACAGCACCTCTGGCAGCTAAACCCCAAGTACATTGTAAGCAACACCTAAAATAAGATTTTCAAATTCACTTGTGTGATAGGACAACATAAGCTCACTGAAGCCTCATTTAGACTAACGCAGAAGTAATAAGACAACTTGTAATTTTATGGGCACGTAACCCAAAAGATTTTGGTGGGACAAGGAGTAATGACTTTAAACTGGAGAAGAAGAGATTTAGATTAGATGTAAGGAAGAAGTTCTTCACTCTGAGGGGGTGAGACACTGGCACAGGTTGCTCAGAGAAGCTGTGGATACTCCATCCCTGGAGGTGTTCAAGGCCAGGTTGGACAGGGCTTGGAGCAACCTGGTCTAGTGGGAGGTGTCCCTGCCCATGGCAGGGGGGCTGGAACCAGATGATCTTTGAGGTGCCTTCCAACCCAAAACATGCTATGATTCTGATTTATTTAGAAGCTGGCAGTCCTGGAAGAAGTTCTGTACTGGTAATAAATCAAACCTGAATGCCCCAAAGCATGATAATTAAATGACAGAACAAATCCTTTAAGAGAGAATAACCATAGTTACAAATGCACGGTAATGAGTCATGTAAAAGAAAAACAAAATATTTCCAGTATGTGAGCCAGACGACTGCTGGACCACATCAGTTTATGGTAAAACACGAGAACAGATTTTTAAACATTTGAAGATAAGCTCTTCAAAAGCCAGTGTTATCCTGGGCCAACACATTAATCTAGTGGTAGCACAATGACATATCTCACCATGAAATCTAAATTTAAGGTTCCTGCTTTATTCCTGAACTTCTGCACGAGAGCTTCAGGCACTTGACATCTGAAGTGAATTTCTCCATCAATTCAATGGTTCTTCCAAGAAAAGGCACCAATCCTTCTGTATTTGCAGAATCGGGTCAAACACCAGCACTTGTAAGAAAGGAGGGTAAGCAAAAAGGAAGCACGGCCAATTGTTAGGATTATGGAAGATTCGTGGAAGATCCAAGCAGAAATCCAACATGTAGGGAGACAGGCTAGCAAAGGTGAGAGCTTCAGATACTGCTACGTCATCACACAGCTGAGTATGGGATGAGACACCTTCCTCTGTGGACACACCGCTGTCTTCCTCTCCCCCAAGAAGTGGGTAATGTCATAAAGAGCTTCTAAAATTCAATTGAGAGCGTCTGAAGTTAGCAAAATACCTAATATGTACTAGGAGCATGAATTGCTGATAACCAGATGAAACACAGATAAGTTCTATGAATTGTTCAAATCTGATTTGTGTGTACAGAGGAAACGCTCTCGTTTAACTTTTTATATTAAGCTTTGCAAGAAGAGAAGCTCAGCTCTGCTGGTCTCCCTGTGCTGGTCAGCTGTCTCTTCTTCACAGTATCTGATTTTTACCCTTACCTAGTCTGGGTTTCTCTGCTTCTACACTTGAGTGCTCTCTGAGGAACTGCTGCCCACACGCAGCTCTCCACTCGCTTGCTGCCTCCTCTGCTGAGCCACGTCTATCAAACGCTCCAAGAAAGGAAGTTGTGGATGTATCCCCAGCCAGTCCCATCCTCTGCAGTGCTGGGGAACACCGGTCCCTGCTGGAAGACTCCTTCTCTCAGTCCCAGTCTCTGTTATTTACAACTCACAGGAGATGAAGAACTTCGCAGCAGAATTACAAATACAAACAATTTGAATCCTGAGCTATCGGTGAAGCTGGTTAACATAATGTAATACTTAAATACGCTCTTATAAACCACAGGAGGGATTCTGCAGTAGATGGTACTATTAATATAAATATTATTTAACAGAACCCTGGAGAGGCACAGCCTGCAGAAGTAGAGGGGTCAGCTGAGTACCTATTAGCTGAAAAAACATCTTTTTGATCATCATCCATTTTAATCTAGCAGGGAAAATTAGATTCCACAGTTAATTCTGTAAGATATGCTGTGACAATGTCAGCCTTAAGAGCAAGTATCCTGAGAACCTCCATCCATCTCGGACACACCGTGCAGATGCCAGGGAAGCACAGAGCTTACAACCACAGGACGTGATGTCACTTATGGGCCTTGGTCTACAGGAAAGCCAGGTATGACTATCCCATTCCTCCTTTAAGTTAAGAGCCATGCAGCTGCAACCTGCTCAAGGTGTAAGACGGATTTCACATTCATCTTCATGCTTTGAATACCTGGGGGCAGTGAGGGGCAGGAAGAGTCAAAACCCTTCCATGACTGAAAGCCAGCTGCAGAGTCTGACCATGGCCAAAGTTTGTAATTCTAAAAGGACAGGACACCACGTGAGGCCCACCACTCACAGCAAGGATGGAGTGGATGAAGATGACCTACCTATCGCTGCCCTTCCTTGGATTTCTACTCTCCTGTAGGTTCTTTCTTTAAAATTTCCAAAATTACCAAACCACCTGGCGTTCAGCAACTCTTTTGCTGCTGGAAAGGCAGAAAAACAACTGAAGAAAACAGAGGAATTGTGAATAACACCTGCAGGAAGAGAAAGAAAGGACTTATTCACCCCTATTTCTGTTTCCTGCAAGCAGCAAACTAAAGATAAGACCTAGGATAGATACTGAGAGAAGGCACAACCATGAAGGAGCATTTCAAAAATGGGACAAACAGAAAAATCCTGAAGTGAGATAGAATCACTTCAACCTCTTCCAAAAGCTTTATGCCCTTCTGCCCACATCACTAAAAAGAAAAATGAACGGTAAACAACATTGCTTAAGGTCTTTGCAAAGATTTACAGATCAAATATGAAAATTAAATAAGCTGAGAATAGTTT
Source organism: Eurystomus gularis (assembly GCA_013400335.1). Classification (NCBI taxonomy): domain Eukaryota; kingdom Metazoa; phylum Chordata; class Aves; order Coraciiformes; family Coraciidae; genus Eurystomus; species Eurystomus gularis. Next base: position 7,541 of record VZZY01011292.1, on the reverse strand, counting down.
ACCCAAGAGAAACTCTGCAGGACAGAAGAGATGCCAGTTTATATGGTAACATTAAAGGTATACAATAATTAATGTTGACACTGCTACCAGAGAGACTGCATCCGAAAGTCTCAGAGCTGGCTTCAGTTTTAATCTAGCCAGGAAGATTTTTCTAAAGTAGCAGAATAAGAAAAAAAAAATTACAGTTCTTGTCTATTAGGAATTGTACACACATCACAAACCTGCTCTTCAAAGCAGACCTCATATACTTCGAGTAAATACAATTTTTTCATGGTAACTGATCTTGTAAGAAACTGCCAGAAAACACATTACTACTTTATCAGCCCGCAGCATCTGGAACAGAATTAAACCTGTTCATGATAATAGGAGCGCTTTGTAATTTCAAAGGAAAACATCTATGAAAGGGATAAATACAACCAGATATATCCTACAGAGACTACGATCAGGATAACGTTAGACATGACAGATTGTATTTATAATATTTACCTGATCCAGCAACTAGGAGTGGAATCTTACATAAACCTTACCAAAAGTAACTTCAGCCACAAGAACACAAAGTTTGTTTTACAGGAAAAGACTAGAAGGGCTTGTTTTTTAAACCGGTGGTCTTTAAGCTACAGGAGCATGCCGTACATCCTGAAAAGGGGGAAGGGCATGAGAAGTTAAGAACTGCTGGTTTAGAACAAAATAAGGACTACAAATGAACGTTAACTGCTATCGGCAGATAGCACGTGCAAAACACAAGGGAGAAAAAGAGGCGTTTACTCTGAAGGACACTATTTGTACAATACACGAGCGCAAGCAGGCTGGGAACTACAGCTGTGCGTTAGAACTGAAAATTAGATTTCTAAAACTCAGTAAAATCAGAGAGCGGAACGGCCATTTGAGAGGAGCAAGGAGAGTTTCAGTGTGGAGCCTGAGAACTGTTGCAGGAATCCTGCTCACGGTGGCTTGCAGTGGAGGACGAGATCCTGCCATGCAGGCTGCACTGTGACAATCTATTTTCCATGCTCCTGTAATTGAAAGAATGCTCTAAAAGATGTTTCTCTCCCACCACAATGCTAAGGGACTGGGTTAACCTATCAAACACCTCTACCAGCATTTTTTTTTTTTCATTTCCCTGATGTATTAAACTATTTTGGTCTCCAGCACAAATTACTGCTGCTTATAGGTGTCACTCACTCAGTACCGAAGCAAAACTCCTCCAGAGTAATTCAGCTTTACTCAGTAAATAACATTTCAATTCACAATTCACGGTTACTTCTCCCTGCTCACCATCTCGGACTTTTTTTTCCCTCTCCAGTCCTCAGCAAGGACGTCCTCCTGAACATCAGCAATTCCATTAACAAGGACTGGGAGAACAGAGGTTCCCACTGAACTCCCTCTGCCATAGCACGGCTGAACTCTGCCCTTGTTAACTCCCTTCAACCACCGAGAGATGAAAACTGCAGCTTCTTGAAAACCAAAAGGAGGGTATTTTCCCAAGCCGCAAAAAACAAAACAACAAAAGCAAAACAAAACCCCAGCACCACAAACAAAAACACAACCAAAGAACAGAACAGAAAAAAAAAGAAAACAAAAAACAAAACACACACAACCAAAACAAAACATCCAGGACAAAACCAAAACCAAAACCAACCACCCAGTAGCTGTGCTCTGCTACAGGCTTATCAAAACGGCAGATACGTTCTGCGTTCGTGACACCGCATCGTTGGTTCGACCTCGTTCCTGTCCCATGCTGCGTAAACACTACTCAAATTTAAGCATCTTTTACATTCAAAGTCCTCAATTCCAGGTCAACATCGTTTTATGGGTATCTCTGGATTACCCAAAACGGACATGGCTAGCAAGCTGAACATTAATGCTGTTTTCTTTATGCACAGTTCTCCATCAAAGCTACCAGAATTAGTGATGGCCCCGGGACAAGAACCTGGAGAAGCAGCAGGTCCCGTAAGGCTGGATGCACAGGTTGGCTTTCTGTCTGTACGAACAGCTACAGGCTTCACCCAACAGATGCCCACAGACGCAGATGAGGACAGAGGAGGAATCAGACGACCTGGCTTGAACAGAGCCCACTGCTACAGCTCTAGAAGAGAGACGGTACCTTTGAACTTGAGCGACAAAGGAAGCTGGAGTGAGGAGTGAGGAAGGGAAGCCCGTTCAAGAGCCCACCTGGTGACTTCTGGTAGCTGTGGGACTTCTGCACTGCTGATGGCTCCCGGCAGAGGGCAATGGCACTCCCACGTCCCTCCAGTACGCTTAAAAACCTCTCTGACACCAGCCTCATATTCCACGCAATCGAAACATCACCCCCATCTGCCTTAGAACACAAGGAGTATTTAATTCTACAGGATTTAAACATCGTCGCTCTGTTTAGGCTTTTCCTACGTGTGCATTTTGTATACGTGTATCTTATCAAGAATAAAAATATCTTATTGCTTTTCACAGGTTCGGGATCCTGGTCTCCATCAATAGGATAAACATAATCCTGATTGCTCCAGGACCCTGGGACACTGCCAGTGAAGTCACAGAAATGAGAATATCAAGAATTCCCAAGTCCTACAAATGATACAGCAATATACAGCAGATGTTAACAGATTAACATTTGAAGTTATGTAAAAAAAGGAAGGGGGGGGGGGGGAAGGGAACGGATGACACATGACACTAAAAATGCCAGACTGCAGAAGTCACAATGATACAGCAACTACACCTCGGTGAAAGCCTTAATAGTGCTTTCAGTTTACAGCAACAACAACAAAAAAACCAATAGAAACCTCCCGTATCTCCTCCTGCTAGAAGTAAACACCGTGGCTAGAGGCATCTCCTCCCTCCCAGGAGACCTCACAGCTGCTGGGTAGCAAAGAAACCTGCCAAGTTCCAATAATCAAACACAAAGGTACGTTCAGCTTCAAACGGGTCTCTTCTGGATGAGCTACCACCAACCAGCCAGTATCCAGCCGCTGGGTAACACCCTCCTTTGCTGATATAAATAGTCATCAAAAATAAAACCGAGCAAACGCTTGTTTTCTTTCCGAATCGGCTGAAATTTGAACGTCGGCTCGATTCTACCTTATTTCCTCTGTACACTGTTAATTTATGAAGCTGGTCCTTGCCTTCATTTTACAACTCTATTTCTGCAGTAAAATTCAGTAACCTGAATATAATAGAGGTATTATTCAACATAGCACATTTTTCTGGGTATTCCATACACAGCGTTAAATAGAACAAAATCATCTTTCTTTTCTGAAAATATGTATGTTACCAGAATTATACCCGATGACAACACAGATGAAAGAATTAGCCCAGATGCAAGGTATATTTTCCAGAGAAATCCCAACTCACTCTGCCTGGACTGGGAGAAGTTCTCTAGACAATATTCACTGGGGAAATTTTTTTTTTCCTAAAAAATACGGATTACTTCAGGCTCAACCCTACAGCAGCTGCACTCAAGTTGCTTCATTTTGGTGCAGCACACAGGGAAAAATCAGCACTTCCCTGTATGCAAGGGGCAGAGGGGCAGAAATAGCTGAATTTTTTAATAGCAGAGCACGATGCTCAGCAGGTTTCCCTCTCCCCGTCCTGCTCATCACATCCTCCCACCCGGGCAACCAACTGCTGCTTCTGACCATTTGTGAGACGACATGAAGGGGAAAAAAAAAAAGATTTTAAATAAAAAACCCTCGGTATTAGTAGCATCCTGACTTCACAAGTTTTCTGTGAAGATGGAGACGACCGTGCGGCACTCTTGACATGTAAGCACATCATGGATTTGGTTGCAAGAGCATAAGAACTTCAAACATAGGGCAGAAAAAAATATTATGACTGCTTTAGTATCTTTTTATTTACCAACTCTGCCTACTTTCTACCTAACTGAACATTTACGTTCTTCAAGACAGTCTGAGGAGTTTGTAAAGCCAAAGCTAACAAACTGTGTCAGAAATGCCCCTTAAACCATTTATTTCTCCATTTCTTGTGGTTGTACTTTAGTAACGAATTTCTAGCCCAGCAAGAATTAAAAAAAAATCCTCACCATCAGTAGTGCCTAATTAATGCTTCATCATAATACTTATGAAAAAAAATAGTTCTCAAGTAACACGACACTGAAATTCAGCTCACTGTGAAGCCCAGTTTGAGAGCAGCACCATCTCCCCTCATCCACAAAACTTCCCCCACGTTCATAAAATAAACAGCACGACTTTAAATCCATATGGATTTCAACTATTTAATGCAAGCATTTTACGACGACTATCACCTTTTTGTTGTCCTGCTGAATAGATCACTTTATGTAAGAAACTTATAAGCATTTTTAGCTTGACTGCTCTACTACCATAATTAATATTTTTGCTGTGTAGATGTCAGCCTTCCAGAGAGCTCCCAGCTCAGGTCTGTGGGGAAGCACCATACCAGAGACATTTCCCACACTCCTAGAACTCAAGGTACTTCATGAAAATTCAGGAATTAGGACCCTCTGCAAGTGCTAAGTGCCCAGATCAGGAATCTACAGAAGGATGAAAATTTCTGACCTTGGGGAGGGTAAAACTCTAAACAAACAACTCTGATTTCTGCATCTGCTGGCTGAGCCGCAGCATCCTGACAGACCAAGAAAGGACGAGGGATTTAATAATGTTATTTTCATGAAATCCAAAGCAAAAATACTGTTTATTCTTCAACTCATGACAAACAGTTGCAGCCCCATTAATTCCATCTCCAGTCATTTAGAAAGCTACGAGCCAGGATCCAAAATTATCATCAAACTGACTTGAAAGAACTGCTGGGGAGAGATTTTTTTTATTTCTTTTTTTTAACTTTGCATTTCAGCGCTCATGTTTGCTGGTACTCTTACCCTTTATGTTCTTTTCAAGCTCATATTCTTGTACTACCAATAATTCTAGGAGCAAGGTGTTTATGGAAAAGCACTATGTATATGTGGCATGATCAACTACATCCAGTCATATTATATGAGAGGGCAAAAACCACGACTCCATGTTTTCATTTTTGAATATAAAAGAAATACAGTAAACACGTGATTATGGTAATTTAAAAAAATCTAGCCTGGATTAAAGGGATCCTCTTAATTTTATCCAGGTAATAGGCTACTAGTAGCATAAGCAAACATGTTTTTGAAGTAAGTTCACAATTTCCCTTTTTATTAAACCAGAAAAAAAAAGGTTTCACTACTTCTTATCACAAAACCTATCAAAACACAACACAAACACATTTAGGTATTTCCTTTTCAGATGCTTTTTAAGCACCGTACAAACATTAATTCGTATTTTAGATGCTTTTTAAAGTACTATACAAACACTAGTTTAGATTATTTCCTTATCAGATGCTTTTTAAGCGTTTATGAAGAGTAAAATAAAAGACCTTTTTGCCACTAAAATCCGGCAAGGCATTCGATGACCAAAATGAAACTTCGAGAAGCTCTTTAACAGGTAAATCGGTATCGCTTATATAAAAAGTGGAGAGAACTGGCCCAGCCCCTATTTTTCATAGCCCTTCTCATATACATTCTACTCGTCACCGAAACAGCTCCGTGGAACACGGTGTACAGCAGACGTTGTGCCTCGTCACGGACTGACAGCAATTGAAGGGAAGGTGAACTAAGTTATAAAATGAAGTACTTTTCCCCCCCTTTAGCTGCCTGAGAAGATAAATGATCTTACTTATATTAAAGAGAAATGGGATCCAAAGGGCTCATTTTACGTTAACTGCATCTCACCAACAAAAATAGAGAAAGCAATTTCCTGGTGCATCAACACCACCAGCAATTCCACGTACGCTCAAAAAATCAGACCAACTGCTCCCTATTAATTTCCTATTTTGAGGTAGGGTTGTTTTGGTTTTTTCCCCCCCATAAAAACACAAATGCAGACATGCCCCTACAAACCAAGTATAAACTACCTGGGTTGAATAAACCATATTTCTGTAGGTAACACCCTTCCAAATGACTCTTGCAGACAACACAAACCACCAGCTCTCCACAGCATACGGCAGCTACGGCCAATGACCACCCCAGCCCCTCCACCATTCCACCGGCCCTCACTCGTTTCAGGGCCATTATCCTCCTTGTTATTTTAAGGCCATATTCCCTCCTCATCACCAACAATCAATATCTGGGAACTCTCAGTGTTTCAGATGCCAAAAATTGTACCGATAAAGTTAAAAGAAGAGAAGGGAAAGTACGTGAAGCATCATAAGCTGTCTCCGATATACTTACTGGACTAGACTAGCATAAAACTGTGAATCTAATCTTTCCAGCCTCCTTCTCATGTTCCATATTTATATGGCACTAAAATCCTACTACTACGAGCAGAAGACTCTTTTCTAGTGCAACTCGAAAGCAGTTTTAAGTATCTGTGCACGGTCCTCACCATTAGTTACAAAACCGTCTCTCCTCCTCTTGACCTATTCTTGTTCATCTGCTGTTATTTAACTCTTAAAGGCTATTTGAGTCATGATGTTATTAATGGTTATCTAATTCCTAAAAATACGGTGAAATTTACGTTTTACACAGTACAATAAGGACACGCACAGCAAAGCACACAGATGTAGGGTTTTCTCCACCCCTCCTTCACTCATTCTGAACCAAAACATCCTCGTGATCTAGAACTGCTGCCTTCCGTATTTTTTTTTTTTCAGCTTGTCAGCCCCAGAACCTTTAGCTGTTCAGAGATCTCCAGAACAAACACAAGACAAGACAAGACGTCATTTTCTCTGTTGCCTCCTACTGACCCCGGCTAAGTCGTCCGCAGACCGCTGGGGCCGGTTGCCTGCAAGCTGAAGGCCACTGATCTAGAACTGAGTATCCTCTTACTGTTTGTTCTGCTATCCGAGAAGTTACATTAAAACGGCATTACGATCCTCAACTCCAAACAAACCAGCCTTTCTCCACACACCCTACCAGAACCACTCCTCTGGAGCATTCCTCAAACCATTCCTCCGCAGCTTTCCATAGAATCTTATTTCCAGAAGCAAAGGGCTGTCAGAAACAAACCCCCATCATTTGAGACACCTCTCTTTGGCACAGATCCGGACGCGGCACAAGTCCTTCACGCTAAAGACTGCCGAACCTACCTATAAATAGGCTCAAAGCTTCAGGCTCAGGAGACTGCTAGCTAAACACGATCCTCACAGCGTTCCCCTGTGTCACCTACATAAAGCCGCACACCTTAACAACGCCCGGGCCGGGCACATACACACACGTAGCTCATGCAGGGTAGCACAGAAGGGGGGAAAAAAAAAATAAATAAAATTTTAGAAAGCCACCATTGGGCATAAACAGACAAACCTCCCTCTCTGGAGGTGAGGCCGCCACGGCTCGGCCAGGCTCAGGCCCCTCCGCAGGTTTAACGGCGCAGGGCACGACGGGCAGCGAGAGGAGGGTCCTGGCCACCTCCCCTGGGGGGGGGGCGGAATCTTCCTACCTCCCCAGGCCCGGTCCCGGTCCCGGTCCGGCAACTCCCCCCCCTCAGAACCCCCCTTCCCGCCGGGCCGGGCCCCGCGGCTCCTCCTCCGGCGACGGCGGAGGGGCGAGGGCC